>JAPKLY010000294.1:111259-146631 GCA_026898435.1 Prunella vulgaris
TTATAGTGCCCACAATGCTTGGTCAAAAATGCCCTTCATTAAACGCGCGAAAAGATGAAACAGCCCATCGAAAATGTGAAATCCGGGCATCACACGAGTGTGCACAGTCGCCGCACGAACTGGGCTCGTGTGAGCACCTTATTGTGGTCGTGTGGTGGCTCGTCGCCCGAACCAGAGCCTCCTCACACGAGTGTAAGCTTGTGGTCGCTCGAGCCAGGCTTGGTCGATCCTCGACTTCTTATTTTCTTCATATCTTGAGTTCTAGAGCTCCGATTGACTCGATTTTTTTCCGTTGCGACCCTCTATTCGAACTCTTCGACATGGTCTATTATTTGCCTCCATTAGATCAACTCAAAATTTCTGGACTTTTACGAACTTGCTCATCTTTTGTCGATTTTTGCTCGTTTTCACTACAAAACATATTTTCTTGCCACAAAATGGTTAATAGCACAATTTATACCAAATTAGGGTCAAATATGAATATAAGCACATCAAAACCATATAGAAATGGATGCAAAAACATGCAATTAAGACCCTAATCATCGAGATATGAAGGAAACGAGGAAGTCGAGGATCGATCGAACGGGATCGTGCGACCACTAGCACGGGATCGTGCGACCAGCAGCACGGGATCATGCGAAAGCTCCCTGGTTCGTTCAGCCATGGTCCGAACGATCTCGTGCATGATCCGAATCGTGCGGCCACCTATTAGGGATCGTGTGAGGACCCGGATTTGCACAATTTCGAGGGATGTTTCGTCTTTTCGCGCGTTTAATGAAGGGCACTTTGGACTAAACATTGTGGACACTATAAATACCTCAAGGATCAGATTTTCAAGCATGATTCCATCATAATTCCAAGTTCTTAGATTAGTTTAGAGAGAGAATCAGGTAGTTACTTAGTGGGTTCTTAGTTAGATTCAATCTTCTTTCTTTCATAACTTTTGATCCGTCCGTCGGATTTTAGATCCATTTGAGCTTTGGATCAATACTTGGCATTTGGAGGTTTGTTGCTTGTATTTCTATTCATCCACTTATGGTAAGATTTCCTTTAATTCTCTAGTTTTAGTTAATATTCATGATGATTAGATTCTTAATTGTTGATTTCCACTTCCAATTAGTCAAGGGCTAATATCCTGGTAGCATGGTTGTATGAATACTATGGTGAATTTAGTTCTTGTTGGATTAGTTCTCTTATTAATGACTTGTATGAATGCTTGGGATGCTTAATTGGATTGAATGGCTTATATGTTTAGCAATGAAATGAGAATTGAGCTATAAGAACTTTATGCATACCAAGTGTTTGATATTTGGCTTGTATGATCAATGAGAATTGCATATTAGCCTAGACCTCTTAATTGGAGTGTTGGAAGTTGTAGAGAGATCTAGACATCTAATAGAGCCCTTACCTTGTGTTGTAGAGAGATCTAGACACTAGTTGGCTTGACTAAGATACCAAGAGACCTTTTGCATGCTAGGATGGATAAGACACTAGAGGAACCATAGTAGGATTACTTCCATGTACACTCCACACTTGCTCACTTCCTTGAGGTGATAGCTAGATTTACTTTGCTTTGTTGAAGTAGATATAAATCATGATCCTTTTCTTGCTTTCCTAGCTATTAGCCTTTTGTAGACATTCAAAGCTTGCTTGATATCGCATCGTTTCCCTGTGTTCGATATTTAACTTTGTTAACTTGCCACGACAACAACGACCACGTACACTTGCATGTAGACACCATTTTGGGCAAACAACAACCAAGCCAGGAGATAATAATATGAACTGCCGTAAAGTTTGTACAGAGATACCAAGTATATAGAATACAAGGGTATAGAATACATTAAATAGACAGTACCCTAACCCTAACTCTAAGTCCATGGGCCTAAAGCTCACTGGACCATATCTAATATTATGTCCACATATATAATATAATATATATTAAATATATTATAACAATGTGGACGTGTTCTACTACTTATTCAAATCTTAATCTTAATTTTCTAGAAATTTCTCTAAAATAAAAATAATAATATTAATAATATATCATAATCTAGTTTACACAAATATAATATATTTTATAAATATTCTTCCAACAAATCAATTAAAAAAAAGTGTTTTACTAATTCAATAAATAATAGCAATAATTAAAAAAAACAAATTGAAAGTAGGCATGCTTCAAAACTATAAGTAATATGTATATGTGTCCTACATATCCACTTTTAAAAAAAAGAACTTAAGACCTTTTAAAAAAATATTATATACTTATAACTAACCATTAATACTACACATATAATTAATAATAATAATAGTAACATTAACAGTAATAATAATAATAAATTAGGCAAATTATAAAACCTAGGGTGATTGAAATTCCTTGGTGTTACAATATGCGATCAGCAGCAATGGGCGGACCATTAATTGAAGTTAGTGACCTTATTTTTTAGATTATTCGGGACATAATGGATATTTGCGGGCAAGATTGCTAATTTTTTATTCTTCTTGAGTCGCCAATATCTTTAATAAATAAGACCACTAATTTTCTCTACAATGCCAATTTGTCTGCAAGGCTTCTTGATCATTCTGAAAACGGGCCAATAACTTCTTTGCAACTTGTTTCTCTAGTCGGACTATCAAAGTTGGCAAGTAATAAACAATTGTGGGGCTCTAGGCAATCTTGAGAGAGACCGCTAACTTTTAACTTGCTTCAAATTTCTACAGTTGTGAGTGAAGGCCTTCAAGGATAATTGACAATTCTTCTGGAAATATGTCGGCAATTTCTTTGAAAGCAAATATATTCTTCGGCATACAACTGAAATTAATCTTGCCAACAATTTTATGTCGCCAATTAATTTTATTCGCAAGGTCATCAACTTCTAACTTCTTCTTGGACTGCAATTGATTTCCGTTGCAAGGGTTTTAATTCTTGATTTTAATTGCTTCAACAAGCAATATTTCGTTTCTCGTCGCGCAGTTTGAATTAATTGCTTTAGCAAGTAATTCTTCCTCTCGTTGCACATCTTGCTTTAATTGCTTTAGTAAGCAATTTTATTCCTCTGGAAATTAATTGCTTTAAAAAGTAATTTTTCCTCCGGAATTTAATTGTTTTAAAAAGCAATTTTTTTCCTCCGGAATTTAATTTTTTTAAAAACATTTTTTTCTTTTTTCTATAGAATTTAAGTACTTAAGTAATTTTTTCCTCTAAAATTTAATTGTTTGAAAAAGCAACTTTTTTTTCAAAAATTTTAACCCCTCGAATTAATCTTACAAATAATTTAATTCTGAATTTACAAAATTAATTCATTTGGGATGGACCAGTAATTACTAGACTTAATTAAATCTTAATCCAAGGAAATAAATTGGTCCAAGATTTGGATCATTAGAAGTAGGGGTGTTCAAACTGTTCCGAACCGCAGGTTCCGGTTCAACAAAATTTTGAACTGTAACCGAACCGGCGGTTACAAGGTTCCGGTTACGGTTCGTGAACCGGCGGTTCCGGTTCGGAACCGGCGGTTTACCGGTTTTTTTTTTATTTTTAAAATATATGATAAATATGATTATTGATCTATAATTTTAAATAGTTGCATATCTTTTTATTAAATTTAAAATTTACAAACTTACAAAATATAAAATTTACATAATAACACAACTATATAAGTACAAATTGAATTGAAATTAAATGTTATTAATAAAATTTGTGCACTTACATTATAATTTCTAAATTACAATGAACAAGTAACAACTAACAATTATAGTAATAGCACTATAGTCTATAGTCTATACTAAGTTACTAACACTATAATTTACAAAATTACAATCTGGTCCCTTTAATCTGGTTCCGTCGATCTGTAAACTGGTTCCGGTTTGAACCGGCGGTTCAACAAACGCTCCCTTTAATCTGGTCCGTCGATATGTAACGGACACTAAATTTTCACCGTCGGATCAAAATTCAAAATTTTGAAATTAAAAAAAAAAACCACCAATGAGGATGGCCAACGAAAGTTTGACCCGTGAACCGGGGTTAACCATGAACCGCCGGTTAACCATTGAACCGCCCGAACCGCCGGTTTTTTTACATTTGAACCGTAACCGGCCCTTCTATGTAGCAGTTACGGTCCGGTTCAACGGTTCGGAACCGCCGGTTCCGATTTTTTTGAACACCTCTAATTAGAAGTGCTCAACTATATACCCCTCTAACATTATTAGATACCCCCACCTAAAATATATTTATTTTATTTTTGGCATATCTTTATCAAAATATACTCATATTTCAACAAAAATGTGTGAAATATATGTTTAAAAAAATCTTTAAAATATTTTGTCAGTAAATATCTGTCAAAATTTAATTAATTTTTTTATAAAATATAACGAAAATGAAATATATACATTAAAAAATTATTTTATTTTTGATATATCTTTATAAAAATTTAATTGATATTTCAATAAAAATGTGTGAAATATGTGTTTGGAAAAATCTTTAAAATATTTTGTCAGTAAATATCTGTCAATTTTAATTAATTTTTAGATAAAATATAGCGAAAATAAAATATATACATTAAAAAGGTGTGTATCTAATAATTATGGAGGGGTATATAGTCTGGGCCTCATTAGAATTATAGGCCCACTTGATAATTAATTAAATAGGGCCACACAAATTTCTTTGGCCCAATTATGAATATGCGCATAATTATTTTTAGTGGACATGGATTTAAAAAGAATCAGGATATTCTCCCCCCATTATTGAGTACTTCACCACCCTTTAAAGACTAAATCTAACAGGACAATTATACCCTTATGAGTAATTAATTAATTCATAATCACATCAGTTCACCCCCTCCCTACACAAAAAAGCACCAAGTCCGTCGCAAATCAATCGCACCGCCTGGAAGTACATCGCCCAGGCCGCCTTCATTCCCCAACAACCATCTGTCGTGATGCCGTCAAAGTCCGCCTATGTTCACCTGAAACCACACACAACAGCCGGCGTTCGCTTCTCACACGCCGGAACTCACAGCAATTCTGCCGCCAGAATATCTCACTCGCCATTCCTTTTTTCTCTTTTTTTCGAATGATAATTTTCGAATCTGGTCCGTGGAAAAATATGAAAATTTTCAAAAATTATAGTCGAACATAGTGTAATAGTTCAAAAATCATAACCGAAAAATTATATATTTTTCGAAATTTTCTATCGAAATTTGTGTCGAAACTTGTTCCATCAAACATTTCGAAATTTCAACATTTTCTCGAACAAAATTTTAGAAATTTTGCCTTTTGTTCGGTTTAATTTTTTGAAAATTTTCTATAGTTTCGGTGCCCCTTGATCGAACAAACACTTCAAAAAATTAGGGTTTCGATCTGTCTTGTTCGGCAAAATTGGGCGTAAATATCAACACAAATCCGTACACCAAAGTCGAGAAAAAGCAAACTCACATTCAAATCAAGAAATCTACATTCAAATCAAGAAACCCACATTCAAATCAACAAACCCATTCAACAAAATTTCCAAATAAAATTAAGAAATCCACATTCAAGAAACCCACATACAAAATCTCTTGTAAACGATCGCGGACTTCACAGCTTCGTTCGGCGGCGGCGCGGGTTCGACCATCACAGGTCCGGGTTCGGCCATCGTCGTGGTTCTTGAAAATTTTGTTCAAATATGCATTGTCTGTTTTCTCTCTCTCGTGTGCGTTTTTCTCTTTGAAAGGGGGGTGAATTTACAAAATAATTAATTCAAAGATTAGTTAGGATAATTAAGGGTGGTGAAAAGAAAATATAAGGGTGTGAAGTGAAAAAAGGGGTGATATACTCAATTATGGGGGAGAATATCCTGATCAATTTAAAAATCATCATGGGTTTAAATAGGTGGAATTATATCTTCAACCATAGACTTTGGTCAAAAAAAAAAAAAACGATAGATTTGGTCAATCTTTGTAGTTGCTACACCTTAGCAACCAATTCCTTCAATTTATTTTTCGGCAACATTAATTTTTTTTTTAAATACTGCTAATAATAATAATTTTTTCAATGGCAGTTAGTGAGGGATATATGTTGCCATCATTTTTTTTATTTTTTATTTTTTAAAGGGGTGAATAAGTCCAATAATCTAGCCCAACTTTTACATAAAGCTTCACAGGGCTTTTTTGGCCGCAAACATTCGGTCGACGGGCTCCTGCTCAAATCGGGGTGTGATTATCGTTTTTTCCCGTTCTAATTTCAACATTCAAGTGGCTGTGCTTATGTCGAGCGAACAGCTCTTGTGCTCAAACAATCTCATGGGCCTCAGGCGACCAGCTCTTTATATTTGTTTGGGCGACCAACTCTTGTACGAGTAGGTGAGGCCGACGAACAGCAGACCCGAGCAACCTCCGTGGGCGAACAGCTTCTTATTTTGGGGTGTCGGCGAACAGTTAGATTTGTGCGAGCAAATCGTAACCATTATCGGATAAGTATTCAACAATTGATGGTCGGTTATTTTACACCTGTCCTTCAAACAAATATGACGGGTGTGCTTCTTGAAACCACAACTAAGAATTTTGGACTGTTTGTCGGCGAGCCGTTATTCTAGCGATTGATGTGAAAATAGACCGGAGGTTGACGTATCGTGCCCATCGACTCCGGCGATGGCTTGCAGTTGGCGGGTAGCAGTGGGCACGATTGATTCCGGTCTCAAGTGTCGATTGCGATTCCAGCGGTGAGGGAAGTAAGAGTATCGTCGGGTGAATGGCAAGTAATGTGTGTGTACTAGTACGTGCGCAGCTGCTGTATTGTCGCAGAACATGCATGACTTTTTTTTTTTTTTTTATCGAATGATCCGGCCAGTGTAAAAATCTTTCTCAACCTTCTGTAAAGAATTGGAGCTAACTTCAAGTTCTTTTACCTTTAATTTCACTGCACGAATCATTTCAGACTTGCATGTTGAGTGATTAAACTCAATGATTTTCCTCCGTCTGCAACTGTTTTGAGAACATCGAATCGAGGACCCTTCTTCTAACGCCAAACTGTTTGAGTGATTATGTGGTTATAATAACTTTGATTACATTAACAATAAATTAGAATAAATCTCGTTGAATAAGCAGATAGGACGTTTAGGATAAACACGTCGGTATTTTATAAGAACTTCGTTATAAAAATGAATTTCGTATCCTTTATTCGAATGAATTCATTACATTATATAGAGAATACAAGTTGCTGGATCATCACCAACCTACTTCATCGTAAGTTGTTGGTCAGCAGCCTGCTTCACTGTAAGCTGTTGAACAACTACATGCTTCACTATAAGCTGCTGACTCGTCACCAGCTTACATCATTAATAGCTGGTGAGTCGTCACAACGTTCTTCTATCTCGTTCTTTCTTCGTGCTTGATAAATTCTTTTGAACACGTCAATCCGGACTTGATTAATTACTTCCTTAAGCACGCACATCGATTATTTCATCAACAATCTATCCTAAGGGGATGGTTAATGCTTTCCCAAACCCCACTATCCTACGATTACATGGTTATATGACTCATAGTCTCCTAGCAGATCTAGGGTATTCTTGAACAAGATGTTGGTGTAAGCGCCGGTATCCACGAGCAGTCGGTGGACCTTTATATTCATTATGTTGGCGCTCAACGAATCGTTGTGGGGAGTGAGGATTCCCTCCAAGTCAGCCTGTGAGAATGTCTGCTCCGCAGTGAGTTTAGTGCTGGGCTTGGAGCTGGAGCTGCCTTCTTGCACTTGATTGACAACCCGTACCTCCGCTTTTCTCTGCCTCTTTGATATGGACGGCCTTCCAAGTCCTCCAACAGGCCCTGATTGTTCCTCCAGAACGAGGATTTCCCGGTTAGGCTCTTGTTGCGCAGGAGGTGGAGGGGGCCTACGCCTGCTTTGTCGAGGGGCACGACGGTCTTCGTCCTTCTCTTCCTCATCATCATCTGTCTCATCCCTCCTCTCCTGCCTTGGTTTTTTCGTCGGGGCCTTCTTTACAAACTCGGTCAGCTTGCCGTCCTCGTAGAATTTTCAGAGCTGCTTCAGTAAGTCTCGACACTCACTGGTGAAGTGTCCGATGCTCTGGTGATATGCACAATACTTGTTGGGGTTAAGTTTACTGCAGTCTTGCCGAATCTTCCTTGGCTCGTTCAGCATGGTCTTGTCTTTTACCGCAGCAAACACATGGTAGACCGAGACTGTCAACACTTGGTTTAATTTTTCTTTAAATTCATCCCCCCCGAATGACTTCAGATTTCTTAGGGCCTTGTAGGTGCCACCAGCCTCTTTGCCCTGCGGCTTCTTCTCCTCGACACTATCTACCTCCTTCAGTAGTGCCTCCTGCATAGCGACATACACCCCTGCCTTATGTCTGAATTCAGCATAGGTATTTGGGCAGGACATGTGCATTTCCTTCCACAACTCGGTGCCCTTCTTCAATCCGGCCATGACGGCCACAATCTTCGTATCCTCGCTGACAGGCTCGCCCTCCAGCAGGATTTTGTCAAACCTCTCCAGGTATTGTTGGTCCGACTCCTCTTTTCCTTGGTGTATATTCGCAAGACTGTGCTTCTGAGTGAGGTATGACCCATAGCCGGAAAAATGGGACAGGAACTCCCGCGTCAGCTGGCCGAATGATTGGATCGACCCCGGAGCTAATGATGAGAACCATATGTGCGCCCGGTCTCCAAGGGTCAGCGGGAAATTTCTGCATTATATGGCATCTGTTGCCCCCATCGAGATCATAAAATTCGAATACTTAGAGATGTGTACTTTAGGGTCGGATTCTCCCTCGTATAATACCATCGCCAGGAACTGGATCTTTTTCTGGACTGGCGCCTTTAAAATTGTCGGAGCTAGGGGTGATGCCGGAAGTGTGTTTGACCCTGCTCCGTCGCCCTTAGCAGCTACCTGCATTTGCAACTGTTCCACAACCTTTTTCAATGTGGCCAATTCATCATCGTGAACCACCTCTTGTGGAGGCTGTTCAAGGACTGGATGCCTCATGGACGTACGGCCCCGCAGTCCCTCGCTCCGGGGTGGCCCATCTGTGATGTGTGGGAATTGTCAGGCACCCTTCGGGCCGAGTCTATCGGAGGCTGGTCTCCTCAACCTATCATGTGCGGACCTACGAGGGTGTAGGTCCGAGTCCTCCCTTTGCATCGGAAGTAGTGGTGTTGGCACGGACTCTTGTGCCGTCTCCTCGTACCTGGGCCCCAATCTACCCTGGAGAACATCTCGGGATCGATGAGTTGTGGACTGCTCGGCCTGGGTCCCATCTCACCCACCTCGTGAGCCGAGCTGATCTGCCACTTTCATCTTTACAGAGGCTCGTTGGTGGCGAGCTCTAGTAGAGCTCGCCTATTGTTCGCCCTGGAGTTCGCCAGAGAGCTTGCCAACCCTCTCCCTAGGCTGGGTGGAGTGTGACCTTCTGGTTTTCTAGTCTCGGGCCACGTTGGTGGGAGCTCGCTGGAGCTTGCCCTGCTGTAGCTGTCGGCGTACCCCCGGAGCAGGGCTATAGTTCGCTCCAGCTCGTCGGAGTTCTGGAGAAAATCCTGGAGTGCCAGGTTCAATCCGTCTTATTGTGCTGTTGTGGCGTGTCCCTGATCATTAGCTCGCCGGGGAGCTCGCTGATGGGACGGTTCTCCATCAGCTTGGTTCCCCTGGGGACCTTGTCCTTTCCATCTCCTGGTAGTGGATGAGGTGTATGTGTAGTCTCTTGAGATTTTTGTCCAGCTAAGGGTAGCTCGTCTTCAAGTTTTTTCCAGCTAAGGTAGGAGTGGTAAAAATCTTTCTAGCCTTGCATGTAAGTGATTTATCAAGAATCTGGTATAATCACAAACACACATACATTTAGAGTTTTTACTTCCTTGATTTGGTTCACAAATTTCTAGAAAGTGTTAAAATTCTGGAAAACTTCTTCAAATCTTCAAGCTGTTCTTCAATGTTCTTCAAGAACACTTCAAACAACTCTCTATTTCTCTCACAGATTTCTATAATCGGAGGTTCGGACCCTCCTTCTAGCGCCAAATTGTTGGAAGAATTTTTTAATTGTGAAGATTATGTGGCTAAATTACACTTGAATCCTTCCAAACAATAACTATAGGATGAATTTAGGAGTGTTTTTGTAGAGAGAGAAAGTAGAGAGAATGTTTGTCTTGTATTATGTTGCATAGAGAGAGAAATGGATTACAAGAAACCTATTTATAGGTATGCATGTCGTGAGGTGGCACTTAATAAGCTTGTTTAGCTTAATATGCTGACAAGTGTCCCTTACACCTGTCATCATGCCTACTATTATGTCCTAATTACATTGGTTTTGACCTACTACATCACTACTAGTTATCCATGCAACTATTAGCCTCACTTCGAACATGGCAAGCTCCTTGGCGAGCTTCTTTGCCTTGAGCTGCTCCGTGATGTGATGTTTGTAGTAGGACTGGTCCCTTGCTTCTGGGCGAGCTTCCTAGCGAGCTCTCTCTCTATAGTATCAACTGGTCAGAGGATAGTGTCGTGGCTTTGGCTACCTGGGCGAGCTATGGCGAGCTACTAGGCGAGCTCTCTATCTCCTCATAGCGTTGACTGGTCAAAAGATGATGACATGTCTCTTACCATCTAAGCGAGCTACTCGTGAGCTAGAGCGAACTTCCTTGCCTTGGGTTTAAGATTTAATTAATTCACCTAGCATAGTTCGCATTAGTTCGTCTATCAACAATATATATGTAATTTTTGAAAATTACTAATTAAAATAATAAGGAGGATTATTTTGTGGAAAAATTAATATTATTGGTAATTGGAATGCTTGGTATTCAAGACTTTCCTTGTGAGGAAATAAACTATTACCATATTTAATTTTTGGCCTACAATTATACTTAGAATCCTTATTATAAATATGAGTCTTGAGAGCTCATAAACATACAAGAATATACAACAATAAGGGACATATTTTCGGCCACTTAGAGTATAGGGCAACAAAATATTTTTCTTTTTTCTTGTGTTGTAATAGTTCGTGTGGCCTCCCACCGGGTGTACGAGCAATGACAAGGGAATACTTGAGAAGACTTATTGGGTTGATCAAGTTGATCTGCGCACCAGAAGCGAGTATCTCAATCTTTTGTCATCAAGAGGTATAATTCACTTAGACCCTTTTATTCCGCATGTGTGGGGTTTTATGTGATTTTATATGTTCGTATGTTTTGCATGCAAACCTTGTTGTTGGGTGTATAACTATTTGATTTAATTATGTTTAAATCATGATATTAGTTGTGTGCTTAAGTTTGTATTTAGTATATAACCCGAATAGATCCGGGCAACCGCAAAATTCCCCAACAATTGATATCAAAGCTGGTTTCGGGCTCTATTCATTAAATTGTGATTTAAGTATTTAATATTAAATTTAAAAATTGGATAGTAGAATTGCTATATATTTTTTTTACAGGTATCCAATTGTCATGGTATTTAATATTTATTTATGCATGCATGTATGATGATGCTGTAAGCAAATTTAATTTGCACCCAGTTAAATGGCGACACGTGTACAAATAATTAAAATAAATTTTACTATTTTAATTTTGAGAATTTAATTAAATTAATTTTCCAATTAAATAATTGAAATTGGTATTTAATACACACTGTATAAGTCTGTCAAATTACACGAGTTTCTTGGTACTCGTACATACTAACAAATACAGTTGAAAAGGATCATATAATATCTCATTAATAAAGGAAAAAGTCAAATCAAATCAGGACAAATCTGAATGGTTGACTAAATATGCAAGAAAATCAGCATCAGCCAATTAGAGTCTGCCATGTGTCAAGCCAATGAAGGAAAATTTTCATCCCCTCACCCTATAAATAGGGACCTTCATTCATTCATTCCACACATTCAGAGACACATAGAAGAGCGATTCAGAAGCATTCAAGGCACGAGCAAGCTTGGAGCTAAGACGAATCCAAAAATCTCGCCAACCGGACTTGAAGATTCGAAAATTCAAAGGCCATCTTCGAAGCGTTCTTCGTCAAAAGTAAGCAGAAATGTCCTCAGATCCAGGAGCAAGGGGCTAAATCCCTCCGATCGAGTGTTTCTCCTCGAAGAAGTTCTTGAAGATTTGAAGATTCAAAGGCTATCTTCAAAGCCGTTCTTCGCCGTCTTCAACGGTTCTTCACCAAATTCATCCAGAAATGCTCTTCGATCAGAAACAAGGAATTTTATCCCTCTGATTAGATATTTTCACTCGAAGATCAACTTGAAGACTTCAAGAATTCTTTGCCGCCTTCAAGCGTTCTTCATCAATTCATCCACAAATTCAACCTCCGATCAATGATAAAGGTCCAAGACCCCTCCGATCAAGCGTTTCCAGCTCAAATTCAAACTTGAAGATTTGAAGATCGTTCTTCATCAAAATCTTCTACAGACCAACGTTCGATCCAAAACAAGATGACTCATCCTTGGATCAAGTGTTATCAAGTCAAAGTTAAATTAAGCCGAGTCAAAGTTGAAGGAGAATCAGAGGACAAGTTAGAGAGAGGAACCCAAAATTCAAGAAATAAAGTGTATATCATTTCAAGTGTTAATGAAAATTTTATTACACAAGAATTGTTATCACAAATTTGGCACGCCCGGTGGGACTTCACTCTACCTCTCATCTCTCCTTTTCAAGACTTCAAAGCTTCAAGTATACATCAAATATCTTCAACATGTCTTTAGCACGCAAGATCTTTGTCAAAGATGCTCTATCAAAAACAGTTGAAGCCAACGTGGTGACAAGAAGCATATCCAAAAGGTTGCAGTTTGAAGAAGCCTCTTCACAGACCAACTCTTCATTTGGGAAAAGATCGCCTCGTGCTGCAAAGAAAGATGAAGTTGATTCAGCAAGCTCAACTCCACGCTCCCAGTCAGACTCCTCATCAACTTCAGGAGCAGCTCCAGTGATGATGGCGGACACTTCAACCATTCAAGAGAGACTGTCAAGCCTGCTTAGAGCTGTTAAAAGCCTTGCCAGTCATTTCAAAGAACAAGACTCTATGATTGCTAAGCTGATTAGCAAAGTGGACAACGTCGAGTCAAGCCATGCTCGTGGAAAGCAAGCTGAAGAGCATGATGAAGTGGAGACTTCAAACAAATACCAAGCAGCTGAGACTGAACCAACTCCTAGGGAGTTACCAATATCAGCTGATGGTGGGGTACAAATTGACCAGCTCAAAGAACTCATCCTAGAGACTGTGAATGGGAAGTTTGAAGACAACTCCAAGTCAAGCCACAACTATGTCAAGCCTTATACCGATAGGATCAACAGTTTATTTTCAAGTCCATAACTGCTTTATTTGTGTTGTACATACACCTTCCAAAATTATTATATTTATTAATTTTACTGATTTTTTTAAATATTACATTATGCTGATAATTGAAGCGAATAATTATTCTGCTTACGTATTATTTTAATATTATTTATATATGACAAAGTACTTTTTTTATATTGATTTTTATAAGTTTATTTAGTGATATTTAAAAAAAAACTTACTGTTTACCAAATTTTTTGAAATTTGTTTTTCTTAAATGTTAACATACTTACTTTATATTTCAATTTTTTGTGTAGGTAATAATGATTTCAAAATTAATGGACTTATAAACACCGATTTGTCATCAATTTTTCGTTTTATATTTGGAGATAAGTTTGATAATTCAAGCAAGGAAATGTATGCAAAACAACAAAATCTCGATGTTACCAATGGTACTCATATTATATTATTATGTTTATTAAAAATTTTCATTAATACTATTTATTATTATGAGTATTATTAGTGATTTTACATTTGTTTTGGTATATAATAATATTTTTTTATGTCAAATGCAGTTAGTGGATCTAGCAATGTGCACATTAATGATCAGAATGTTGGAAATTTTTCTAATTCACGATCATTTAGCTAGAGATGATATTCATGTTGAAGAATTAAGGTCTAGAGAGCCTATATTTAACGATGTTCTGTCGCACGATAATGATGATATTCCAGAGATAATTGAGTTGGATCCCGATGATTCTATTTTTTTATGATAATGAAGTTAATTGTAAGTTGTTTTATTTATTTGTTCATGTTTTTTTACTAAGTTTTTTAAACTAGAATTTCTTTTTGAAAATTTATATTTTTATTAGTTCTTAAATTAAATGCTTATTTTATAATCTATTTATTTCAGATATCGAATATTGGGATATTGGCGATCCTATACATCGATGTGAATTTTGTGGTGCTATGTTTTGGTTTGATGAACGATTGAAATCTACAAAAGAAGAATTATCTCCAAAATTTTCTTTATGTTGTATGCAAGGAAAAATTCAGTTACCCCTAATGCCTCAGTCTCCATTACTTCTTCAAGATTTGATATAGGGTCAAAGTGATAGAAGTAAACATTTTTTAGATAACATTCGGTCATTCAACAATATGTTTTCTTTTACATCTTTAGGTGGAATAATCGATAGAAATTTAAATAGAGGCAATTCTCCCCCGGTATTTCGAATGCATGATCAGAATTATCATAGATTGGGTAGTTTGCTTCCAAGTGGTCGTGATCCCCCAGTGTATGCCCATCTCTACTTATACTACACAAATAACGAAATATATAGGATTCGATCTATCAGGTAAGATATTTTTAATTTTTAAAAATGTTATCTACGCATTATTTTATCTTTAATCAAATTAGTTACATCCCATTATTTGACATATATATATATATATTTATATTTTCAGGTCAGCGGAAAATATAAATACAATACAAGCTGAGATTGTATCGGACTTAAGAGAGATGCTTGACAATAACAATGTTCTGGTTCAGAGGTTTAGGTATGCTAGAGATAAATTCAGCTCTGGTCATAGAAACGTAACTATGCAATTAATTGGAATTAGAGGCTATGACCCAAGGACTCACAACTTACCTACAATTTCAGAAGTTGCAGCTGTGGTTACTGGTGATCTTGACAGTACTATTGGGGTCCGTGACATTATAATTCAAACATATTCTGGTATGCTGCAACGTATTACAGAGTTGAACCAGTCTTATCTTGCTTTGCAATATCCTCTTCTTTTTCCTTATGGTGAGGATGGGTACAGGGAAGATATTCCATTTTCTTAATCTGCATTGGGAAGGGTTATATAAAGGACTGGTATTAGCATCAGAGATTTTTTTGTATATCGTTTTTAGGAAAGGAATGACGAGTCTTCTACACTACTATCTTACAAGAGGTTGACGCAACAATTCATTGTGGATGCATATACAATGGTTGAGTGTGCAAGGCTTTTGTACATAAAAAGTCATTAGTAGGAACTTCGATGTGATATGTATGTCGGTCTTGAAGATGCTTATTTGAATAGGAGAGGGAAGGAAGAGCTATTGGTAAGCGCATTATTTTGCCTCCTTCATTTACTAGAGATCCAAGGTACATGATGCAGAATTATCAAGATACTATGGCTATTTGTCGTTGGGCTAGTTATCCACAGTTGTTTATTAACATTTACATGTAATGTAAAATAGCCAGAAATTGTTCGTTATATGTTGCATAGAGGTGGAGGTCAAAATCCCGAAGATCGACCTGATATTGTATGTCGCATCTTTAAGAACAAATTGGATGCACTGATTCGTGATATTCGTCAAAATAAAATATTTGGAAAAGTTAAATCAAGTACAATATATATATATATATATATATATATATATTGTATGTATAAAGTTTTATTTATAATTAAATTATATTATAGTAATGGTATGTAATCATAAATTAAATGTAGAAATTTGTACTAAAATTTATACGTTATTTTGCAGTTTTGTATACTGTGGAGTTTCAAAAATGTGGACTGCCTCATGCACATATCTTGGTTTTTCTGGAAAAGTATAACGATGATCCTTCAGGTGATGATATTGATCGCATAATTTCAGTTGAATTACCAGATGAGTCGAATGATAAGCAATACTTTGAAGGTGTCCGTGATTTTATGATGCATGGTCCTTGCGGTCCAACTGTTAAGTACTCACCGTGCTACTCTGAAGAAGGTGAATGTACAAACCACTTTCCAAAGAAATTTTTGTTTGATAGTTCATTTAATGATGATGGATATCCTATTTATAGGCGTATGGATGATGGAAAACCGTGAAGAAAAAGTGCGTTGTTTTGGACAACAGATTTGTTGTTCCTCATAACATATATCTTCTCCTGGAATACGGTGCGCATATTAATGTTGAATGGTGCAATCAATCCAGAGCCATTAAATACTTATTCAAGTATATCAACTAGGGTCATGATCGTGTGACAACTACTTTTGTTGAAAATAATGGGGAGTCCAATCACGCAACGGATGTTGATGAGATCAAGATGTATTATGAATGTAGGTATATTTCGCCTTGTGAAGCTGCTTGTAGATTATTTGGTTTTGAAATTAACTACAAGAATTCGTCTGTTGAACGTTTGGCATTCCATCTACAAGAACAACAGAATGTTGTGTTCAGGGACAATGAATAAGCATTTTAAATGGGTAAATAAGTTTGGGACGAACCTTTTTGAAAAAAATTAGAGGTAAATAATTTTAGAATGGATGGAGTATTAAATTAATTTAAATATGTAAAAACTACCAACTTCTGTGCAACGCACGGTTTGACAAAACACTAGTTTGCTCTAATAGTAACACATATTTGCTCACCAGTTTATGTTACTATATGAGCAAATGTGTGTTATACAAGGACAAAATGTATTTTTATAAGAATAAACATGTATTTTTAATTTAAACAACATCCCTTTAAATTTAGGTATAATAATTCATGTAATAACACACTTTTTACTATTTTATACTCCCTCCGTCCCTAACCAATTTGTACACTTTCTATTTTTGGTTGTCTCAAATCAATTTGCACACTACTTAAAAGGGAAACATCGATTTGCGTGCACACTCACAAAATTTTCCACACATTTACTCATATGCCACTACTTTATTTTAAAAAATACATTTTTCTTAAACCATGTGCTATCCCAGGGGTGCAAATACCCCTGGGACGGAGGGAGTATGTTTTATTAAATGAAAATATAATTATTTTTATAATAAATATTTATGAAAAAACTAATATTTTTCTTATATTAATACACATTAACTTATATTCTATGAAAAAATATTTATTTTATACAAATAAATAAATATATACTCCCTCTGTCCCACTATAAGTTGCTCATTTTGTCATTTTCGTCTGTCCCACTATATGTTGTTCATTTGCTTTTTTACATTTTTAGAAAACTACTATTCACTTCTTTATTATTATTTTCAATACTTTTTACAACATTCTCATTACTTTTTCACTTTTCTCCGTCATATCATATGTACTATATTAATATATTTATACAGTTCTTAATAATCGTGCCCAAAAGGTATGTGCGACTTATATGAGGACGGAAGGAGTGTAAAATAGCAATATTTGGTCTTAAAAGTAACATACATTTTCCTTTATAGTAACATGTATTTGTCCATATAGTAACATAATTTGAAAGCAAATTTTAAATTGGGGTAAACACATCCTAGTCAATTTCTACTCTAAAAAATAAAAGTGGGTACATTTACTTTTTTAACACTACAAATGGGTACAAATTACTTTTTCGTAAACAAAATTACTTTTCTTAATACATCTGATGCTACAGTAGCCTATACTGACGCTACAGTAGCCTATGCTGACAGCTACAGTACATAAATTCAAATTTTATCGCTACAGTATGGTATAATCGAGAAGACTATAGTATAAACGATAATCAATTGTATAATGTACTATAGTAAATCATAACACTATAGTATAATGAAATCAAATTATAGTATAACTGACTATAGTCTAAAAAAATAATACATTTGAATACTCCAATTAATTGTCACAATTATTCTTGCAGAGAAATTAGCCAAACCCTTCATAGCATAAGGATCAGATATCCTTAAAAACCAAGATATTCAGACAAAAATGTTCTAAAAAATGAAATCAACACCACCCATCATTCAATAGACTTTAGTCCCCTTACCTGAAATTCGTAGTTTAATTAGAAGTAGACGACTTCAAAAAATAAAATCATAAACCATCTTCATCCAAATAGTAGCAATCCAAATCAAAACAGGCTAACTAAATCAATAACTTGAGAACTAAATTATCTGGGCAAGGCTTACTAAAAACATCATATTTGTGCATACACAGTGTTCAGAATCATATTCCAAATTCACAGCAATACTCAGAAGTGGGGAGATTGAGATTGTGAAGAATTCTTTGGAGAAGCTAGTGCATTCTCAATTCTCAATCTTGGAGGTGGGGTTGAACTCTTCTTTTGCTCCTGTGACACAAATAACTTATACCATCAACAACAATGAATACATATCAAAATTGGGCCAAAAGCCCCTATCCAATGTACACAGCAAAGATGTACCTACAGCTGTGTTGAAGGTACATTTGGAAATTCTCTGCTCTCTATCCCAGACACTCTTGCTCCTGGAAAACTTTGTTGAAGAACGTGTGAATACGCAGCTTTTCCGAATCAATGGAGACTCCCCTTTAGCCTCCATCATTCTGGGCAAGAGGGCCCCACCCACTGAAGATCTAACGACACTTCCGTCCCTCATCGTCTTCCCTCTAATCACCGGCGACATTGGAATATTACCGGAGAATTTTACTGCGCTAGGCGGCCGCTCCTTCAGCGGCGTACACTGATCGAAATCCAATGGCACCGGCTTCAAATTGACCGGCGATTCCACGCTCTCACACCCTGTCCCCCACGATCCCTTTTACGGAGCAGAGATTTCGCATTGTGCTTCTGATCGGGCCGTTCCCCCTTTCCTCTCAGCCCCATCAACGGCTCTGGCGTGCCCACCAGCGGTTTGGCGCCCTTGACGATCGGAACCGGCGAGTCGACCTTACCACCGCCCCCACCACTGCACCGCGCCTCCAGATCCGCCCCAAAAGACAAAGGCGCCTCCACCACTGTCGACTCTCTCCCCTTTCACCTTAACGCCACCGTGTCGCCGCTGCCCCACATCTGCACCGCACCTCCAGATCCGCCCCAAAAGACAGGGGCAGCCTCCACCGCCGTCGCCTTCAGATCCGTCGTCGCCTCTCTCCCCCTTCTCGCTCACGATTCTCCTTCACATCAGGTGGTGGCGGTTTCCACACAGCCAACACCCCTCTATCTCCCTCTCGCTTTCTCACCCCACCACATTGAAAATCTTGTTTCCTTTTCGTTCGTCGTCGTCTAGTCGTCGACCTCGACGATGCTCTTTAAACAACCCACCTAAAAAAAGCTTGAGAAGAGAGAGAAACAAGATATTTGGAAATTGGGATTCATATGTATAAAGAGAGAGAAGGTGGTGGGTGGGTGTGTGGAAGCCCCTACTAACGAATAGTTGGGTGGGTTTATTAACCCTAAACATATAAAAGCAACTTTATTATATGGCAATTAGACCTAGTTGTGATGTGTTTTTCAATCGTGACTACATCGAGAGTTGGAGTGTAGGAATTGACTAGGCTGTATTTTTCTCTTTTAAATTTATTACATAATGTTATTTATTTATTTTAAATCCTCAACAATAAAAAAAAATATTTAGGTTAAGAACTTCATTTTGCATGGAAGATACTTGTTATAAGTTATACCCTGGGGGCTGGGAGGGAGTATATATATGTTAGCCGCGGGTACTGGAAGGGGTTAAACCCTAGGTGGGCGGGTGCGTGAGTTTTTTTTTTCTTTTTTTTTTTTGAAAATTTTTATGGTAAAAATTTTTATATAAATTTTTGTATTGTGTAATAGAAATTTTTTTTTGCGAATACTGGTTAGTACTTTAATCAGTATTTCTTCCATCTATAAAAAAAAATAGTTCATGTTGTCTATCAGTCCCACCGTAAAAAAAAGGTCTTAATTTTTAAAATGAAAATAATTATTTTTATTTATATCATTTATCATTGAATCTCACACATAATATTTTTAAAATCATTTATACTAAACTTAATTTAATTTTAGTATTTTTTAATTTTCTAAATAACTATGTTTTTTTTTTAAACCTCACCCCTCATTTTCCCTTTAATTTATTTCTAAAGGAATTGAATTCAAACCAACCACTCAAGTGAAGAGCCCGGTGGCCAGGTGTTCTTAAATAACTAAGTTAAAGACACGTAGATCAAATTTTAGGGATGAAATATCTTACGACTTTTTAAAACAAAATATAGTTGAGAAATAACTCAGGAAGGTCAGTTGGATAAAGCCACTCTTAATAATTTTAAATTAAAACTACTTAAAATTTAATTTAGGAGCTCTTATCCATCGTACTATAAGTGTAAACCATTTACATCAGACACACGTTTCAGTATATCCCATGTTTCGTTATACACGGTAAGAGAGAGAGAGAGAGAGAGATTGAAATCCCAAACTCCAAGTCCAATGCATAAGGCTCATAACCAAAGGCACCGCTTCAAGCCGGACAACCGGTGCTTGGTTGCAGCGGCGGTTTTGATTGGCGGCGCGTTGCTCGTGTTGTTGCTTCTGGGAAACAACACCTCGGCCTCGGCCCTCCTGAGATGCGGTGGCGCGTGGGGCGGCGGGGGGGCGGCGACGAGCCTCCAGCTGGAGGCGGTGGTCCACTATGCGACGTCGCACGTGGTCCCACAGCAGTCGCTGGGCGAGATCACCGTGTGTTTCGACGTTCTCCGGTCCCTGGGGCCCACCAATTTCCTCGTCTTCGGACTCGGCCACGATTCACTCATGTGGGCCGCACTCAATCCACGTGGCCAGACGCTATTCCTCGAGGAGGATCCCAAGTGGGTCCAGACCGTGTTAAAAGACGCTCCTGCCCTCCGCGCTCAGACCGTCCGCTACCGCAATCAACTCTCCGAGGCCGATGATTTGCTCACCCATTTCCGTACGGAACCCGATTGCGCGCCCCAGAAATCGTTCATACGTGGCAACCACAAATGCAGGCATATGTTTCCTTCTTTATTTCTTTTTCTTTTAATATGAATTTCGCAGCACTTATACTAATCAATTGCACGAGTAATACTAGTCCATCGGTGTAAATGATACAACTAATTTCTTCGAGTTCTTTAAGGATTTGACGATTTTGGTTGTGGGCGTAGGTTAGCGCTGAACATGTTATCGGACGAGGTGTACGACACGGAGTGGGACTTGATAATGGTGGACGCGCCGCGGGGGTACTTCGCGGAGGCGCCTGGGAGGATGGCGGCGATATACTCGGCGGCGGTGATGGCGAGAAACCGGAAAAAATCAGGTGTGACGCACGTATTCCTGCACGACGTGGACCGCAAGGTGGAGAAGATGTACGCAGAAGCGTTCCTGTGCAAGAAGAACTTGGTGAAGGCCGTGGGGAGGCTGTGGCACTTCAGCATACCGCCCGCGGCTAACGTGAACACCGACTTCTGCTAAAATGCGCGGCACCGCATCAACGGGTTGCATTTCTCCCAGGTGGAAAAATGGCGCCACATACTCTTGACTTTTTTACCCATCTTTTGGTAGAGTAACCACAACCAGAATTTCATTTTCGAATATACTTATATGAGATTAAATAGATTTATATAAAACGGGGGGGAGGGCTGTTGGAATGAAGAAAGAAATTGGGAAACAATGATTATAATACTTCTCTGTCACATTTTGCACTAATAATCTATTTAAAGCCCCTTATATTATGATAAATTCTTTTAGTGCAATATCATACAATTATATATATAAAGTTGTTTTTATTGTATAGATTATAATTTTATTATCAGGAAGAGAAGACTTTGTATGTAATATACTAATATTGCACCAAATTTGACCTTTGCAATGTATCCAAATCTTTATCAATTTTTACTATTTAGATCAAATATATTTTTAAAAAAATATAAATTTAAAAAATTTATGGGTTATTGATAGATCTAGATCAAAATTCATAGATCATAAATACGAATCAAAGTGTATTATCACTATCATGATTTAAACATATTAAATCAAATAATAATTTCATCCAACAACAAATATTCATGCGTATAAATTGACAATTATGTAAACACATTGTTAATAGGCGATCAGTTAGTTCATAAAAGTGGCGAATAGACAAAAGTGGCGAGCAACAAGTTGATTCAGTTGCTCACCACCTGTATAATATAAGGAGTTGATCGCCCCATCGTTACATGGACAATACATTGATTAAGATCCAATGCAGAGTTGATTATGGGACACCCAAGGAATTCAAACGATCAACTAATAAATTAGAGTTGCTTAAGGATTAAGAAAGTCAAATGTAATTATCCATAAGCAGATACTTGTCTTAAATATGATAAGATGATATAGTCATATGCAGCCTCATGCTTAGTGTCCTCTGTAAATATGTAATCACTCATTATTTAAAAAATTAATGAAATTTACTATAAAATCCACATATTGCTTCTGTATGTACATCTTTGAATATTCGACGTTATAAGATTGATTATGCATATATTTTGTTTCATAATCTCGATGATTTAGCCACATAATTCACATGTTATAAAAGATTATCAACATCCTAAACATGCGTAACTGAGGGTTTTAGTGAATCATACTTTTGGTGTGACAATCGTTGAGAAGTTGGTATGTGATCCCCGATCAACTCAAACGCCTTCTCAAGTATTCCCCAAATCCTAATTTGTAGACCTGGTGGGAGATCTCACGAACTATTTAACACTCAAGGAAAGAAAAAATTATTGCACACTTTCTTGAATTTTTTTTGAATTAAAGACTCATTTTCTTGTGCATAATAAGCCACATATATTCATAGAGGAGATGGATAAAAAATATTATCATATCTTGGAGATATAGAATAATCTATTAGTCCTACAAAAATAATTTTGGATACACGATTTGTATGTATCCTCATTCCATATATCTTATCTCAAATATATATTTTCTTCCCCTATAATACATAAATATTTTAAGATTTGCAATAAAAAAATTAAGTCAAATTGTGGGTATTACGTGTGTAATACACACGGAAATAGAATCCTTGTTTAACAATTTGACTCAACTCAAATTATCAATAAATGGATAGTTCAGATTGAATCACAATTCGATTCAAGTCAAAATTGATATACACGGATTCTATTTTTCGTGTGTATTACACACATAATACTTTGTCTAAGTAAAGAGTTCTTGATTTTATGTGATAATCTTGTTTCCATGAAATTTATCTACTTTTCATAAAATATGTCCCAACTCTCAAGTTTTTTATTTTCGAAATTTTATAAAAATCATGCAACAAAATTATATTTTTATTTTATTCATATTATTTTTAATGAACTTATATTGAGCTACTTGAGGAGTATTTATGAGAATTAATATTAGACCTTCCAATATTAAGCCCAAATATGGGTTCTGAACTATAATCTTAATCCCCAATATTATTTAGCTCATTAATATTTATTCACTCCACTATTAAATTAATAATGCACTATTTATCTTAATCCATATTACAGTTATTTGGCTCACGATTCTTATTTTCGTGTTTAAGATTTTCTTATTACTAATTAATCAAAATAGTGAGCATTTTAATTAATTAACATATTTTTTCCTAAGTAAGGACAACTCAATTTAATTATCAGACCGGAACTTAATCCATGTGCATGATTTGATATACTAAAATTGTAGAGCCCAACAAAGGGACTAATCATACAACACTTTTTAAGCACATGGTTCTCTATATTAAATCTTAACAAATGTAATGTTCTAAATAGCACTGTAAAAAATGCAAAGTATTAAGTCTCCTTCACGCTCTACCCATAACAAACTATAGTAACACAGATTGATCACACACAAGAAATTAACAACCACTGAGGTTTAATTGTCTATCCCTTCAGTTTGATATGATAAAACTTTAGAGCCCACCAATGGGACTAATCATGTAAGACTCTCAAAGCGTACGCTTCTCTGTTTTAAATCTTAGCAATTGTCATGTTCTCAATAGTGCTGCCAAAATGCAAAGTATTGAGTCTCCTTAACTCTCTACCCATAACAAACCAAAGCAACACAAATTAATCACACACTATTGAAAGGGCAGAGATTTAGAAATCAGCAACCACTTAGGTCTAATTCTTCATCTCTTCAGTAAGTACGGAAGAACTACCTCTCTGTAGGTCCTCTTCAATCCATCATCATGTACTAGAGTGTAATCTTTTTCAAGAAAAGTCAAGCTGAGACTTACACATCAACCGTTTGTTAATGAATTGTTCAATCCAATCTAGATTGTGAATATTGTACTTATTTAAAAGGAACTGATAATGTGATCTTTTGTGATATGATATCACCATATTATTTATAGTGCTACTTATACTATTTTATTTGAACGGTTGCAATAAATAAATAACATTCATATTTTTTAGAGCACAATGATAAATGATTTATTTTTAGTGATAAGCTCAAATCTACTTAGTTATACAAAGTAAAAGCATATTGGACAGTATAACCCTAACACAGACTGAGTAAAATAAAAATATCAAGAAAAAATTATGCTTATCCATGATTGTGTTACTGTAAGATAAAATATGAGATACTACTTCTTAAAAAAATAGTATTTTTAAAGTAATTATAAAGATAATATGTATTTTTACAAGAATACATATGTGTTTCTTAATTTATTTTTTATTATTTTTATTGATTTATGTTGATAATATGTTGTTAATGTAACAATATATCTTTTAATACCTTACATGAGTTACTATAAGGACAATGTATAATATTATAAGGACCGATAAATATTTTTATGTACAGTAATACATATTTGCTCTTACAGTAACATACATTTGCTCTAACAGTAACACACATTTTGCTCCTAGTTTGTGTTAGTATGGGAAAATATGTGTTACTGTAAGAACCAAATGTATTTTTATAAGTGTTGTGGCACAAATATTTCTGAATATTTTGGGCCCAGTCCAGATCCAAAAAAGCCTCACCAGGCCAAAGTCCATAGATGTCAGGTTAAGGTAGAACAAATTTTAGGACATTGGAGAGTCAGACGAGCTCATGTTGGAGCCATCAGGTGGCCTGAAGAAAAGAGCACTGATCCTGAGTTTACCTCAGGCTCAAGGCCAGGATGGTCAGTAGACCGAAAGTCATAAAGATCATTAGAAGGCGCAAGAGGTCTGACCTGAGCAAGTAAAATCCTTCTATGGAAACAAGATCCCATGTTGATTTTGCATCTTCACCGTGATTCAGTCACCTTATGAGACAAGACAGTTGTCCCATTAAGAAGTTAAACATGGGAAGTTACCTTGACATCCATGATCTTTAGGTCATGACCTAACGTGGGCAAGAAGAAAGACACGACATATAAACACGTGTATATTAATTAAAACCTTTTCTACCGGAAGAGAGGCCGCGATCATTATTATTCGCTTGTACTTACAACCTTCATTTGCTTACAATGAATACAAGACGAAACACATTAAATTCCTAGCCCAAACGCGGCTAGACAAATCTCCGAGTTATTTACATACATTTTTATGCATTATCATTTCTAAAGGCCTACTAAAATTTCTTGCAACAAACAATAGGAATAAATATGTGTTTTTTAATTCATTTATTATCCCTTTAATTTTAGGAATATTGTTTCATCTAGTAACATACTTTTTACTCTTTTATATTTTTTATTATATGAAAAAATAATTATTTCTATTAAAATAAATAAATAATTATGAAAAAACTACTCCCTCTATCCACCAAATTATTTTCCACTTTCCTTTTTTGTTTGTCTACAAATTTTTTTCCCATTTCCTTATTTGGAAACAACCCACACTCACAATAAAATTTTGGGCCCCACAATACTCTTACTTTTTCCTTAATTTATCTATCATTTCAATATAATACTATTTTTTATTAATTCCCTTGCCCACAATGAAATGGGAAAAAGATTCATGGACAGAGGGAGTAATATTTTTTTATAGTAACACACATTTTGCCTTTTAAAATTGTATGAAAAAAAATTTATTTTCCACAAAAGTAAACGATTAGATGTAAAAAAAAAGAATTTAGTCTTATAGTAACACACATTTTGTCTGACAGTAACATGAATTTGCTCATATAGTAACACAAAAAGGGAACGAAAATTCTAAAATTTAAAAATTATCCAGATCCTACCTGATCCGATCAAGATCCGCAAATTTTGTTAATACCCGGGTTCTAATATTAATCCGCAAATTTTAAAATTTGTAATTTTAAATTAATATTACATGTGTAATTTTAAATTAATATTACACACAAGTCCTCCTCTTTTATTATGCAATGTTGGTTGGTTTAGCTTTACATTATTGGTTACTTCTATGGAATAATATTAGCTATTTATGTTGAATAGTAATAATTGATCAATATTAAATATTTTTAGTGAATAATGTTAATTATTTTATTAAATATTTATTAATTGTGCACAAGTGTTACTTGCATATATTGGAGGCAGTTTAATTACTTGTTTTTAACATATGAACGTGATTTACTTTTATTTGAGGCAAGTAGAAATATTTTGACATATTATGTCATAAATAGTGACGGAGCCAGAAATTTTGGACAGGGGGCCCGATTAATATTTCTATAAAGATGAAATAATGTTATGTTTATAAAAAATTCATTATATATTTATTAAAACATTTAATTTCATTTAAACTAAACAAGTTAAGTTTTGTTATGGTTTTGAAAAAAAAAATTAATTGTTCCGATTATATAAAAAATGTGAGATAGCGTTGAAACTGCTAATTAAACTATTAATATCATTAAAAATATTATTTTCTTTCTGTAGTTAGAACGTAATCACAATATCCATCAAAATTTTAATTTCTAATTATTTTATTAATTTTAGAGGATAAATATATTTAAAATTTTATTGAAATATTATTAGGCACTACGTATGGTATACTTTATATAACATAATACTCAAAAAATTTAATACTAAAATATGTAATTTTATTAATAATTTTTTTGTGATAGAAAAAAATAATATTAAATATTTTAATCATAAACCTAATAAAAAAAAAAAACGCCTGGAACTAGAAAAGAAAAAAAAGGAGAGAAGAAGTTACATAAAGGAATTAAACCATCACCTTTGTTAGAAGAAAAAGTTTATACTGCACTTTAAAACCAATCAGACACATTTAAATGAAGGTTATGCTTAGAAAATATTATATATGTAGTAAAAATATTAAAATTTTCAGGGGGACCCACTGCCCCCTGTCCCCAGTGTAGCTCCGTCAATGGTCATAAACAGACAATCAAACTGTAAATTACAAGGTGAAATGAGCATTTTAAACACTATAAAATTTAGACTCTTTTTTTATTAAAGACATTTTAATATTTCCTCCATCTAAAAGAAATGGTACTCTATTTTTTTATTTGTTCTAAAATGTTGTTTCCTTTTCGTTTTCATTTTAATGTGTAAAATGTTCAAAATATTCTCATTTAATAAATGAAATTTAAATGCTTATCTTTATATTATATAAAGACGAAGTTATGAAATCAACAAGAATGCTCGATTTTAAAATTTATATATTCTCATTAACTCTAGCATAAAGAATTAATCTTGATCTTATATTTTAAGTATTTTAATCTTGACCCTACATTTCAATATTATATAAATATATATCTTATATAAATCTTTTAAATATATTCATAATATCAAAAACTATATCTTATTTTTTTAATCTCAACCGTTCATCTTAATTTCTATAATTCTATAAATTTCAACTCTATAAACATTATTATTCTCATCTTTTAACATTATTTCTTCGTGCGTCTCTTACTTCTTCTTATTTCTCTTCCAATGTTCTTATTTATTGTATTCTAATATTCGAATTATTTATTTATCCTTTTATGCACGATTTTTTTGTAGGTTAATATTTTGCATATAATAATTTGGTGAAATATAATATTTTTTGTATTGCTACACAATTTTTATGGTGTTCTTTTAGAAGTAATGTTTAATTGCTACAATTGCATATCTATTAGATTTAAAATTTTGATGTTTGAATTTGTTTATTTGTCTTTTTAATTTTTTTTTCATGTTCTTAATATTCTGATATTGTTTATTTATTTTTTTATGTTAATTTTAATTATAGGTTCGCATTAAAATCATTGAGTCTGCGTCATACATACCATAAATTATTTATAATTCTAGAAAAAAAAGAAGATGTTTTTGAACATGATATTGTGTATGTATAAAAATCATTTATACACGTATATATGTTAGATTCAAGAAATCACACACACACATATATTATATAAATCATTAATACGCGTATATGTAAATTCAAGAAATCATAACAAAATAAATCTTATAAAATATTATGTTCTTGATTATTTTAATAATATATATTTTGATTGATATTAATATTTTGATAGTATCTATTTGAGAAATTCTTAATATTTTAATATATAAATATATTATCTTTTTATCTTTCATTTACAATTTAATTGAGATGTATAAATTGAATTTTGCTTTAATATTAATTTTTGTAAAATAAATATTATCAATAAAACATGGAATTTACATAATATAATCTATATTAAAAATATGTTTTGTAATAATCCCGCGTAATATGCGGGTTTACGTACTAGTTATTTATAATGATCCACTTAACTTTTTTTTTTCAATTCAAATTTTCTTTTCACCGTGTTTGTTTTGAAATTTAAGTTCGTAGAATAAGTCAAGGATTTACAATTTAGATTTTTGAGTATATATATGATAAGCAAATATATGTGATTTTTAAAATTTTAAATAAGGTAAAATTTAATTTTATATAAAATTAATATGTAATAGTGTAATGTATTAAAAATTGCAATAATAAATTTTATAAATATTTATAGATACAGATTGAATGTAAAATTTAACAACTAAAATCTAAATTCTAACTCATACAAAATTGAGAACGCAAAATTTGAAGTTGAGTGCCGAAGACTTTTGATAATTGAACTTAGAAACATGATTGCACGTATTGAGATTTGAGATCTACAATTGCATATCTATATATATAGTCTCATCGTATAAAATACGTCATTAATTAATAAAAAATAATACTACCTTCGTTCACGAAATTTATGCTCACATTTTTGCACGTGGTTTAATGCAATATGTGGAAGGATATTACGGGATATTGTGAGGTCCGTTTTGAATAAAGAGAATATTTATGAAAACTATATCATATGTACTTTCCATAAATATTTTCTTTACTCAAAACGGACCACTCAATATCCCATAATACCTTCCGACATATTGCATTAAACCACGTGTAAAAATGTGAGCATAAATTTCGTGGACAGAGGGAGTAAAATTTTAATAAAAAATAATAACACTTTTAATAAAAAAATTACTTTTAAAAAATAATAATTTTTATTAATAAGTGCAGGCCTAATGAACGATCTCAAAAAACTTATTCTCTATATATATTTCTATCAAGACACAAATTTATATGAATCCGAATTTACGTTGAACTCGGGTTTATCAATTATCACTGTTATTTGTATACACTATCACTGTTATGTATATTCACATATGCATATATATTATCACTGATAAAAAATCAAGTATATTTAATTATTTATATAGCAGTAATAGTATATATGAATAATAACAGTGATAGTGATTACACATAATAGTGATACGAGTTCATGTGAACTCGAGTTCACAAGAGACCTACTCTCCTATCAATGATCCAACATTAATTCTAGGAGCAATACTTAATAATTTAAATATAATTATATTTATAAATTAATTTAAAATATTATATATATGCATAAATGATTAATAAATAGAAGTATATTTTTTATATATAAAATTAATTTGTAACTAAATTTTTTAAAGTTATTTTGTAAAAAAAAAATTCTTACTTTTTAACATTTCGTGACTTGTGAAAGGGTACTCAAATGTTGATGTTGAGAATAATACAATATCAACTGTTGTTTTCTGTGTAAAATACTATGATAAAAACTTATAAAAAAAATTTACCTAGAAATTTCTAAAGTTAAACTAGAAAATAAAAAGTTGAACGCCCATGCTCTTCTATTTTTGCGGGAGCAAGTCTCTTGTGCACCAGTTACACCGTGTAACTCAAGTTCATTTTTAAAAAGTTGCACAATTTAATACTGAAAAATTACACAAACTATTACTGAAAAGTTACACCATTAAAGATGCACTTTTCAGTAATAACATGTGTAACTTTTCAGTAGTATTTTGTGTAACTTTTTAAAAATGAACTTGAGTTGCACGGTGTAACTGGTGCAAACAACACTATGTTTTTTTGCGGGTCATCTATCGTCGCGGGTCATGTGAGGTGAGCTTTTTTTTCTAAAAAAAATATTGCAGTTTTCATTTATAGTTATGAAAATATAGTAAAATTCAGGATTATTTTGTTTTTAAGCAAAATCGAGAACTTCGTTCACGTTTTAAGAGTTTTTACCATCAATTTTTTAACACCGGTAGTAATTAATAGCAACAAAGAAAAGGTGTGTTCACATTTTCCACTCCACAAGTCAACCCCAATTAATACATACCTCTTACCTCATGAATTAGTTCCGCAGAAAGTTGAAAGTAAATTTTGAAATTACTGACATTATGTAAGCATTTTTGCATTGATGATGCATTTCAATAATCGAATTTTTTTTTTAATGTGTTTATGTTGAAATATATTATATTTATTAAATAAAACTATAATGGAAATTTTACTTTTTAATGTATCATTTTAATAAAATTTCTGAGTCATCAGAAGTATTAAATATTTGGATCAATGATATTATGCTACAATTGTTAAATATTTTATTGATTTCAAATTTTGATATATTTGATTAAGTATAATTATAAAATTTACATGCACTCTATCCTAAATTTAATTTAAAAAATAATAATTTTATCACTATTTAATTATGAGTCCTACAATTCATACCCCCAAAATCTCTAAACATATCCCACTATTTTAAAGACAAAAATAGAAAGCATCAATTTATTTTTTTATAAGTTTGTTGTTAATTTTAGTTTTAATTTTTTTTTTACTATAAAATTAGTTCTTTAACTAGAATCAGTCAATTTCTAAAATAAATGGAAGAAATTACACATAAAATAGTAAATGAAAAACTAAAAAAAATCAATTAATTTTTAAATTTTAAAAAAAATTTAGATAACTATTTAAATAATTAAATTAAAGTAAATTAAAAAATATATATAATAAAAAACCAAAAATATTAAAATAAATCAACTAAATCTTCAAATAGTCCAATTAAATCTTTAATGAATAGTTAGAAAATCGAACTAAATCTATAAAAATAGTTAAAAACTAAGAAATTAATTTTAAAAATTCAAATTTTAATTCAAGATAAATAAAAATTAAAATATAATTAACTTTCACAAATTAAGAAAGAGCTAATTATTTTTTTGAAGTAGAGAAAAAAATAGGAATGTGTTATTTTTTGTTTTGATTGAATAAGGATATTATAAGAATTAATGGGTATGTTTAGTAATATATGCTAATTTTTTAATTTTTTGGAATATGTTTAATAAATAAGGTATATTTAGAAAATTTTGGAATATAAATAATAATACTATTATATTTTACATTCATCGAATCTTCAAATATAATTTTTTCTGCAAAATAAATAAAATTTAATTAAGTGGAATGCATGAGCATGCAAAAATAATTGCAAAATGGCAGTAACTTTATATGACAAATAAAATAACTTTATCTTGTCAATTCTTCTTACAACAAAAAGGGGCTACACATCAATTTGTTTGTTTTTTTTTTGTTGACACAGCTAACGCCGTGAAGGAAGTGATTGTAAATCGTGAACTGAGACCACATTTCCCCTAAAACGTGAACGATGTTCACGACTTTGCTTATAAACAAAAGAACTCTGAATTTTACTATATTTTCATAATTGTAAATGAAAACTGCAATATTTTAAAAAAAACCCAATAATTCGCATCCTGACGTTGAGTCCACAAGTTGGTCAATTCTTCGTAAAGGATAATGATCCTTTGGGAATTGCTCTGTTCATATCTCTAAAATCTATGCACATTCTTCATGCTCCAGCTCCCTTTGCTACCATAACAACATTGGATAGCTATTCTGGAAATTGTACTTCCTCTATGTGCTTTGCTCTCAAGAGTTTCTCTACCTCTTCTATTATGATCTGTTTCTTTTCATATCCAAACTGTCTTAACCTTTGCTTCACAGGTCTGCAATTAGGATCCATGTTCAAGCTGTGTAAAGCTACTTCTGGGTCGATTCCTACCAGATCCTCTGGTTGGCATGCGAACAAATCTGCATTTCTCTTCAAGCATTCAATGACTGCTTCCGCTACATTATTTATCATCTGTGTACCAATTTCGGTAGTGAACCCAACTCTGCCTGAATTTTCATCTTTGACTCTTCTTCCATTTGCTATATCTTTTTCATCCTTTTGCCTATGGGTCGTCCCCTCTGGTTTCATCTATTCTTGCATAATGCGTAGCTTTCTTCTCTGTTTCCACGTAACATTTCCTGGAACATAACTGGTCTCCAATCAACTCTGCGACTTTCTCTCCTACTGGGAATTTTAACTTCATATGATATGTGGAAACAACTGCTCGGTAAAGATTCAGAGATGGTCTCCCCAAGATCACATTGTATGATGAGGAGGCTTCTACCACAAAAAATTTACCATCTTCACATTGCATACTGGTGGGCTTCCCATTCTGACCTGAAGGGAGACTTGCCCTTTGGGATCGCTCCTCCCGTGAACCCAAAAGGTGTTGTATCTACTGTTCCAAGTTCCACATTCAAGTTCATCTTTGCCAGACAGTCATAGAAAATGATGTCTGCTGAACTGCCAGTGTCCAAAAAGATTCTAGCTACGTCATATCCCCCGATTTCCATTGTCACCACTAACGCATCATTGTGTGGTCTCTGAATGGGAATTTCATCTTCTGGTCCAAACTGGATGCATGGGAGACTGTCCACTCTTCCCAACTCATATCCAACTCTACTTGCCCAGAGTTGAGCAGATCTCACAAATGCTTTCCTTGCTCGATTGTAATCACCATCTGCTGGGCCTCCCACAATCATTTGGATGTATCCTCTCTTGTAGCATGGCCCATCTGTAACGCCCAGCATAATTGGATTCAAGTTATATTTTATAAGTCGTCATTTGAGGTTTTAAAGTTAAGTTGCGCGTAGGATTAAATATTGTGCTTTAGTTCTTTAAGTTTTTCACGAGCCTTAAGTATTAATTTTCTGATGATTAAGTTAGTAAAGTTGATTGGAGTATTTGGGAATTAAGATTAAGTTCTTGATAATGTATTTTTGGGCTTTAGTATGTGAATTAAGAGTTAGAGAGCCAAATTAAGATATGATCCAATTAAGTATTTAATTTAAGGATTAAGAGGATTTAGCTTGATTGGTTATTAAGTGTTATAATTCAAATTGGATTGAGAAAATTAGGATTTATTAAGTACCAATTTACTAAGGGTATTAGTGAGGTTGTTATTTTAGAGATAAGAATGGACTTATATGGGATCTTGACTAGGATATGTGATTAAAGATTAAGACCAAGAAATTAGGAATGACCTTTTGGGATCTCGATTAGATTATATGAAAGGTTATAGATCAAGAAAATATTCAAGGTTTAGATTTTCTTGAAATCAATATCAAGAGATTATTATAGGAATCTTTTTTATTAATCAAATATTTGGATTTTAAGCCAAGGAATAATGTTAGGACTTTAAGGTATTACTCTCAAGGGATAAAGGTGTATGTTGCAAAGTTAGACTATATGTGTCGGATATGTAGGAGTTAAGTTGAGATTTTACTGCTAGGTGTTAAATGTTACTTGCAAAAGTAAGGAGTATTATTATTTAGGGACAAGAGAGTTATTGTAAGGATATTTTTATTTGGAGAGACGAATAGATGATATTTGATATTTATTTATTGGATATTTTGAGATTAAACTCTTAAATCACTTGAGGAATATTTAGCGTATCTTTGGGAATAATTGTGAAGTTTTAAGTTGAGTTTTAATTTATTTGAGGATTAATTCGATTACTAAGTTAAGATATTAATATTGGGATTATTAGGAATTGATATTTATTATTAGTGAGGTTAGAATTGTTAAGATTTGATATTCTTAAATGATTATTGGATTAGTTTCAGCCGCAAGTTTCTGAATTCTTCCAAAGGATTATTCACGGATAATTGGTGATTAATTGAGGATTTAGATTTGAGTTGGAGTTAATTGTGGGATTAATTTATTAAGTACAAGATTTATTTATTGAGATAAGTAATATTGGCAAGAATAAGGATTAGCACTTTTATTAAGGAGAAGTAGCATTAGATTTCTCTAGAAGATTTTTACTTAGAGGATAATTAAGCTGATGCGGCAAGTTAAGGGTAGACTTAGTCCACTAGAAGAAGTAGTTGGTCATCTCGTGAAGAGTGCCGTTTGTGCCTACATATTTTCAGAGAGTTAGTCCTTTAAGTTCTTAAGCTTGAGTTTTATTCTATTTTCTTGCTTGGTATTTAGTTGATCCGATTAGTATTACTTTTGGACTTTTAAAATAGTACTAAGTTTCGAAGTATTAGGGTTAAGGAAGAGTAGTATTATTGTTTGAGTTTATAGTATTAGTCCACTAAGAATATTATTTCCTTTAGTATTAATTCATTAAGGGTATGTTAGTAATTGAGAAATTAATATTAGCAATTTGACTTTATGAGGTTTTGACCAAGAATGGGATTAAGAATAATACTTGGGAATGTATTGATGATTTTCGAAAATAAGGACTTTATTATTAATAGGAATTTTCGAAAAATACTAGGGTATTAAGACTTGGACTTTTAGTACCTTTATTTATGGAAAGAAGTCATATTTTCTTATGCAAGAAAAATACTTACTTGAAGGTTAAGTATCAAGAGAATAAGAGTTGGTAAGGATCTATTATTTTTGGAAATAAGTTGTCAAGATTGGTATAAGAGATTCATCAAGATATTAGGCCAATTTCCTTTCCTTTTAGCCATAATTTCGTCCAAGCCCTTGTAGGAAACCCTACAAGACTTTTAGTCCTTATAAATAGATGATCTAGGATCACTTCTTAACCCTTAGACACCCCAAAATTCGGCCAGCCCTAAGTCACCCCAAAATTTAGCACTTTCATGAAGTTATAGGGCAGTTTTCGTGAGCTTTGTTGAGGAAGAAGAAGTAGGATTTCAATCAAGGATTTAGCAAGCCAACGTACAACACATCTCTAATTTTCAAGACAAGAAAAGGTGGGGGTTTAAACGGTGAAAAGTGGTAACTCTAGTTCGATTTTTAAATACTATGTTTGATGTGTTTATGTGTTTATGTGCTAAAAGAATGGATACTCTTATGTAGTATCAACCAATGGGTGCTCTTAAG
>JAPKLY010000294.1:146641-159336 GCA_026898435.1 Prunella vulgaris
GTAGTGCCAAATTAATGGATATCCTTATGTGGTATCAAAGAATGGATGCTCTTATGTAGTGTCAAAAGAGATACGCTTAAGTCGTATCAAAGATTAAGAATGATTGGTATGTTTTCACATTTACATGTCCATTATATTTAGACTTCGAACTAAACTATCCCCACGGAGTGATTATTTTATAATTGCTCACCCCTTCACCGAATTATATTTCAGATTTTCAAGAGTAAAGGCTACGAGATTGGCGATGCGGAGGAAGGTGGATGTGATGCGAGAAAAGAGAAGATAAAGGATAAAGTTTTTAAAAAAAAAAAAAAAACCAAGTAGGACTTATTTTTATGTTGCAAGATTTCTTTATGTTTCGGTACTATGTCTTTTTCCACAAGTTGGAACGATTGCATGCTTATGATTTGATTAAGTGCATGGACAAGTAAGTAATCTAATTAGTTTTCTTGATTTCTAATATGATGTATATGGATTTTAGTTAATCGCAATATGAGTTTTCATTGAATATTATGCTTATTTGATTGGGTTGATGAGTCATGAAAGATGAATTAGGATGCATGTTAGATATATATTTTAATTAAATATTATGAAGTCATTAATATGAGTTTTAGTATTTTTGCATGTGTAGGATTTGATGTGTTTCTATTTTCCAGTAAGTTTTAAGGGATTTTACCGTTTCGTGATTTAAGGATTTCGTAAATTAAATTTAATATTCAGTTACAGTTTTTAATTAGCTTTCCAACGCATCTTGAATCATCTTATTTGGAGTTAGAACGAATTAGTTATGAATTTTTGAAAAATATGTGGCAGGTTGTGGGGATTTCCGAATCTCGCGAAGTTTTGATAAAAATTAGTCACGGATAAAATTTATTAAAAATTATAGATAAATATTATATGAAGTCAGTAACCAATATGAATTTTTGTGGAATTTTTCCAGTAGCTTAAGTATTTTTAATTGATTTATTTTGTTGATGACGCACTGCTGAAAGTATGAAATCTTTGAATGTTTATGAAACTGTGATTTTAGATTATTAGAGATGGACGCATGAATAATTGTCTTATTGCTATATGATATTTTTTGAGTAATTAAAATATTATGTATGTTAGCCTAATTTCACAAATTTATTCATAGTAGAAATCTAGGGTTCGTTATAGTCCTTTAACTTACTACGACATCATTTTTATGTGAGATAAGTGGAGCTTTATTGGTAATTCCTTTTAATATGTCTTATATGATTTATTTAAGTATTTAGAGGTTATAAATTGCATGACAAGATAAGAGTGTTAGAGAAATAGGATTTTGTATTAGTTAGTGGGCTGTTTTCGTACACACCCAGTTTTGATGAATACACCCCGACCTATTTTCAAAAGTAACACACCAGCTGCTGTTCCATGAAATATTTGTGAAGTGTTGCATGATTCAATTGATGTCTTTTATGTTGTATGTTTGTAGAATAAGTTAGTTACACATGTGAATTATGTTAATTATATTTGAGATGATATTTCATGATTTTTATGATTGTATTGAATGAGCTATGTATATTAAGTTAAGGGTTCAATTATTAAAAATGTTTTACTCTGATTTAGTTCTAAAAGGTTTTTAAAAGAAAAGAAATTTTATTCCAAGCGTGAGGGTTCACGTTCTAAAAAGATGTTTTCCAAATTACTAATTAAAAGTAAGATTTCTGTTGTTTATGAAAATTGGGGCGTGACACCATCTTTCCTTGCTTGATCTGCTACTTCTTTCCCATTTTCTGGGACTTCCTTTCGTTTATGTGGATAGTTATTCCTTTCTCTGTCTTTTATGACAAACTCTACCAAATGTCCTTCTCTGATTAACCTCTCAATGACATCTTTCAAGTGCCGACATTCATTCGTATCATGACCAAAATCATTGTGAAATCTGCAATAAAATTCAGATATGGGGGTTTTAGGCCCTCTTTTTTGCAGAGAAAGGGAATTTGAACCCAGGGTGGTCAGCTACCACTTCCAACATCTCTGCAGGTTGCAACATCAGAGGAGTATAAGTGTCTAATCTTTTCTATGCTTCCTTTTCCCTTCTCAGGAGAAACAATTTTCTTTTTATCTGATTCCTACTTTTTCTCTCCAACCTTTTTAACACAATTTTCCTCCTTCTTTGCTCCTCTAGCTTCCTCTAACTTTATATACTTGTTAGCTCTATCTTGGAGCTCATCAAATGACAAGGGAGGTTTCTTAACAAAAGACTTGAAAAAGTCTCCATCGATTAGGCCTTGAGCCAAAGCATTTAGCTTTACTTCATCAGAGGTAGAGGACACTTCCAGTGCTGCCTCGTTAAATCTTGTGATATATTCTCTCAAACTTTCATTCAATTTCTGCTTCAAAGACAGCAAATACAATGAAGTCTTTACAATTTTTCGAGCACTGGCGAATTGGTGCAAGAACAAGTTACTGAGTTCCCCAAAAGAATGAATCGATTCTATGGGCAACTGACTAAACCATTTATGAGTTGATTTGGTTAGGGTAGTGAGGAATACTCTACACTTCACCCCATCAGAGTATCTGTGGAGCAACGCTCTATTTTCAAATCTCAATAGATTATCCTGCGGATCTGTAGTTCCATCATATTCATAACTCAAAGTTTTAAAATTCTCTGGCAACGGATCTGCGAGATTTTCCTCAGAGAATGGGGATCCCCCAGAGCGGAGTGATTTCTTTTCTGTCTTTTCGTAATGCCTCTTAATCGTTTCCATATCTCTTTCCAAAGAAGCTAGTTCTTCGTTCGCATTAGCTTTCGATGTGGACTCAACATCCTCTTCTTCTGAGTCACCACTTTCATACTCAACTAATCCTGAGCCTCTAGTACCAGTTCTGGTAAATACTCTCTCATCTCTGGCGGCAGATCCACCGGCAGCTGTCCTGCCAATTCTAGTTCTCACATCTTCTTCCCTCGGGACGTCTCCCAGAGGAAGAGGTGATGTGTTGGGCACGTTCCAGACCCTATTTTCTCCGGGCACATTCCAAGCCCTATTGTCTCCGGGCACATTCTAGGCCCTACTCTCTCCGGGCAGATTCCAGGCCCTATTTTTTGGCATACTTTGAGCTCTGACCAAAGGTTCGACCCGAGGTCTAGATCCGAGCATTTCAGCCATCACATTTTCATTTCTGGTAGGAGGTGGCATCTTCGTTGGGGGTATCTGCGTCCCCAGTGGAGCTTCCATCTCTGGAGTTCTGGCCAATAAGGCACTGTTTACTGCTGATTGTATCAGGCTTTTCAAATGCTAAAACCAATCCTTCTTTATATGGAGATACCAGCATGAGCTTCTCTGAGTCAATTCTCCAGCTCCGATAGTCCACCCTAAAGATTATCCAACGAGAGCCTGCAAGAAATCAAGTCGGGAGGGATCCCAACATTGATCCTCCGACGCTCAAGTCAGACACCATTGTTATGTAAAAGTTGCAGAACAAAAGTATTTAGTGAAAATTATGTATATGTCTCTGATAATGGATCAAAATAGTTTTTATATCTTCTCCCTCTCTTGAGGGCATAATTGTCATCTTAGAATGGTAATTCCCTAAATACCATAGGGGGCCACTTGAGGGGCCCATTTTGAGGTCAGGTACTCCTTGTGCCATGTGGCACTATTGATGACTCAATAGTACAAGAATAATTCCTTTTTTGTCCTTTGTGTGCTAGTGCTCTTTATGCACAAGATATGAGGATTCTTATCTTGACATTATTGGTATACAAATACTTCTTATTCAAGTTACATTGTATTGTAATGAATTTGCACATAACTGAGACAACTTTCAAAGTTCTGACTTCTGATCTTTCCAGCTCTCGTAGAAGTGAGAGCTTAGTTCATCATTGTCATCACGTACACAAGTTTCGTGTCTTCAGTCGTTTACCTTGACTTTCATGTTAGAGATCCAACTCTGGCTCTGCTCAGAGTTGAATATAAAACTGAGAACTATTACCATTCTCTTTTGGCTATGGACAAAGGGATATATACTTATCCCACACATTCATTAAATAACATCATGACATTCATTCAATAATAATATGCATTTACCTACCTAGTCTGATGTATTTGTATATAAAATATTATTGTTAGGATATTGTTGTTTAGATGTTTTGATGATATAATAAACCAATCAGCAAGTAATAGGACCAGCTGAATTTGTTAGTCAACTGATGAATAATCTAGGATTAGATAGGTATTTTGTAAGGGGGAACAAACTCTGCTGCCTTGAAGATCCAGAGTGCTCATAGGAAAGATGACCAGCTAAGTCTTTGAAGACTTAGCAGATTCCAGAAGACAGAAGACCTGAGCAGCTGACACCTAATGTAGTCTGGAGAAGACCATCAGAGGAGTCAAGTACCAGCTGAAGTCGAAGACCAGCTGATGCACAAATTGCAGACAAGACTTGAACCAAGATCAGATGAGGACCAAGACACCAGATGAGGTCTGAGATACTAGCAGAGATATAATATGATCCCAAGATGTGTACCAATGACTTGAGAAAGCAGATGAAGTCAACTGATATCAGCAGAGGTCCACATACTAGACGACTCTGGTATACCAGCTGAGGCGGCAGATCAGCTGAGGTAGTCTTGTGTTTGACCCAGAAGACTTGGAGTGAATCAAGGGTTAAATGCAACGGCAAGAAGACTTTCATAATAGAAGGTCAATTAATCAAGGGGACAAACTTGGTTGATTGAAAGATCATGAAGACTTTACGAAAATCATGAAGGAGATCAATCAATCTCGCTGATTGATTGTATCCTAATTTATAGGGATTTGATCACTAGTCAATTTCAACGGCTAGTTGATCAACACCTATAAATAGGAGTACCAGTGAAGAATTTTCAATAAGATTATCACGTGATTAAATTAGCAAAAACTCTGTCGAAAATCTCACTTATACTCAAACCATATTCATTCACACTTATCAGTTGTAAGATTTGTAGAAGCTGTGTAAGTCAGTTGCTATTCTAGCATTGACATTTGTAAGAGAGTTTTACTCTCAAGATTGTGAGTGAGTGAGAAAGAGAGTTAGTGGAGAGACCCACAAGTCCGATTGGATTGTGGAGAGTGGAGTAGGACATTCAGGTCCAAACCAGTATAAATCGGGTGTCTCTTGCATTTATTTTTCTGTTCATATTTGTGCACAACAACTCTAAAAGGTTTTCAAACTCAAAATCATTTCCGCACTAAAAGATTTCATTACCGCACTGTTTTCACTAAAAACCAGACGACCTTGGTAGTCTGCTGATTTCAGAAGAGGCCTAAAACGACAAAGTTTGAAATTCTTCAAGCCTATTCAACCCCCCCTTCTAGACTTGAATTAGAAGTTTCTAACCCGAAACTAACTTTGGGACCAAGAAGTGGTATCAGAGTTGTGTGTCCAAAAGACCACAGCCTGAGAAAGCTTCTGGTGTTCACCAGGACAGATCCTTGAAAATCTTTTTGGAGAAATCTCTGTGTGCTTTTTCACTAACCTTTTGCAGAAATGACTTCATACAAAAAGAGCAGATCCATAACCAGGAAGTTACCAGAGTTCTCTATTGAAGACTTTGACTACTGGAAGTTCAGAATGGAGAATCATATGTGAGTCATCCTTGATCGCATTCTAGATGTCTTGGGGGAGGGTCCCATCTAATTCTACTGGGAGCCTGTCAGTGACAGAAGAACAACGGAAGATGAAATCAGAGAACGGAGGAGAGAAGAAAAGAAGAAAAGCGAGTTATCTAATGCTGAAAGAAAACTTTTCAACCTCGACCAGGTGGCGAGAACAGAAATTATATAGACATTGTCTAAGGAGTACAACGAGAAAATCAAGACATGCAAGACTTCCAAAGAAATGTGGGAAAAACTTTCTCTGATGTGTGAAGGCACTAACCAGATTAAGGAGAACAAGCTCCAAGTTGTCCTCCACACTTTCGACACGTTCAAGATGAAGACTGATGAAACAATCGATCAACTGGACAGGAGGCTGACCAATATCTTGAACAAGGCGAGCTCCTTGGGAAATGAGTACTCTGATAAAGAGATTAATAACAAAATCCTTAGATCTCTCACACCCAGATGGAGGGTGTAAGTGACTGTGATCAAAGAGACTAAAAATCTATCAGAGATCAGTCATCGTACTCTACGGTCTCATCTAAAAGCTCATGAATTTGATTTACAAGAAGAAGACCAAGAAGATGAGACTCCATCATCATCATCAGCTGCCAAGAATGTCGCATTCTCCGCCACAGCTGATAGTCAAGAGAAGTCCTCCACCCCAGAGTACCTGAGCATAAAAGAGCAACTTTCTCTACTGACCAAGAAGTTTGACAAAATGTCAAACAAGTTCCCAAAGTATCGATCACATTGGAAGAAGAACAGGGGTGACTCTTCCAGAAGATACCAGAAGTTATCTGATTCCAGGAAACCATCAGATGACAAGAAAACCATATACAAGTCTCCAGAGAGAAGGAGGGATCCAAGCCCCAAGGGAGAAGGTGATGGTTTCTACTATTTATGCAACAAGCCAGGATCTCTCAGCTATGATTGTCCCCAGCTGACACCAAGGGAGAGAAAGGAGAAGAGAATCAAGAGAGATCGCAGATTTGCTGATAAGAGAGCTTTGCTGGCAGAGGAGGAGAAGAAAGACATCAGCTCAACCTCATCCTCATCTGATTTCGAATTAGAGGAAGACATTTGTCTTATGGCTAAGGTAGAAGAGGTAAATTCTCCAACCCCCTCTGTTAGCTCATCTTGCTCCTCTACCTATTCCATGGAGTCAGATCTACAGAAACTGTTGTCTGACCTCCAATCCTCCTTGAAAGTTTGTTCAAAATTAGAAGAGGAGAACTCAAAGTTCAAAGCTGAAGTTCAAAGCCTGAGACTGGAAAAAGAGAACATCAGACTGTCAGTGATATCCTATAACTCACACGCTAACAAGTCAGCTGACTTGGCAGCAAAATGTGAAGAACAGGAGAAACTGATAGAAAGATTGCTCTCTGAAAATCTAGTCTTGAGCAATGAACAAAAGCAGCCGACAACTAAGTTTGATGAACTCTTCAAATAGAATTAACTGTTAACAAAAAATTCACAGAAGCTTCAGCTGAAAGTTTATCAGCTGACTAAGGCAACTAATGCGATGTCTGATATAGCTAAGTCCTCACAAACTGTGAATGACAAAAGGTGTCTTGGTTATCCCAAACCACAAAAGAAGAAGAAAAACATCAAGCCCATTAGGGATCCTCGTAAGGGTAAAGGGCCAGTTGAGCCTGCATCTGAACCAGCAGGGCAAAAGAGCAGAGGGATAGACACGATCCCAGCTGGGTAGACGAGTACTAAAACTCAGAAGCCTGCTGGTAACCAAAATAAGTCAAAAGCTCAGAAGCCCCAAGATCAGAAGAGGTGTCCTATTCATAGCTCTGCTAAGAAGAAGAAGCCTCAACAGAATCAGCAGAGGGGTGATAAGTCTGGGCAGTCACAGCAGAGAAAACCCAATCGAAACAACCCTTAGCCCTGGGTTACATTTAACATAACCAAAACTGGTAAGCCTTTAAAGGTTAAAATTTATGAGTCATTCAAAGGCTTAAGCAGAAATTACCCATACGAGCAGCCCACTTATAAGTCTGCTGTTATCTCACATCGCCCTAGAAAAAATCCTCTTAGGAAGATGATTTTTATGGATATATATGGAAGGAAGTTGAGATCACCTAATCCTCATAATGATGATATCTTCTTATGGATTCCAAAATTAGACTCTAACCAAACAGGACCCAAAGAAAGGGTACCTAAAGCCTGAGTTTAATTTCAGGCAAGCTCTAGCCCAATTGAGAGAGGAGAAGCCAAGAACCACATCTGGTACATTGACAGCGGATGTTCAAAGCACATGACGTTTGAGAAGGATCTCCTCCTGGATTTTGTCACGCTTAATGGGTCTAGAGTGATGTTTGGTGATAACAATTTTCGAGTCACTAGAGGAGTTGATACCCTGCTGATCAAAGGAACCAGAGCTGAAGAAGTCTACTATGTAGATGGGCTGATGCATAATCTTCTATCAGTATCCCAGTTTTGTGACAAGGGATACTCTATAAGATTTTCTAAGAACTCTTGCCTTGTGATTAATGATTTAAATGAGTAGGTGCTACTAACTGGCCTTAGAAGAGGTAACATGTATCTTACAGATTTTGCAAGCTGCCCAACTGACTCTTGTTTGGTAGCTAAAAGCGCATCTAAGGTCAGTTGGCTCTGGCACAAGAGGCTTGGTCATTTGAATTTCAAGACCCTCAACAAGGTTGCAAGGAAGGGTCTGGTTAAAGCACTACCCAATGAAGTGTTTGCATATGAGCAGAAGTATGATGCCTGTCAAAAGGGGAAGCAAAAAATGCCTCATTCAAGGATGTGCAGACTACTTCCACAACAAAGGCACTCAAGTTGCTTCATATGGATCTATTTGGACCAGTCTCACCTCTCAGCTTCAGTGGAAGGAAGTATACACTGGTGATAGTGGACGATTATACAAGCTACACTTGGGTAGTGTTCTTGTTCAAGAAGAATGAGATTATGGTAAACATGCTGGAGATGTTCAAGAGGATCCAGAATGAGCAGGACCTCAACATAGTCTGAATCAGAAGTGACAAAGGTACTGAGTTTCTTAAATCTATTATTTCTGACTATTGCAGGGAGAATGATATTCATCATGAGACATCAACTGCTAGAACACCTCAGCAGAATGATCTAGCTGAGAGGAGGAATAGAACCCTCAAGGAGGCAACATGGACAATGTTAGCTAAATACAACACTCCCAGAGATTTTGGGCAGAAGCCATCAACACTGCTTGTTACATCCAGAATAGATGTTTGCCAGTCAAGAGGCATGACAAGACCCCCTATGAGATGTACAAAGGTAAATCCCCTAACCTTTCCTTTGTCCATATCTTTGAATGCAGGGTTTCATCCATGACAATGGAAAGACCAAGTTAAAAACTTTTTGATGCTAAGGTTACTGAGGGAATATTCTTAGGATATTCTGGCAGCAGCAAGGCCTATAGAGTTTTTAATAAGGTCTCTCTTTTTGTGGAGGAAATACCCCATGTTGTGTTTGATGAATTTATTCATGAGTACAGAAAGTAGAAAATAGAAGATGAGATGGATCAGATGAGTCTAAAAGATAAGCCAAATCTGATCAAGATTGTAGTACCTAGGATCGAGTCAGAATCAGATTCAGATAATGAGCCCAAATCAACTGACAAGCCTTCATCAGCACCAGATGAGGGTGAAAAGTCTCCTGACACTAACCAAGGGGGAAAGTCAGAACTAACCCAAGAGGAGCGAACCATGGCACCTCAGAGGGGTAAGAAGAATTTGTCTGACTTCCCAGCTGAGCAGATGATAGGAGATCCAAGTGTAGGTGTCCAAATTAGAAGGAAACTTAACTTGGCTTCTCAATTCATATGTTATGTGTCAATGATTGAACCCAAGAATATCCAAGAGGCTCTTGAAGATCCAAACTGGATTGTAGTTATGCAAGAAGAACTAAATCAGTTTGTAAGACAAGAAGTCTGGACTCTAGTGGAGAGGCCCATACATCAGAAGGTCGTAGGCACTAAGTGGGCCTTCAAGAACAAGAAATATGAAAACGATATAGTGGTAAGAAACAAGGCAAGGCTAGTGGCCCACGGGTACTCACAGTCAGAGGGGATTGACTATGATGAGACCTTTGCTCCTGTGGCCAGACTAGAAGCCATTAGATTGTTTCTTGCCTATGTTGTTTTCAAAGGGTTCAAAGTGTAACAGATGGATGTCAAGTCAGTTTTTTTGAATGGAATCCTGGAAGAAGAGGTTTATGTGGAATAGCCACCAGGGTTTGAAGTTGGAAATAAGGTGTATAGGTTGCAGAAGGCTTTATATGGACTAAAGCAGGCACCTAGGGCATGGTACGATACTTTTTCCCAGTTTCTGCTGGATAGTGGCTTCAGCAAAGGGAAGATTGACAAAACATTATCTCGAAAAGTAGATGGAGATGATATCTTTCTGGTGCAGATTTATGTTGACAATATCATCTTTGGCTCCCCCAACAAGTAGATGTGTGATCAGTTTGGTAAGCTAATGACAAATAAGTTTGAGATGTCAATGATGGGGGATATGACCTATTTCCTTGGGCTGCAAGTGAAGCAGATGCCCCATGGAACGTTTATCAGCCAAGCTAAGTATGCCAAGAATCTGATAGATAAATTTGGGAAGCTAAGATGCCAATGATGGCAAAATTTAGCATGGATCCAGATGAGGCTGGCGAGAAAGTGGATCAGACGTTCTAAGGAGGCCTTATCGGCTCTCTTCTGTATATCACTGCCAGCAGACCTGATATCAGCTTCGCAGTAGGAGTGTGTGCAAGATTTCAGGCGAACCCTAAAAAGTCTCATCTGGAAACAGCAAAGAAGATTGTGAAATATTTGAAGGGTACTTCCAATCTGGGTCTTCGGTACCCAGCTGATGATAATTTTCAGCTGAGTGGATACTCAGACTCTGACGATGGAGGGTGCAAGATTGATAGGAAATCAACTTCAGACACGTGTCAGTTTCTGGGAAGTAAGCTAATTTCTTTGTTCTCTAAGAAGCAGACATCAGTAGCTACTTCCACTACAGAGGCAGAGTATGTGGCAGCGGGTAGTTACTGCTCTCAGCTGCTTTGGATCAGACAGCAGTTGAGGGACTACCATGTGATCTCAGAGGAGATTCCCTTCTTCTGTGACTACAGTTGAGGGACTACAAGTGCAATTGCCATTACTCAAAATCCAATTCTCCATACCAGATGTAAGCATGTGGATATAAGACACCAATTTCTTAGAGACCATGCTCAGAAGGGAGACATCAGAATGGAAAAGATTCACATTGAGATGCAGAGAGCAGATATTCTCATCAAGCCCCTTGTTGAAACCAGACTCAGGGAACTGGTAGTGGAGTTAGGAATGGTAGATGCAGAGGATGTTCTATATGAGGTCAGATGAGGAGTATAGGCAATTCAGCTGATATCCGGCTGAGGGGGAATCTGCTGTGGTAACCAACTGATGTTTATGCCAGCTGGTCTAGTATGTCTGTTTTGTGTTTTTCTTGTCTTTTATTCTTTTTTTTGTTTACCTAACTAGATTCAGGTGTAAGTCAAGAAAACCAGACGAGGCCACCCCTTCATCTGATACATTTTAGCTGACAGGCTAGTAAGATGAGCAGAAGACAATTTTTTTGAGATGGCTCTATTATCAGCTGACCCTTCCATGTCAGCTGAGAGATAAGTCACCTCTACTTGTGTTATTTAAATTTGTTTTATTTTAAAACAAAATCTCTTTCCAAATCATGGTTAAATCCCTATTTTCTAAAAATGATTTTAGAAAATTATCTATCAAATGTTTTGATTTACAAAAAATTTAGGATTTTAACCTTTCCAAAATTGTGTCAGCGCGTAATTAATTTCTCACTGCCCAAAGTTACTTTTTCAAAAAGTCGTACTCATTACTTTCAAAAAGTTAAAAATTTAGGCGGCCCAAATATGATTTTCAAAAACCTGACACACACGCATCACCTCTAAAATTCAAAGGTCATTTAATCCTGTCCCTTGATTTACGTGATGCAATATGTCAAAATAAACTGACCTATCGATCAATAATTGACACGCCTTTTTGGAAAAACTACTCGTCTTCCACCCAAAAAAAAAATATATATATATATATATATATATATATCTTCGTCCTCCATTAGAGCACTTTTTACCTTCTGCGGATATTTCTCTATCTCTCTATTCTCTCTCCTAGTTTTCTGATTTCAGCCATGGTGAAAACAAACTGGACAAAGATGCTCAAGGACATGTACGCAGAAATGTTCTTGGATTTTGATACAACTCAAAATCCAGAGGCACGAGAGATCTTGAATATGCTCTCTGATCTGGGTCTCAAAACGTTTACCTCGATGGGGCCACCAGACAACAAGACACTAGATACGCACGTGATGCACTTTCTCATCCATACCAAATTCTACGATGATCGAATCACCTCCAGAGTAGAAAAGACAGATCTTGTCCTAACCAAGGAAGATGCTGCGAGTTGGTTCCATCTTTCAAGTTCCAGTGTCAATCCCGTAAACTACAAGGAAAGTGCTTATCTCGAAACCTTCAGGATGATGGCGAGAAGAAGTTTTTGGGATAAAACGTCGGATTTGAAGAAGAAGATGCTTCATCGTAGATATCATTTCTTGATGGATGTGGTGATGAAGGTGATATTGGCCGAGAAGCAAAGCTTGGACGACCTTACCAAGCGAAGGTTGAGTGTTGCAAGGGCCATTCTAGACGGTGTAATGACTAACTGGGTGAATCTCATCTGGCATAGACTAGAGCAGGAGGCCAAAGGATTCACTCATGAAAAATTGCCAAATGGAAAGATCGTGTATGAATTGCAATCGAGGTGCACAATGGTAACCAAGATCACTATCCTGCTGCATCATCTAATGCCCCAGCATAGCTTCCAGGAGCAATGGAGAGAGGACTACCCTGCAATTTTTTGCTGGGCACAGATGATAAAATCCTAGGAGACCCTGATTCTGATGCTGAGGGTGCTCCCAGGGCTGCCCCACCTGCTCCGGGTGCAGGTGTTTCTGCTGGAAAGAAGAAGAAGAAGAAGAAGAAGAAGAAGAAGAAGAAGAAGAAGAAGAAGAAGAAGAAGAA
>JAPKLY010000294.1:159346-249655 GCA_026898435.1 Prunella vulgaris
AAAAGGTCCAAATGGCTCAGAGGAAGCTGGCATTTGATGATGATGATGATGAGGACAATGTTCCTCTAAGAAGGCGGAAGAAGTCAGCTGCTGGAAGGACCACTACCTCGGCTGATGAGCCAACTGATGAGGAACAAGGTAGTGGTTCCCCTGACCTAGACGAGTTACCTGGTCCTCATGCTGCTGAGGAAGAAGAGGAACCATCAGCAGCAGAGGAGGTTCGCCCTCACGGAGGACTGAAGTTGTCGATCTTGCTTCTTCAGAGGAAGCATCCCCAGCTGGGTCTCCTATCGACGCCGAGCCAATCAGGTCAGTCCAACCTACACCTTCATCTCCCCCCACACAATAACATACCCATACTCGTTCACCTTCCCCATCTCCCAGACACCAAACTTCCACACACGACACACCCACCTAATCTCACCCAGAACACAAACATACCAGCTGACCCTTCTCCATCCACATACCCAGCCGACAATGACCCGAAGGACTTAGCTGCCTCTGTTGAGCCATCAGCTGCCCAACAACCTCTCAACTCTGACCCCGTCTCCCATACACTACCCTCATTCCCAGTTGTTCATAACCCCTCAGCTATTTTCTTCTCAAATATTCGCCCTAAGGGCAACATTGAGAGGGGTATGTGTTGGTCCCAAAAGAAGACTTTGAGTCTTCTTGTTTTGAAAACAAGCTGACTTTACAATCAGCTGAGTGCGCAGTGATCTTAGTGTGCGGAAACATTTTTAGTTAAATCCTTTTAATGAAAACCTTTTATTTAGTGCAGCAAGTAAAAGCAAATAAATAAAGCAGATAAAAGACAAGATTTATAGTGGTTCGGACCAACTGTCCTACATCCACTCTCCTCAATCCAACTTGGAGTTGAGGGGCTCTCTTACTTACTAACTTCCTTACAACTTTCAAGAGAAAACTCTCTTACAACTCTTGTTAGTGCACACTTGCATCTAACTTCTAGACTTCTACAAAGTCTTTACAAATGATAAATAAATATGTAGGGTTGTGTGAGTACAAAGAGAATTGTGCAGCGATTCTGCTAGTTGATCATGTGTAAAACTATTATTAATCTTCTCTATGGTACTCATATTTATAGGTGTCAAATACTAGCCGTTAGAGTGGACTAGAATTTAAAATCCCTATAAATATGTAATCAATCAATCAAAGTGATTGATTGATTCTTGATCTCCAAGTTGATATCTTTCTATCTTGACTTTGATCTTCAATCTAATTTGACTTGATTGATTGCCTATGATTCTGGAAATCATGTTGCTGTGATCTTGTCCCCTTAACATGATTGACTTTCTGTAAATAGTACGTCTATGCGACGGCATCAGATGACCTCACTCATCTTCATTAGATGACCTTACTCATCTTCCAGATGACGTGATCTGCTGGTCTGCTTCCAGATGACGTGGTCTGCTGGTCTGCTTCCAGATGACGTGGTCTACTGGTCTGCTCCAGATGACCTGACTCCGCTTAAGCAGACCTTACTCCGCTTGTTTTAATGTCATCAAAACATAAGGGATCAACAATTTCCCCCTTTTTGATGATATTAAAGCCCAAGGAAAGTTGATCTTTCTCCAATCAGCTGATGTTCCCCCTTACACAAATCTCAGCTGATTTTCCACCTAAGTGTAGGCCTTCCCCCTTAGTTGGGTAGATGTTTGCGTTTGGATTCGTTCATCACACTCAGCTCATCTGATTTGATCATCTTCTCATCTGATATCAGCTTTTTGTCTGATCTCCTGAGCTGGTGTGTACCTGAAAATAAAATCAGGCAATAGGTACCCTACTGGGTCCTGGAGGGTCAGGAGGCAGTTCTTTAGGGATCCATAGGAATAGGTCATCCTTATGAGGCTTAGGAGACCTTATCCATCTCCCATATTTATCGACAAAGGCAATCTCCTTCAGAGGGTTTCTCTTAGGAGGATGTCTTAGAACACCAGGTCTGGTGATCTGATTATATGGATAAATCCTACTGGAGCCTTTGAATGACTCATAGACAACAACTTTAGCTGATTTTGCAGGTTTGGGTGGTACTTTAAATGTAACCAAGGGTGGAGAAGGATTCTGCTTGGACTTGCCCTTCTGTGATGGTCCAGGCTGATCCCTCCTCATCTGAATTTTCCCTTTTTCCTAATTATCAGCTCCCTGAACCTGTGTCTTTTTCTTCCCTTTAGAGGACTTAGGGAAGCCAACACCTCTTTTGTCATGCTCTTGTTGAGAGGAAGCAGCTATAGATGACATTGCATTATGTGCATTGGTCAGCTGATCCAATTTCAACTTGAGCTGATCCTTGTTTTCTTTGGTCTGTGTATGCAGTTTGAAGAGTTCATCGAACTTAGCCTTTAATAGCTTGTGTTCCTCTTCCAACCCAAGATTTTCAGCCAGCAGCTTAGCTACCAACTGTTCCTGTTCCTCACATTTGACTCTTAAGTCTTCTGACTCTTGAGTCTGTGAGGAAGTAGGTTCAGCTGATAGTTCAGCCAACTGACCTTTTGCGAGGGTCAGCTGAGAGACTTCAGTTTTTAGCCTTGAGTTCTCCTCTTCTAGTTTAGCATAGACACTTAGAGAAGATTGGAGATCTAAGAGCAGTTTTTGCATCTCAGACTCCAAAGAATGGGCAGAAGAGCAAGATGAGCTAACAGAGGGGGTTTCAGCTTCTACCTCTTCTGTGTCTGCCATGAGACAAAAATCCTCTAATGATGGTGAATCAGCAGTGGAGATGTATTCCTCACAATCTTGAATAATCTTGTTCATCTCCTCTTCAAAATTCACACCAAGGTTGTAAGACATGATTCCTGCAAAATGTGTTAGGAGAAATAACACACAAGGATTTTTCAAAAGGATTTGGATCTGCCCTGGTGACCACCTAAAGCTTCTCAGGCTGTGGCCGTTAGGACACACAGCTCTGATACCACTTGTTGGTCCCTAAAGAAGACTTTAAGTCTTCTTGTTTTGAAAACAAGCTGACTTTACAATCAGCTGAGTGCGCAGTGATCTTAGTGTGCAGAAACGTTTTTAGTTAAATCCTTTTAATGAAAACCTTTTATTTAGTGCAGCAAGTAAGAGCAAATAAATAAAGCAGATAAAAGACAAGATTTATAGTGGTTCGGACCAACTTTCCTACATCCACTCTCCTCAATCCAACTTGGAGTTGAGGGGCTCTCTTACTAACTAACTTCCTTACAACTTTCAAGAGAAAACTCTCTTACAACTCTTGTTAGTGCACACTTGCATCTAACTTCTAGACTTCTACAAAGTCTTTACAAATGATAAATAAATATGTAGGGTTGTGTGAGTACCAAGAGAATTGTGCAGCGATTTTGCTAGTTGATCATGTGTAAAACTATTATTAATCTTCTCTATGGTACTCATATTTATAGGTGTCAAATACTAGCCGTTAGAGTTGACTAGAATTTGAAATCCCTATAAATATGTAATCAATTAATCAAAGTGATTGATTGATTCTTGATCTCCAAGTTGATATCTTTCCATCTTGGCTTTGATCTTCAATCTAATTTGACTTGATTGATTGCCTATGATTCTGGAAATCATGTTGCTGTGATCTTGTCCCCTTGACGTGATTGACATTCTGTAAATAGTACGTCTATACAACGACATCAGATGACCTTACTCATCTTCATCAGATGACCTTACTCATCTTCCAAATGACGTGGTCTGCTGGTCTGCTTCCAGATGACGTGGTCTGCTGGTCTGCTTCCAGATGACGTGGTCTGCTGGTCTGCTCCAGATGACCTGACTCCGCTTAAGCAGACCTTACTCCGCTTAAGCAGACCTTACTCCACTTATTTTAATGTCATCAAAACATAAGGAATCAACAGTATGACTATCTCAGCCCTAGCCCACATTTCCTATCACTTCCCAACCTTCTTCACTATGAAGCCCACCTAGACCTCTGAGCTGACCACTCGTGAAGGTCTACTGAAGGTAGCCAGGGCAGTGCTATTGAAGGATGGAATAGCACTTGACTGCCCTTAGACTGTAGAAGTGGAGTTTGTGGCTCCCTCAGCTGCTTTTGAGGTAAACAAAGACACGAGGGTGACCACTGATCTGCTGATCCAGATGCAAGAATTTTTTGATGATTAGATCAGGGCAGTCAAGGTCCACGTTGAATGCTGCCAAAACGATGGCTCCCTCGCTGATTGAGAAGTGTGTGCAACAAGCGATAAGGGATCAGAGAACACAACTCATTGGGTAGCAGTATCTGGATGGTGCCCAGGATGTCCTCAAAGCTGAGTTATCCACTATTGATCAGCTGAAGATATCTCTGGACAAGGAGATTGAGGAGCGCCAGAAGGAGCTTAAAGCTGAACTTGCAAAGATCCCATCTTCACTTTCCTCTTCGTCTGATTTTGCTGATATCAAAAAGGGGGAAGAGAAGAACTCAGCTGACATTGAATCTTTGAAGGCTGAGGTTGCAGCTCTCAAGGAGATGTTGGAGACCAGCAATAGGATTATGGTAGCCAGGGTCCAAAATGTAGAAGACTACATCAAGGATCGGGACATCGCATGGCAGCATGCCCAGGAGATGAAAGATCTTAGGCTGGAAAAGGCCATACAAAGAGAAGAGGAGGTTAGAGAGAGGCAGAAGCGGATTCTGGATGCTGAACTTGATTGCAAAGGAGATGCAGCTGGCAGAGAAAGAGACTCCTGAGGAGAGGAACAAGCGCCAAGAAAGGGAAATGAATGATCAATTGAACAAGCGCTACCTCAAGAGGCTCAAGAAAGATGGGAAACCAGTGCCCCAAAGCAGGAGACAAAAGGGTTTTGTGTTTGTTGTTGACCCCAATGAACCTCTGGTAGATGGTCCCATAGAGGCATTTGTCATAGACATGTTAGATGTGCAAATCGCCTTGTGGAGACGGATAAAGATTCAAGCTTTTATCCACTTCTATGTTCTAAGGGAAGAAACCAGAGGCGAGAGGGAGAAGAATGAAGACTTCCGGAACTGGTTGAAGAAGAGCGCTGAGTTCTCCAAGTTCATCTCTGGCGTGACGATCAAGATTCATGTCCAGCCGGAGCTGCTAGAATAGGAATACTTCATCATGCCAGTAGATGCCAGGGGCAAGCCAAACTGGAGGAAAATCCAGAAGATTTGGTCAGACATGGTGACACCCTTCTTCAAAACTCTGCCAGATGGATCTGCCACTGCCTTGAAAAAGATTGAGAAGAGATTCCTCGACTAGAAGCAGGTACCAGCTGAAGATAGGATTCTTCTGGTGTAATAGTTCAGCTGAGTCAGCTGTGTGGTAGGAATCGTTTGTACTTGCTCTTCTCACCTTTTTGGAATGAATTGTTTGTATTTCCAGACAACTACTTGTTGTCATCTGCTTTTAATTCTGTCTAAGGGATCTTATATAAAAATCTTCTTTTTTGTCCTATTTATTGATCATTATTGCATATCTTATAAGATCAGCTGAGTTGGTTTTGATTTCATCAAAAAGGGGGAATTTGTTATGATATTGTTGTTTAGATGTTTTGATGATATAATAAACCAATCAACATGTAATAGGACCACCTGAATCTGTTAGTCAGCTGATGAATAGTCTAGGATTAGATAGGTATTTTGTAAGGGGGAACAGACCTTGCTGCCTTGAAGATCCACAGTGTTCATAGGAAAGATGACCTGCTAAGTCTTGAAGACTTAGCAGATTCCAGAAGACAGAGGACCTGAGCAGCTGACAACTAACGTAGTCTGGAGAAGACCATCAGAGGAGTCAAGTACCAATTGAAGTTAAAGACCAGCTGATGAACAAGTTGCAGACAAGACTTCAACCAAGATCAGACGAGGACTAAGACACCAGACGAGGTCCTAGATACCAATAGAGGTATAATCTGATCCGAAGATATCTACCAATGACTTGAGAAAGTAGATGAAGTCAACTGATATCAGCAGAGGTCCACATACTAGACAACTCTAGTATACCATCTGAGGCGGCAAATCAGCTAAGGTAGTCTTGTGTTCGACCCAGAAGACTTGGAGTGAATCAAGGGTTAATTGCAACGGCTAGAAGACTTCCGGAATAGAAGGTCAATCAATCAAGGGGACAAACTTGATTGATTGGAAGATCATGAAGACTTTCCGAAAATCATGAAGGAGATCAATCAATCTCGTTGATTGATTGTATCCTAATTTATAGGGATTTGATCACTAGTCAATTCTAGCGGTTAGTTGATCAACATCTATAAATAGGAGTACCAGTGAAGAATTTTCAACAAGATTATCACATGATTAAATTAGCAAAAACCATATTCATTCACACGTATCAGTTGTAAGCTTTGTAGAAGTTGTGTGAGTTAGTTACTATTCCAACATTGACATTTGTAAGAGAGTTTTACACTCAAGATTGTGAGTGAGTGAGAAAGAGAGTTAGTGGAGAGACCCACAAGTCCGATTGGATTGTGGAGAGTGGAGTAGGACATTCAGGTCTGAACCACTATATATTTGGTGTCTCTTGCATTTATTTTTCTGTTCATATTTGTGCACAACAACTCTAAAAGGTTTTCAAACTCAAAATCGTTTCCGCACTAAAAGATTTCACTAGCGCACTGTTTTCACTAAAAACCAGACGACCTTGGTGGTCTGCTGATTTCAGAAAAGGCCTAAAAGGAAAAAGTTTGAAATTCTTCAAGTCTATTCAACCCCCCCTCCCCCCCCTTCTAGATTTGAATTAAGAGTTTCTAACTTAAAACTACCTTTGGGACCAACAGTTATAGTATTAGTTTTAAAAATATTAGTGAATAAATATTATGCTATTATTAAATGAATATAATAACAATAGTAATACTGATGAATCCAATTTTATACGTGAAAGAATTTCATTTAATCTAAATATTCAACTTATAAAATAGTATGGGATCAATTCATTTATGTAATTACTTTTTCAAATATTAGCCATTGGCTACATTCTCAACTTTTCATCCATAGTGATTAAGGTAATAATTGAATCATATTTGGTGTATTCTAGCATGATGTTAAGTGATTTCTATGTGTTATTGACCCTAATATGCTATATATTTTGTTATTCGTCCTTGTGTGGAAGAAAGAGGCTTTTATATGTGAAAACGGGCAAAATTGAGGAGATTACGATGAGGAAGGCAAAATGATGTGATCCGAGAATTTAGGGAGACTTAAATGATCAAGAGGAATACCCTAGGAAGCTTGAACGAGCAAATGGATCAAAACAGAAAAAGTCAAAATCGGGCATCGTAGGTTCAACTGTGATCGAGCGCAAAATAGCCCTTGCTCGAGCGCAAGTGGCCCTTGTTCGAGTGCATAACTGTCTGACCTGACCAAGTGGGGTGCGCTCGATCAAGCCTGATCGAGTGCTGGTTGAGCCTTATTCAAGCGCTTGATCGAGCGCAAGTCTGAAGTTGGCAAATTTAGGGCAATTTCGTCTTTCCATCCATTTAATGAGGGGCAAATGAGTCTTAACGTTTTGGACACTATAAATACCTCTTGAATCAGATTTGGAGAGAGTTTTTTCATTAGACCTTTAGCTTACATTCATTCTTAGATTAGAGAGAGATTAGAGGAAGTTACTAAGTGAGTTGCAATTTGATTTTTTATCTTAATTCTTCAATTACTTTTGATCAAATCGTAAGATTTTCGATCCTTTTGTTGCAGTAGATTCCCCACGAGATTAGCTACATTTGTATGATAGGATTTTACGTTTCAAGCTACGGATTAGATTTTGGTACTTGAAGGTATTTTGCTTGTAAATCAAATTCATCCACAATTGGTAAGCATTCTTGTAAATTTGTTATTTTAGACTTAGTTATGATTGATATTAGCTTAATTGTTGATTGTTTTTCTCAATTAGCGATGTGCTAATTCCCTTTTTCATTGGAGCTTTGGAGATTATGGTGTAGTTTAATTGCTTGTAACTGTCATGCATGTATGAGTTAACTTGATGTATTAATTCTCTATATTGATGATTGATTGAACTATTGGTGTAAGCATTTGGATATTTTGAGATTAGTTGAGTTAGCAACATATGAGAATTGAGTTAATTCAATGATGTTCTTAATTGATAATTGTGCACACCAAGTGTTTGTGTTATGGTTTCCAAGTCAATGAGAATTGCTAGGAGCCTAGAACTACTCAATTAGAGTATTAGATGTTTAAGTGAGGACTTGAGCATTTGATAGAGTTTTATGGCTTGATTAGTACCTCTAGTAATACTTATGTATGCTAGGAATTGCAAGTTGTTAAATGAACCCATAATTGAAGTACTCCAATGCACACTGCCAACACATGCTCACTTGAAAAGGTGATAGTTAGTAATTTCAATTTCTTGCAAATAGTAGTTAGCACCCAAACCTTTGTCTTTATATTTCTTAGATAATCACCTTGCTAAACATCCAATTCTTGCTTATCAAACATTGTTTCCCTTGGTTCGATATTTTAACTTGGTCCTTGCAAAACACAATAATGACCACGTACAGTTGTGTGTTGCATTACAATTTTAGGAAAACAATTTTTTGGTGCCGTTGCCGCGGAAACATTTCTTTGTTAAGCTTGGATTATTGTTTATTTGTTTGAGATTGTTGGTATTGATTGTGAACCCTTTGTAGGTTTTTGCGAACTAGGAGTCAAGGGGGAAGTCTAGTACCTCTTGATTTGGAGATTGAAGTAAGTTTGAGAAGAAATCGAAGAAGAGCAAAGCTAGATAAAGAAGAAATGGAGAATCAAGAGAATGAAGCAAGGAATAGAGAAGATGGTAATGAAGGAGGACAAGCAAGACCTCAAGGGCATCAAGGGGATGATTACCAAGCTCATGGGGTAGGTCCTCTTCCTAATCCTAATCTGCCCTATCAACCACCATTCCAACCACAAAACCTACCACTTAACAATCCTTATCCACCACCATACCCACACTATCCTATGCATCAACCTTACTATCCACCTCCACAACAAAACTACACATACCACCCTTATCCACCTCAATCCCAATATAGACCTCAAATAGCTCCTAATCATGATCATAATTGTTTGCCTAAAATGTGTCTCACGCAAGTGTACATGGTCTTAGTAGACGTGGCAAGGATACCAAGTTAAAATATCGAACACAGGGAAACGATACGATATCAAGCAAGTATTGAATGTCTACAAAGGCTAATAGCTAGTGAAAGCAAGAAAAGTTCATGGTTTCTATCTACTTTAGCAAAGGAAAGTAAATCTAACTATCACCTCTAGGAAGTGAGCAAGTGTGGGGTGTACATGGAAGTAATCCTACTATGATTCCTCTACTGTCCTATCCATCCTAGCATGGAAAAGATCTCTTGGTGTCTTAATCAAGCCTTGTCTCCAACTAGTGCCTAGATCTCTCTAACAACACAAGCTAAAGGGGCTCTATTGGATGTCTAGATCTCTCTACAACACCGAATACTCTAATTAAGAGGTCTAGGCTAATATGCAATTCTCATTGGTCATACAAGTCAAATATCAAACACTTTGTATGCATAAAGTTCTTATAAGAGATTCTAGGAATAGGCTCAATTCTCATATCATAGCTAACTCATATAGGCTCATACAATCCAATTAAACATCCCAAGCATTCATATCAATCATTAATAAGAGAACTAATTCATCAAGATCACTAATTCATGCATAGGATTAACAAGAACTAAATTCACCTTAATATTCATGCAACAATGCAACAAGGATATTAGCCCATAGCTAATTGATGGAACAAAACAACAATTAATATTCTAATCATCATGATTATTAACTAAAATAAGAGAATTAAAGGAAAACTTACAATATGTAGAGAAATTGAATACAATCTACAAACCTCCAAAATGCTAACTCTTGATCCAAAGCTTGAAAACATAAATCAAACTGTATAATCGAAGCTAATAATGAGACTAAGCTAATGGAACAAACGGATTAAATATCCAATGGATGGATCAAAAGTTATTGAAGAAAGAAGATTGAATCTAATTAAGAACCCACTAAGTAACTACCTAATTCTCTCTCTAAACTAATCTAAGAACTTGGAATTATTAAGATGATGCTAAAAAATCTGATCCTTGAGGTATTTATAGTGCCCACAATGTTTAGTCTAAAGTGCCCTTCATTAAATGCGCGAAAAGATGAAACTGCCCCTGATTTGGTGAAAGAAATGAGTTACGCGCGAGAAAGGCCCTTCCGGTGTCGACCAAGGGGTTCCAATGTCGAGCAACAAGTTACGCGTGAGTAACTTCATGGTTCCGTGCCGATAGATCCTTGACTTCTTGTTTTCTTCATATCTTGAGTTCTAGAGCTCCGATTGACTCGATTCTTTTTCTGTTGTGAACCTCTCTTCGAACTCTTCAATATGGTATATCATTTACAAAAATTGGCTTAACTCTAGAAATCCGGACTTTTATCGAACTTGCTCATTTTCACATATAAACATAATTTTCTTGCCAACAAGGGTTAAATGCATAAAGTATAGCATAATAGGTCACATATGAACATAAGCACATCAAAACCATGTAGAAATGGATGCAAAAAGATGTAATTATAACCCTAATCAATAATCCTAATAATGAGCCTCTTTTGAAAGACTACTTCGAGGCTAGAGTGCGAGATTACTATGATGGGATTGAGAGCCCACCTATTGATGCCGAGAGGTTCGAGATGAGTCCAAACCTCTTGAGGATGTTAAAGGAAGCTCAATTCGATGGGACGGGTGAAAGGGAGAACCCGAATGCTCATTTGAGCAACTTTATGGAGATATGCGACACGGTCAAGTACCAAGGTATGACCGATAATGAAAAGAGGTTGACATTTTTTACGTTTACTTTGAAGGGGAGAGCTAAGACATGGATTCAATCCGTGAATCCTAAAGCTTCTACATGGGAAGAGTTGAGTTCTCAATTTTAGAAGAAATTCTACCCTCCTTCAAAGATGTTAAAAGCAAGAGATGCTATAAAGAATTTCTGTCAAAAGTCTAGGGAAACCATATCGGAAGCTTGGGAACGTTATCAAAGCTTGTTGTTATCTTGTCCCCAACATGGATTCAAGGAGGAAGACATTCTTCTTACCTTCACTATTGGATTGAACGAGATGGACAAGAACTACTTGAATTCTTGTGCGGGTGGATCCGTGTGGACAAGAACAAAAGCAAGTCAACAATATGATTGAGAACATAGCGGCTAATGATTCGTTTCAAAGCCAATCGAGTGTGGGGACGAGAGATAGAGTCTCTTTGTTGGAGGAGAACATGAAGAATGTTATGATGATGGTGTATGGACACCAAGCTCAAGCACCTCCTCCCATGCAAGTGAATGTGATTGAAGGAACTCCTTAACCTATTTCTCAAGTGCAAGTGGAAGAAGTGAGCCACATGGGAAGGCCTACATATCAAAACTCCTATCAACCGAATTCCTATCAACAAAATCCTAGACCATATGTGGCTCCTCCTTTCCAACAAAAGTTTCAAGGACATCGTGCTATATATCAACTTCAACAAGGTAATCCTTTCTACAATCAAAACTTCAAGAGATATGAGAACTTCTTCTATTCTAATCCTAAGGGGGCGATCCAATTGCCACCGGGCATGGATCCGGGTGCAAAGCCTCCTAACAATGAGAGGAAGGCAAGTGTGGATGAGACTCTATCTCACATTGTCAAACAATTACAAGAAATGAGGATGGATAATGTTAGGAAGCACGAGGAGACAAATCATAAGCTTGATGATCTTTACAAGTCACAAGGAAACTAAATAAAGAGTTTGGAATTTCGAATGGGGCAATTGGCTAGTTCATTAAGCCAACAAGTCAATAAGGGTAAGTTTTCTTCTACGACCGAGACGTATCCTCGTGAGCATTGTAATGCTATTATTTCAAGAGTTGAAACTAGTTACGAGGGAGCAAAGAGGTTTACGATTGAGGAAATTCATGAAGAAATAGTTGAGGAAGTATTGTTTGACAAGGGGTAAAGGAAGTTGGGATGAGAAGTGAGACATCAATTGGTAAGCTTTCTTGTAATTTCGTTATTTTAGACTTAGTTATGATTGATATTAGCTTAATTGTTGATTGTTCTTCTCAATTAGTCATGTGCTAATTCCCTTTTGCATTGGAGCTATGGAGATTATGGTGCAGTTTAATTGCTTGTCATTATCATGCATGTATGAGTTAACTTGGTAATTGAGTTAATTCAATGATGTTCTTAATTGATAATTGTACACACCAAGTGTTTGTGTTATGGTTTCCATATCAATGAGAATTGCTAGGAGCCTAGAACTACTCAATTAGAGTATTAGATGTTCAAGTGAGGACTTGAGCATTTGATAGTCTTATGGCTTGATTAGTACCTCTAGTGATACTTATGCATGCTAGGAATTGCAAGTTGTTAAATGAACCCCATAATTAAAGTACTCCATTGCACACTACCAACTCTTGCTCATTTGAAAAGGTAATAGTTAGTAATTTCAATTTCTTGCAAATAGTAGTTAGCATCCAAGCCTTTGTCATTACATTTCTTAGATAATCACCTTGCTAAACATACAATTCTTGCTTATCAAACATTGTTTTCCTTGGTTTGATATTTTAACTTGGTCCTTGCCAAACACAATAACGACCACGTACACTTACGTGTTACATTCGTATCTTAGGCAAACAGTGAGGAAAGAGACTCAACTAGATAATTTTAATATGGTGGGGGAATTACTTTTAGCGAGAATCAAACGTTTTTAATATGGTGGGGGAGTTAACTCAGAATATTGGTCAAGCCTACAATCTGATAACGTAAAATACAAAGACTTTGTCTTATCTAAAAGTATAAACTTATATTGGCATGTTAAATCAATTTATTTAATTTTCCAACTAATATAGATTCTTAAATTTTCCCTTTAGAAAGAAACCTAATGAATGGATAATTTAATTTGAGTTGAGTTTGCTTTCAACCAGAGTAGTTAATTCAGAACTCTGATATCTAAAAATAATTTCATCTCGTTTAAAAGTCCAACTTATAGAATGATATTAAATCAATACATTTATTTAATTTTTTGATAATATAGTGAATTAATTTTACACTAGAGTCCACCATTTATTGTACATACTTTCCATTATCATGCACTAGTTACTGCTCATGACAAAGCATCCCCAAAACAATGAAGAATTAATTTTGCATTTCATTCCAAAAGTGAATACTAGGAAGAAGATGGAGCAGTAGTGTGAAACGAGTTCATCCTAACTAAGAGGCACGTAATGTGAGATGGGTGCGCATGCGTGATATTCACCGTGCACATTACGAAATCGGGTCGATGGAGAGACAACCCTAACCGATCTTTGCTTAGATCCAAACTCGTGGCATCGAAAAGAACATGCCACGAGTTTCGATGAGCTTCTGACATCCAATGCATGGAAGAACGCCCCCCATTGGTGCAAGCAGGGTAGGCAAACAACCCCTTGGGACTATGTTTGCACTTTCTCCTAAAATACTGACTTAATTGGGACCCTTTGATCCTCAAATCCAGCCACGTGTTTGGAGCCGCAATCAATTTCGAGTCCTTGTACATCACGAATTCCCGAATGACATCACCCTCCTCCTCGAGAATCGTCATGTAATAATTACCCTTAAAGAAGGGGTACGATTCTCCGACCATCATCATGCCCTCTCGTATGCTAGGTGTGAAGACGACCAGATAATCGTCTTCACTAAGTCCGCATTTCTGCAGTGCAGCATTGCGGGCTTGGATTTCCGGGATGGAAATGAAGTTGTTCGATATTTTTTTGGCGAAGATATCGAGCAATTTGGAGGGTTCTAATTGGACTTTGGTCATGTGGGGGGTGATGGGGTGGTGGCCGGTGGTGGGGGACCTTTTCCGATCGTCGACGGAGACGGAGTTTTCGCTGATGCAAAGGTTGTATAGGTCGAGCTTCCCGGTTTGATCTTCGACTAGGCCGTTTTTGTACTCAGGATACTTGGCAAATACGTATTGTTGTACGTATTGCATTTCTGTAGGGGTGATGGGGCCGGACCATCTGAGGTCGAGTCCATGGAGTGTTGATATGGCCTCGGCTACAAGGTGCGCTGGAATTATTGTGTTCGCCTTCTGTTAAAAGTATTGAAACCAACATGTCTAATTAATATATGATGATAACACAAATAAGTAAAAAAAATAACATAAAATCAAGTTGTAAATTTGCAGACTTTTAATCTACATAAAATCTCACATGAGCAAGTTTTAAAATATTACTATATATATATATATATATATATATATATATAAATTATAGTTTTAATACAAAATATTATACATAATAATATTAATAAATAAATTTAATGGTATGGAATTTATATTATTGATAAATTTCAAGATTTTCTAACCGTGTAATTAATTAAAATAGTTTGAGATCTATTATTTAACCAATTCAGGTTAATCAATTGCCCCTTCGCAAAATGAATATTTTTAGGCCCGATGATTAACACTACAAGAAAATTAATGACGGAATTATGTTATTATATAATTTCTCTAGCTAAAATTCTTTTGCAAATTATTGTAATTTAAAAATAGTAGTTGTTTCATTAAAGACTAAGAGTATTAATTGAACAATATTTGTTATTTTACTTAGAGGACATTTATTATTCCAAGTTGCAAATCAATTTCACATTATATATACTTAAATTCTTTAATGGCCAAAATTCTTTCATTATCAAGGGTGTAAGTGACATTCAACGATCGTCGGACGGTCGAATGTCGTCAAACGCCTATACCACTTAAGCAGCCATCTAGGTGGTGCTAAAAAGATTTTTACTTTTTTTAATTTTTCTATAATATTAAATTTTTTAAAACATATATTAATAAAAATGCACATTATCCGATAAATTATAAATTTAAATCATAGTTAATAATCAAATACATATTTCATAAAATGTAAATGTTAACAACTATCATAATATGGTATTGCCCAACTTTTAAATGAAATACAAAAATAGCAAAATAAATAACACGAATAAATTAAAAAGCCTTAATCTTATATGTACCAAGTGCACCGTGCAACTCTAGTTCATTTTCAAAAAGTTACACAAAATACAACTGAAAAGTTACACATATTATTATTGAAAAGTGTCTTTAATGGCGTAACTTTTCAGTAATAAATAGTGTAACTCTTTAAAAATACACTTGAGTTGCACGGTATAACTGGTGCACAAGAGACATACTTAATTAAAAAATATTTCAATAAGTTTTCATTTTTTAAGTAATTAATTTAGTTTTTTTAGCTTTAATTTTAACTTTTAATTTGAAAAAAAAAAAGTAATAGCCGTTTAGACAGTGTCAAGACAGTCACGACCAACGCCTCGGTGATGCCAAATGTGTTGATTGATTTTTATTGGCGATTTGGTCTTGACGTCGGCGGTCAAGTGACACTAATCGCCTAGGTAGCCACCTAGACGGTCCGGACGTCTGCCATTTAATCATTGGTCATTATTCACCGGTCTTGTGCCATTAAAGATTTTTATTTGAAAAAACTTTTGTTAAATTTTCTTATACAGTAATTATCGAACAGAATTTTGTCGAGAAATACAGAGCGAGCTGAGGATGATTATAAGGGATTGAACTTGCCTTAAACACCATGCTAGTAGGTCTGCTGTTTTGATTTGGTGAGTCGAGCATGGATGATGACAATGGTTCTCCTTCTTCTTCTTCTTCACATTCTATAGCATTCTATCACACCCATAATTAAAAGAAAAATCAGTGAATTTCGAGAAGAAATCGTGATAAGATGAAGTTTATATCTATGATACCTTGGATTTCTCAATGTTTTGCAACATGGTGGCTTATATATTTTCCAAGAAAAATATAAAAGGAGTGAAAACTTTAGAGAGTGGAAACATGAGAGAGAGAGAGAGAGAGAGAATAGTTACTAATAGCATAAACATGTTTTTATTAATGAAAGCATGCGACAAGCAGCGAAACGCCGACATTGACAGCGTCAAATGACCAAATTAAATCATTAATTACCTACTTATTATTTATGTCTGTTTAATTATAATCTCTTAGAAGACCCACCCAAAGTTGCACTACCCCACTATGTTTTCTGCTTTTTCACAAACTCCTAAATTATTGCAATAATTGAAATAATCAATAATATGTCATGGTGCACAATATGCAAATTAACAATTACTTCACTATATATATATATATGGCAGATTCTTGGGTACACCAAATCCACTATTTTTTTATATTCCAAGACTATATCTGTAATTTGTTGATTTCCCTTAACATTATTAAATGTATTTATTAAATAATATTAATTATTTGGCAAAGTATTGTATGAAAATAGTTCATGATAAGCTTATCATGAACAAGTTTTAAAGTATCAAACATTTAATCAGGTGTATCAAAAGTTGAAGTCATTGAAGTCAATATAAATCAATAATATATAAATTTATATATTGACTTCAACTTTTGATACACCTGATGAATATTTTGATACATTTGACCAAATATTTGATACATTAAGACAATTTCATAATAAACTTATCATGAACTATTTTTACGCAATATCTACTCTAATTATTTTTATTAAATAATATTAGTATTAATTATTTGTGACAATACATTTGAAAAGTCTTTTATATTTAGAATCCATTCAAGCGATAAGGATAGTCATAAGTGCCCAATATTTGAGGTTGGGCTTAATTTTAAAAAAAAATCAATAATAATGAGAATAAGGATAAATATATGAGTAAGTTTCTTGTGTATATAGTATACGATTGGGCACTTATTCAACATCAGTGATGTAGAAATTGGTCTACGCAGCTCGATTTCTGTAAAATTAGCTCTCTATATATTTTTTGTGATTAGGTGTCGTGTAAGCGAGATTAGGCGGGTCTAGGCTACCAATCGATTAGGTGGATTTAAAAAAAATTATTTTTATTATTCGATTTATTAAAAATATTTAAATGGATTGAGAATTAGATCTAACGACTCACTTTTATCATTGCCCACATTTGAGTCATGTCACTTGTCATCATTCCCCCCTATATATATATATATATATATATATATATATATATATAATTTGTATATAGATAAATTTGGGCAAAAGTTAAACATGCATATATATATATTTGATTGGAAAATCACTGATAATAATTTTTTATGTGATTTTCAAAAATAAAAAAATAGGCGGCTGCCTAGGGAGGACTAGGCAACCTAGGCGCTAGACGGCCACAATCCGCCCCATTCGATTTTTGACTTTTACACCCTTGTTCAACAGTTGTTTACATTGAAAAGTATGGGCTGATTATACTGAAAAGTGTGGGTTGATTACACTATTATCGATTTTCAATGTAAACATTTTAGTGAATTTAATTTACACAACTCAGTGTAATCAACCAACATTTTTCAGTGTAAATAATTTCAATTATTAAGTGAGTGTCGTGTCGCCAAGTTAATTTAAGCTTCGCTAATTAATATAGTGGTTGATGAGAATAAGTACCTATTTTGTAACACTTAAAACAACTTTTAAAATAGTTTTTTTACAACACTATCTCTAACAGCTTTTGAAATAAAGAGATTTTAAAAATTGTTTCGCAAGAGTTTCAAATGATGATATACTTAATACTATTTTCCTTTGAAAATAGAGTAATATCAGTACACTATTTTAACATCCTCGTCATCTTTTCTTTATGTCAAGACCAATGACATTCTTTTGTATCTATAATTTCCAAAAATGAATACTCCGTCGGTCCCAACTCTTTCTTCCTGTTTTTCCATTTCGGGACGTCCCAACTTTTTCTTCATACCTTAAAAAGGAAATAATTTACACTCATAAAAGTCAATAAAGTACATTTTTTATATTTTATTAATTAACTTCACACTCACATACTCTACTTTTTTCTTAATCCGCATGTCTGGGTCTTTTTGAAGAAAGACCCGGGACGGAGGTAGTATTATAAAATGGTTTATAAAATTGACACTAATTATAAATTAGTTCTGTGCAGAAAAAATTATATGTTTCTTTGCACGAAAAAATAATACTTCTATGCAAATATTGTGAACTAATTTGTATATATAGTCAGTTTTAACCAATAAGCAAACGTCAATTTCCAAAATTAGAAAAACACTAGTATTATATTGCTACTACAAAAGCAATCATTCATCCAATATACTCAAGTGTGGAGACGAAAAAATTCATTTTCACTCTCATTAGAAAATTGAAAAGAAGTGACTCCTGGATCACAAAACTCCTCTCCAAAGAATGAGTTAGAGGTACCAACTCTCTTAATATTATTTCCTTTTCTTTTTTTTCGAGAGAGACGAGCCTCCTATTATATTTAAGAATCATCTTATATTATCACCAAAGCTTCGGAATTCTCATGTAAGATCAAACAGGTTTAAGCCAATTCTTTTACAAATAAAAGTTATTCTGCAACTATATATAACTCCTATAATAATAGTTCAAGAAAATTGTACTGAGTCGTGATATATATATGAGTATATATTGTGTAAAAGTAATTCATATTATGAACCACTTTTTAACAAGACAAAAAAAATAAATTCATAAATATAAACCTTATATCAAAAAATGGTTTATATTATAAAAATAGTTTATATAATACTTTACCTATATACAAATTTAGCATGTTTTGTGGTACGTTTCAAAATGTCCTATGATGTTTATGTATCCTTTTACCAAATTTAATTTATGAAGACTTAACTCAATAATTTTTTGTTGTGGTAATGAATTTTTGCATGCATATTATAACTAAACTTAGCTAGCAATCAACTGGTCTTTGACTAATATACAATATGTGCGGAGAGGTGGTTAACTATTTATTATTTTATGTTTCAAATTTTCAGTTTTAAATATTTTCAATAGTTGTATTATTATTTTAAAATGGAAAGTGCGAGATGATTACATTTTTAATAATTTTACACCGAATGTTGGGCGATCGTTCGATTATATTAAAGTAAGAACTTTGTGTTGATAATTGTCAGCTGGGAGATGTTTAAATGTCAATTCATCTATTAGTCTTTGATTTTCGAATCCTAACTTATATATTGATGATATTTAGATGGAGATGTAATATGTACCGGGCATATACTTTTAGTTGATTTTTTCTTAATTTGTTAGGAACCCTTTTCATCTAATTTTTATATCCTTTTTTTACAAGAAAAAAGCCCACCTTCTTAAAAAAAATCAAAATGTCGAATGTTAATACAGATTGTGACCATTTGAGCAATTGAGAACCGTTGAAGAACAAGGGGTGGGGCCCACCTCTTGTTCATAATATTCCCTGCTAAATAGTAGGGTTTATTTTTCAACCCCTAATTGGAATAGCTTGAGAAGAATCCAGAAACTGATTTATTATATTTTAAAAAAATTAGTTACTGGAGCTCGAATTAGTTGTTAAAACTTAAAAAAAAAAAATTACTAATTTATAGTAGTTTATAGTGATGTAGGACGCCTATCTGATATTGACAGGAAGCATCTTTCTTTTTTGAGGGCAATGTGCAAAACGCCAATTGGTCGAATATATTTTTATTATATTAGGAGAAATCCTTATACAATTAATTAAATGAGGAAATCCTAAGATTTGGAACCTAAACTAATTGAGAGAACTAGTTGCCATTTTATTTGATGTGATATTCGAGCGAGTACATACATTATTGAATAATTCAAACTCAAATGACTCATTTGGTTCGTAAGATAAAAGTATCTATCCGTAAAAAATATGCATGTTTTCGACGGATAGATACTTTTATCTTAAGAACCAAATGAGCCCAAATTATTTTATTGGTGTAGCATACTTTTGATATTAGGAGTATGTTACTCTCAGAGATTTCAGATTCAAAATTTACAGGGTGAGATCAATTTTTTAGATGAGTTGATTTATATAGAGTTATGTTTTGACTTTAATTGGGGTCTCTGCTTGTGAATTGTGAAATTATTCCTCAAATTAGTCGATTTATAGGAGTGGATATTGAATCATAAAAGTAAAATATTATTGAATAATTCTATTTTCTTATCACTTTTCTTTTATTAGTGAAATAAATTTGAAAGTGATATAACAAAGAATATGATGGTGAGATAATGAGTTAGTCAAGAAAATTAGGTGAGAGATGGTTGTGGTGGTGACAAGTATCTACGATGGATAGCATTTCTTCACATCCTTGGAATATTGCATAGGGGAATATTTTTGCACTTTTTAGAAGTGATTATGTTTTCTAGAGAAGAGATTTAGATAGTGTTTGCGTATGTTGCATGGTGCGGATACGCAGATGCGGATGCGATACGATACGAGTTCGGGGATATGAATTTTTAAAAAAATTAGGGTGTGATTTGTTAAGGATACGTCTATTTATTTATATTTTATTATATATAATATCTAAAAAATATATTTTTTATAAAAAATTTATAAATCATTTATATTTTTTATCACCTAAAATTTGAGTATATTCAATAATATAATATAATTATGTAAAAAAAATATCAATTCGAGTTACATTAGTTCAATACATAAATCATAGTAGTAAATTCAATCTAAAACAGGTGTCACACTATCAATTTAACTTATACGAAATAATAAAATTCAATTTAAATAATATATTTAGTGCTTATAAATAGGATTCGTGCTGTGGATTCGAAAATCTGTTAGTTGAATTCGCCACGTGGAGAATCTGACACGAGAATTCAAGAATCTTACCCTTTTTAGGGTACAAATCCGATACTGCATTGTAATATTTTTAGAAGAATCTGTGTATCATAGGTGTTTGCATTTCGACAAGTGAGTTTATCTTTTCATTTAATAAAAAGGCAAATAAAAGTTCAACCTTTTTATATATTAGGAAGAGTGAGTCTCTCATGCAATATTGCACTATGCAATGCTACTACTAAAATGGAAATTTTCAAAAACTCGCGGGTCAACAAAGTCAAAATAAAAAAAAATTGTGGATTTTGGTCGGCTTTGATCGGATCTGGACAATTTTTAAATTCCAGGATTTTCACTCTCAGTTGGTACTACTGTATGAACAAATTCATGTTACTATAAGACCAAATATGTGCTACTGTAAGAACAAATGTTGTTTTTTTACATATATTCATTTGTTTTTGTAGAAATAAACTTTTTTAATACAATGTAAGAACAATATGTGTGTTACTATAAGAAAAAATATTAGTTTTTCATAAATAGTTATTGATTTTTATAAAAATCATTATTTTTTAAGCTGTAGTGACACATTTTGTGTTACAGTAACACACATATGTTCATGTAGTATACATTCTATGACTGTCGAGATATAATAACACATGTAAGATATTATTACATTAACAACATATTATCAACATAAAAATCAATAAAAAATAAAAAATAAATTAAGAAACACATATTTGTTCTTATAAAAATACATATTATCCTTATAGTTACTTTAAAAGTACAAAAAAAATTAATTTCTTAAGATGTAATAACACATATTTTGTCTTACAGTAACACACATATGTTCATGCAGTATACATTCTAAGACTGTCGAGATAGTAACACATGTAAGGAATTATTACATTAACAACATATTATCAACATAATATTAATAATAAATCAAAAAAAAATTAAGAAATACATATTTGTTCTTGTAAAAATACATATTATCCTTATAGTTACTTTAAATGTACAAAAAATTAATTTTTTAAGATATAATAACACACATTTTGCCTTACAGTAATACACATATGTTCATGTAGTATACAATGTGGGAATGTCGAGATATAGTAACACATGTAAGGTATTATTTCATTAACAACATATTATCAACATAAAATCAATAAAAATAGTGAAAATAAATTAAGAAACACATATTTGTTCTTGTAAAAATACATATTATCTTTATAGTTACTTTAGAAGTAAAAAAAATGATTTTTTTAAGATGTAGTAGCGCACATTTTGCCTTATAGTATCATACATATGTTAATGTAGTATACATTCTGGGACTGCCAAAAATTTTCCTTGAAAATTTTATTTGACCCGGTTTGACCCGCTAAGAATCCGCAAATTTTTATCTAGGTATATTTTACGAGTCGGATTTGATGCAACATTGTATATAAGGATTTGTGTATTAGGAAGGGGAATTTTTAACTTTGAAATTCTTAATATTTGAAAATATTCAATTAAAAGAAGAGTGCAAAAATAAAAACAAAATCTTAGTTAGTAATGAATATTTTTTTTTATGAATAAAACTCCTCAATTTATTTGATGATTTGATTTCGGCAAAGAACTTAAATTGCCCAGAGAAAGAAAGAGGGGGAGGGAGGGAGGGAGACGGTTGATTGATATATACAAATTTGAAAATGCACTAATTTAATGCTATAAGTTTCTGACATATAGGATGATTAATAGAATATATAAAAAGGTTAGTAAATTCATAAATTGTCCTAATTAGCTATAATTTGATCTTCTTTGGGGGAGTCACAAAGAGGACCACTTTTTACATCAATATTAAAGGTAAGACCATAAAACTTTTTCAATGACAAAGAGAACAAAATTACTTTTCTTAATAAAATGGATTACTTTTTCTTAAACTTGATTATTGCTACAGTAGCCTAGGCTACTGCTACAGTGCGCCTAGGTTGACTTGCTATAGTACCATTAATTCAAATTTAAATGCTACAGTACAGTATAATCGAGAAAACTATAGTATTATCGTAAAAATTATAGTATAACTGATTATCAATAGTCTAACTAATTATCAATGGTATAACATATTCTCAATAGTCTAACTAATTATCAATGGTATAACATATTATCAATAGTATAACACACTATTAACAGAAAACTAGAGTATAACTGAATATCAATAGTATAACGCACTAATAGTATAACACTCAAATCCATTGTATAATCGCACTAATCCATAGTATAATGTATCACATAATATTAAAAGTACTAAATATCCATCAACCTAAAAATATAACATGTACATATTCAACAGCACTAATCCATCAAAAATAGAGATATTTATATACCATATCCATATTCAACAACATCAATCTCAATATTATTTATATGTATATACCATATCAATATTCTTACTCTACTAAAAATTCACATTTTCTTTTTTTTCTTCTCTAAAAACTCCATAAAATCACCATCATATTTCTATAACAATAACATAATATCTAACAATTATAAAAAAAATAAAAATTATAACACCTAATAGGCAAGTCATCATCAGCACCATAGCAGCTCGCTGAAGGCTTCCAAACAAGTTTTTGCTCTTTTTCCAAGGTGTCATTGGGTGGTTACTAATACATTACGCCCTGTTATTCATATCAATTTAGAAAGAAATCAAGAAAAGTAAAAAGGATGCATGATTTATCAAGTTTGAACTTATTTGGTGCCAATAACGTGTTGACGCCTAGGTCTATCCACTAACTCTCAAACCTGATTCCGCTTAAACTGGTTGAATTCCTCCTGCATGGCTAAGATCCAGTTGAAGTCAGCAAGAGCTTCTTCAATGTTTTTGGGCTCCTGATCAGACAGGAAGCAGTAGAACAAACCACTCTCGCCATGGAACCTTCTGGTCCTGACTCTCTCAGCAATATCTCCAATGATATCTTCTACTGAGTGATCTGATAGCCATGTTCTTCGGCCTGGGGCAGCTTCTGAAGTTCTCTCACTTGAAACGTCAGTATCTAACAAGGGCATAAATTCAGGAAAGCGAACAAGAGAAGGGAAGATTGGGTCTTTTCCTGAGGTTTCCTCAATGTCAGGGACATTGATTCCCCCTACAGAGTTGGACTCAGTAACTGTCTCAGGTGTAGAAGTATCATCACCGACAATCCTTACCTCTTGTTGAGTCTGTGCCTCCGTCTATTCTGAGGCAGCGGCTTCCTGAGGGTTGGCCTAAGCGCCATCCTGATCCTCATCATCATCATCTCATCCCATGGGAGCATATACGTGTTTGATCTTTGGTTCAGGATTCTTCTTCAGGCTAGGTCTTGTCATTCTGTTAGTTACCCCCTCAGTGTCAGGACTAGGAACCTGCTTCTATGCACTGATGCGGACTCATCAAACACAACATGAGGTGTTTCCTCCACAACAAGGGTCCGATAGTTGTAAACCCTGAAAGCTTTACTAACTGAGGAATATCCCCTCGTCAGATTTGCTATCAAAAGCCTTCAGCTGGACTTTCCTGTTGTTCAGGATGAAACACTTACACCCGAAGATATAAAAATAAGAAACACGAGGCTTCCTCTTATTCCACGTTGCGTATGGTGTCTGAGCATGTTGTTTGGTCAGCATGGAGTGGTTCTGAGTGTAACACGCAGTGTTGATTGCCTCAGCCCAATACTTCTTAGGCAGTCCTGACTCTGCCAGCATGGTCCTGGCAGCTTTCTTCAGGGTACGATTCCTTCTTTCAACAACTCCATTCTGCTGAGGAGTTCTAGCTGTAGAAGTCTCATGAGCAATACCATTTTCAGCACAAAAATCAGATATGTAAAAGTTAATAAATTCAGTTCCACGATCTGATCTTGACAATGCTCTGACCCTATTCAGTACTCAGTTTCCTGAGTAACTTTGGAAGCTTCACCTGAGTCTCCTTCTTGTTCAGCAAGAAAATCACTCATGTATACTTGAAATAATCAGCAATTACAACAAGGGTATATTTTCTATAGTTAATGCTGACATGAGTAATCGGACCAAAGAGATCCATGTGTAGGAGCTGAAACACTCGGTCAGTTGAGAAGACGTCTTTCTCCTTGAATGAAGCTTTTGTTTGCTTGTCTTCCTGACACACTCCGCACACATGATCCTTATTAAATACTTCATTTGGTAGACCTTCTACAAGTGAGTGTCGAGAAATTTTGTTAATTATCTTGAAGTTCAGATGATTCAGGTGTTTATGCCATAACCAACTGAGTTCCGAAGAACTTTTAGCAACTAAGCAGGTTTCAGGAGAGCTCTTCTTAAAGTCAGCAAAATATACATTGGCTCTCCTGACACCTGTGATTAGAACCTGCAGTGTAAATTTATCTTTAACAAGGCATATATTCGATGTAAACTCTACACTATATCCTCTGTCACAAAACTGACTAATAGAGAGCAGATTATGTCTAAGGCCCTCAATATAAGATACATTAAGCACACGGACTAAGCCTATAACATGAGTACCAAACCCTGTGGTGGAAATCCTTAGAGTTATCACCAAAGGTAACCTGCGGGCCATCTTGAGCTGTGTAGTTTTGAAGGAGATCATGAAAGCCAGTCATATGCTTTGAGCATCCTGAGTCCAAATACCAAGCTTCCTTTCTTGGATCTTTCTTCTTCTTCTTGCAGCCCGCAACAACCTGAAAAGAATCAGGCTTCAGGTACCCATTTTATATTGGGTCCTACAGTGTCAGCGGTACCCTTCGGGATCCAAATTTATCTTACTACCCTGATAGCATTAGAGGTATAGATTTGTCTCCCTGAAACATCTACTTACACTTTCCTCTTCTTCCTTAGTACCTTGGAAGTCGAGGGTGTATAGGTGTCAGCCTGAGGTGCGGAGGCCCTGGATTTTCTCTTAAGGGATGGCCTCCGATTCCTCCTTGGCCTGGGTGCAGTGGGCCTTGGTGTGTCCTGGGAAGGAACTGCTCATCACAGACCTCCAGGCACATGAGGTATGGTCTGTGCGTTTACGGAATCAGGATTTTTTTGCCCTTCGGGAGCAACCCGGTTTGTCCTCCTTCTTTCAGGATTTGGACTCTCCTGATAGGTCCTGCGCCCCGCCTGAGGCTTCCGAACCTGAGCGTCCTTAGGCTTCGTCTGAGGTTTGCATTGTCCTAAATTCCCCCGGACCTGAGTATTTCTAGGCTTAGCCTGAGATCTACTCGGACCTGAGTTCCTTAGAATCTGAGTATTCCTGGGCTGACCCTGAGGTTTACTTGGACCTGTGTTCCTCGGAGCCTAAGGAGATACTTGGGCCTATTCCTTAGGTTTTGGCCTAGGTTCCTCAGTCAGTTACCTGACGGGTTCAGAGGGTTGTTCATCCTTCCCTGAGCCACTAGCCTGATGAGCAATACCTTTGCCTTTGTAATCAGACTGGGCAGGGACAAACACCGTTTCAGAGTTGCTTCTTGAAGCATCTCCTCTTTGGCCCTGAGAAGACACCGGGTTGTAACCCAACCCTACATTAGCACCGTCAGTTCACTGGGAAATCATATTTAACGTCTCAACCATTTGGGCTGATTGGTGTAATTTCTCCAGCTTATCCGTCAGGTACTCACTCCTTTTTCTAAGGCACTCAAGTTCAGTGAAGCGTATATGACGTGCATTCTGATGAGCGACCAGCTCAGCAGTGCACTCATTTTGAAGTGCGATCAGCTCAACATTGCGCTTCTTAGTAAGGGAAGTGTTGAGAGCTCTTAGTCATTCGACTTCAATCTGAGCTCCTTCGAACTCATTTTGAGTTTTTAGGAGTTCTTCATGCAGTCTCACCGATATCAGTGCGCCATTAGTATCCTTAACCTTGATAATCGCAGCGAGGCGAGCATTCTTAGCACTCAGTTGTGCGTTCTGCTCCACTGTGTGGGTATGAGTTTCCTGCAGCCTCAAGAAGTCGGCCATCAATTGCTCTAAAGAGAGCTGAAGGTCGAGTTCCCTTGCTGAGTTTGAGCTAAGCTCAGTTGCGTGTTCAGGAGAAGAGGCAGAAGAACATACCTCATCATCTGCCATGAGACAGATGTCGTCATACTCCTCATCGGAGAAGAGATCAAGGGATCGGCGTCCTGTGCCATAAGCAAGCATAGCTCTCCGATCTGACGGGCTCAGATCTCTTTTTGCTCTCCTGTCCTCTCACTCACGAGCACTAAGCTACGGACAGTCATACTGATGTTTGATCTTCTTGCACTGATAGCATTGATCTACATCACTAGTACTCAGTTTACCAATATACCTCTTACCTTCAGGTTCCCTCCTGCTCAATGAAACTCCTTTTAGGTCTGGAGCTGGATCTTCTGGGATCTTGATCGTCTCTCCTTCAGAAGCTTCTTTCTTCTCTCCGGCGTCCAGGTTCATCACGTTCCCTCCTGGAGTCTAAGCCCTTCCGTTCTTCTCTCCTGGGGCTAGACCTCCTGGGACTAGAATATCTTCTCCTATCCCTGGAATCATTATAAAACTTTTTATACCTGTCAAAGCGTGAATTGATCTTTTCAAACCTCCGGGCCATCAGGGTGTATCTCTCGGCCAGCTCATCTTTACTCATCTCCCTCAGGGACTTAGATCCAGCCTCGGGCTCAGGAGTGGCCTTAAGAGCTAGGCGTTCTCTTCTCACTTTTGTCTTCGCTGGCCTCATTTTTCTTCTTCCTCTTATCGACGTCGAATTCTAGAGCCTTCAACTCAGAGAACACTTGTAAGGTCCTGAGTATTTTTCAACATGATAACCCCTATATCCTATCTTTTAGGGAGATAATTCAGGAATTTTTAGGACACCTCTCTCTTGGGAACCTCCTTCCCAAGGGTTGCCAGCTCGTTCATCAGCTTGATAAAATGAGACTCCGTCTGATCAATAGACTCGCCTTCCAGCATCCTGAAGCTTTCAAACTTCTGAATGGTCAAATCCGTCTTGTTCTCCTTAATCTTCTCAGATCCCTCACTCATCTCTACCAGAGTATCCCAAATCTCTTTGGCACTCTTCAGATGCATGAGCCGTACTGAATCTTTGAAAGGAACAGTGTGGAATATAATGCTCTTAGCAACATTATCCAGTCCGATTTGCTTAATCTGATCAGATGTAAGCGCAGACCTTTCCACTGGCTCAGCTCCGGCTGGAGGAACTGGTACTGATCCAGCAACGGGCCAGGTAACTAATCGATCGGTCATGAACTTGATAGGTCCTTCTACGATCACCCTGTACATCTGATCATGAATAGCATAGAGATGGGCAAGGACCCTGAATTTCCAATAATCATAGTTAATAACCGAGAACTCAGAGAGTCTAGCCTTAAGATGCTTAGAAGAAGATGTCATGATAATGCAGTTTTCATAAGCAAAGATCTAATTCTGGTAGACCACCAAAAGTTTCACCTCCTGAAACTATTGGTCCTCAAAGTCTGTGGTCTTTTAAACCACTGCTCTAATACCACTTGTTGGTCTTGAAACGAGTATAATCAGTGTATGGGAGAAATACAATGATGTTAGATTTTCCGAAATCGCAGGAAAATGCTCTTACAAAACTCAGTTAGGAAGATCCTGAGGGTACCCACTGAACTGATGGTCTCAGGGGCAGCAGGGACAAATCAGTTAGGAATCAAAGAAAGCTGAGTTCTGAGTGTTGTGCTCTCGAAAGCTCAGTAGAGATAACCCACCTAATGACCGCTTCAGTAGCTAGTCAGTTGGATAGCTATCTCAGTAAGCTAGAGTTACGTACGGAAGTGTGAGTCCTTAAGTTTTACTTGTTTTTATGTCCTGAAAACTTGTTTTCTATTTTTTTTAGAAATAGTTGTTAAGGCTGGTGCGTAGGTTCAGGTTCAGGAGAATTGGTTTCTCCTGATTGTAAAACGATGTTGAATGATCAGTTTAATATGACGACAAGTATGATCCTAAGCAGTAAATAAATCAGCACTCAGAGGCATTTTTAACATGGTTCAGAGATAACCAACTCCTACGTCCACGGCCTGATTTAACAGGAAGCAATCCTCTCCTGAGGATTGGTACTTGTGTTTTAACGTGTCAAGGTGCACGAGTAGCTTCCTTCCTCTCTCAGGAAATCGACCCCTGGTGTTTTACAAGTCTCAGTCCTTTCCCCTAACCAACTCACAAACTGAGGGGTTTGGCTTTCTGGTTTCCAACTAAGGTTGTGATAATTCTTGCAATCTAAGAAATGCTAAGGATAAGGATTATCACTCTAAGCAAATACAGAATTAAGAATCCTACTACAACACTAGGGAAATTTAAATATTCAGAGTGTTGCTTAAGGTATGCTTTGAGCTCTTTGATTCTTGGATGATTTCAATGCTTGAAAATTTTCCGTAACCTTGAATGGGGGCAAGGCCTTATGTATTTATAGGGGAGTTTCAAATCCGTTGGAGGAGATATTTTCAAATCTTCCTATATTAGGTAGGTGCAGACAGACTTGTACTTGATTCACTTTTCACCATACTTAAATGGAAAATTCTCTGGTCCGCCACCTGCAAGTCTGAGGAACATTAAATGTAGCACAATCTCAGTACATACGTGTCGACACCCTACTGGCTGTTCTTCAACTACTAGTTGGTTGATGCGACTTTATGCTTTCTCGTACTATTAAGACTCTAAGTATCTCGCACTTAACTCAGGTTTAATGTTGTCTTATACGGAGGTGCTGACATTCATTTTGTCCTCAGTTGACTAGCATAAATGCTAAGTCCACATTGCTTCAGTAACCTTTTCCTCAGGATTTATAAAGTGTTAGTGTGAGAAACACTTAACCTGATTACTCAGGTTATGTCCGCCTTCACTGAGTGAGTCCTGGCCCGAGTATGCTTAGAGTACTCAGTAGGGACATCATTAGTGAAAACCTTCAGGATTGTCTTCCACCGTCTTCAGGTCAGATATCTTGAATTATCTTCAGTGTGAACTCTGACCTTCAGGACTAACACCTTTCTAACTTGGGATCTTCAAGACATCTCCATCAGTCTTCAGTCTTCAGTGCGTTCCCCCTTAACTGAATAAATGTGAATAGAAAATCTATTTTAACCTGAACTAATCCTTAGCTATGCAATCCTGACCAACTATACTTTGACAAATTCATTAAGGGTTTTGGGATCTGAATCAAATCGACTCAAATTATATCCCAACATTACAAAATATGTATGCTTTGTCAAAGTAGTGCTAATCAAGATCGAGGTTGGGGCGAGTTAACCAGGTGGCGTACCATGATTTGGAAAGAATAACTGTTTGAGCTTTTAAGGAAAGGTTGGATGTGTTGAATATGGCTTCGGGTAAATACAACTCTGCGCCAATTCCTTTGGCCTTCTCCTCCATATCAAACCCTAGCTCCAAACTGGGAACTTCTCTAATGCTGATGAGTAACCAACAGATATTCAAATTCCAAAAGAATGATTTTGATTTGGAGTTAATAGATTGTGGTTTTTCATCGAATGAAAATTGTAGAGATTGGGGCATATATTTGAATGAGGGTTGGCAAAATGATGAGCTTAATAGCATTTTCAGAAATCGCTCCTTAATTATCATAATGCACAGATTTTCAAATTCTAGAAGAATGATGAGCTTAATAGCATTTTTTTTCTAGTTTTCACACTCAGCACATTTAAATGATGAGCTTAATGTGTGGGTGAAAATTAAAGAATTTTTTTTAGCATCAAAATTAAACAATTAAATTAGACATTAATTTTGACAAAACGGAATACTTTTTTTAAACACTAGAAAGAAATCATAAATTAAAAAACAAAAGGATACAGATTTATAACTTCATCAAATGAAAAGAGAAGAGACTTCTTTAATAATAAATAATATTAAAGAGTTTTACTAGTCAAATATATAATAAAATAAATATAAAAAATAGTGACAACAAGTGGACAGCCGTTTACATCAGTGCAAGAACTTTGACTGGCATAGTCCTAAATTACCTCATTTGAATCCATGTTCAAACAAAAAGAGTGAGCTCTTGAATGTGAAAGAATCAATTAAATTTAAATTTTGGAGAAAGACAATCTTCAAAAAAAAAAAAAAAAAAATGGAGTTAGACTATATTATATGTAACATCATCACTGTATATCAGATTAAGATTCTCCATGCAAAAGCCATGTGATTATGGTTTTATTTTTGTGTTATCAGAAGTGGAATGTTAGGGATTATTTTCTGTTATGGCATGTGGAATAAAAGGCATTATTAGATAGGTATGAAACATTTTATAAGCTCCAGCAAAATAAATAAATAAATAAATGGCTCAGTCTTGTATGCACCAGTTATACCGTGCAACTCAAATTTATTTTTAAAATGTTATACAAAATACTATTGAAAAGTTAAACATGTTATTACTGAAAAGTGTATATTTAATAGTTTAACTTTTCAGTAATAATTTGTGTAACTTTTCAGTAATAAATTGTACAACTTTTTAAAAATGAACTTGAATTGCACGGTGTAACTGATGCACAAGAGACTTACATTGCAAAACCCAACTTATTTTTCTATCTTAAAAGCTCTACTCAAATTATTGAAAAAAAAAAAAAAGGCCAATGCAAACAATTTATTTCTTGATAATAATAGTTAAGTAACACTCCCACCCCTTGGCGACCCCCACCCAAATCAATCAAAGGACCGGCAGAAGGGGGGCAGTCTGAAGCACTTCAACAGTGAAAATTATAAAATTATAATATAAAAATGTTCCTCCCAAATTATTGAAAAAAATATAAATACCATCATTATATTCATGATAATATATTTCATCAAGAGTAGATTTTATACAAAAATATTTCATTATATTCATGATAAAATTATCATGAATTAGTTTTAAAATAGATAGGTCTTTTGTAAATTCGAGTTTACATAAACTCGTATGACTGTTATTCATACGTATCACTGTTATAAAAATATACTTGATTTTTTAACAGTGATAATAAATATACATAACATTGATAGTATATACATATGACAGTTATAAATTGATAAGCCCGAGTTCATCGTAAACTCGAGTTCTAACAAATTTTTGCCTTTTAAAATATAATACATTTAATCAAAAGTATAAAAAATCTTATTGGCAATATCAAAAGTTGTAATCAATAATATCTATAACAATTATAATATAATAATATTAACCCAAATTTTTTGATAAAATTGATACTTCTAATCAAACATTTGATATTTCAAAACTGTTTCATGATTCCATATAATAATTTGGCATATGTCATAGATTTGCGAATTCTGGGGTTGGAAGTAAATAACAAAGGACAAGTGTAGATGGTGAGCTTTCCCTATACAATAAGTGCACATAAATTTACAAAAAATATTTCATCCTATCATCTCTTCTCATAGCATTGTATACCGCTTGCACCTGCAATTAAATTTACCACTACTTCAACATTACATCCATCCCAAAACACAACATACTTATGAATATCTTTTGATTCAACAAATTTCGACATGTACGAATATATATATATAGGCGGGCGTACCTGCTCGCTGGAAACAACATGAACAGGTCCGATGCTCACTGAAACATATTTCCCACCTGAGGAGGTCTTCTGTTTCACTTGACCCTGTATCAGCAACAATAACTAACTTTGAGTGCCCAGTATGTGTATATATATATATATATATATAAACCACTAACAAGATTTAAGCATCTATACACATGCTCTTTTTGGGTTTTTTTGTTGGGGGGGGGGGGGGGCCGGGGGGGGGGGGGGGGTTCAAAAGAAAACACAAAAGAACAAATAAATACATAAATACGTAAAGCAACCAAGAGACAAGACAAGAGTATACAATAATCGGCATTACTAGAAAGTTTGTCAAGAAAGTGCTACCTGCTAAGTATGCAAGGATTAAGAACAAAGTGGAGAATGCTTTCTTTAAGATTGCAGGATAGTAGTTTATTACCTAAGATACGATTAACCTTCAAACTAAGCACTTGTTGGATCTAAATCTTCATACTTATGCATTCTGACAATTCAAATTGTACTTCATCTCCGATAGAGTTAAGAGAATATTACAGAAAAACTAATTCTCTAGACTCTCTAACCTATGTGCATCTAGTTTCAGCTCATACTCGAACCTGCTTGACTATGAAAGCCGAGATTGGCCCTGATACACGTCAATTGACCTCGATATGTCTTAGGGAAATCTAAACAAAAAAGCCTCATTTAAGTCAATATTATCAGGTCAAAAAGCTGAAGTCCAACTTCAGAATTCGAAAGAGCAGAAAACTTCACCATGGTTTGTAAGATGCCCCACCCGCGCAAAAACACTAGCCAGTGGCAACCATATTAATAGATTCCTTGCTATCAGATTTCAAAAACCACTCACCTTGCACCTAATTGAAGTAGAATTTAGAGCTTGAGTTGCTTGTCAATGGCAAATTTGCCACTATGGGATTCAGGACCAACAGCTCTACCCCCATAATTGTTACTCCCTCCATTCCTAATCGTCTTGTCTAATTTTATTCATTCACACAAACTAATTTTTTCATCAATTAGGATATCAAAAGACTATTATACCCTAATTTATTACTACATGATGATAAATAGACCACCATTGATAAGGTTATAATATAACATGTTTAGTACTCCCTCCGTTCCTCTAGTTACTTCTTCCTTTGTCATTTTTGTTTGTCCCTTTTATTTACTTCCTATTTCCTTATTTGCAAATAAAATACAATTTATATTCCCACACTTTATTCCTACTTACACATCAATTATACTTCATCTATATAATATCATATATTATCTTCTCACTCCATCACATCGTACTATATATCCATATTATAGTACTTACCTTAATACTTGTGCCAAACACAAATAGGAAGTAAATAGGGTGACGGAGGGAGTAGTATTTATTAGGGTGGAAAAAAATGGTATTTTTTGTTGATATTGGCAGAATGACAAATATTTAGGAACATCATTTTGGATAGAATCAGATGGATAATTAGGAACGGAGGAAGTAATAAAAACCATGAACCAAATTCAATGATCAATGATCTTTTCTCATACATCTTCATTTAGGCCCCAGGAGACTAGCCCCATATGTATCCACCACCTAACACTAGAAATAAGTTCCAAATAATGGCTGATTCGCCACTGTGTCCTATTCCAACTAGAAAAAAATCATCTAATCAATATAACCAAAATCTCCTCCCCTGATATTTGAAAAGATAAAGTTATGAAGGGTCGAAATGCACTGACACGGGATATTCATATAATTTATGAATAAAAGTAGATTATGAATTATGATGTGATAGAAATGAATCTGTCGTTCCATTGTAATTCTGGCTTACTGGTATACGATGAAGCAATCTGAACATTAAGATTTGACGTAGGTGAGTTCAACTAAGGAATAGAAACATCATGTAATCCTATGAAGAATAATTTCTAGCTTCAACAGGAGATATTTGAATTTTGGCATCAGCATAAACTCAATACAGTAGAACAGCCATATTCTTAATTAAGACAAATATAGCACCAAAGTGCTCAACCAACACTGAAACAGTCACAAAACACTAAATAACTAGCACAACAGTTCTATATGCAGAATAGGCAGATATGCTGAATATGTGGAGAAGTGTTAAGACTTTGTTAGACAGGTTATAAATATGAAATCCCTAAATTATGGGATCTTAATTAGGGACAGGATTAAAGGGTAGACTTACATTGATTTAGGGGTTAATATTTTGGTAACTAAATTTTCTCTATTTTGTGTAAGTACCATATACATTACTGCAATACAGAACAATAAGATAATGCATTTTACCAAATTTTCCCACACGGTATCAGCATCGTAACTCTTAAGGCAAGATTTCCAAGGGAACAGATTGGATTTCCAAAGCCTCAGCCATCATTAACAGTTTCACTGCAGAACGCCTTCCTGGCTAGACAGTAACACTAACCTAAGACTTAATAACAAAAGAAAAAGATGTCTTGACATCAAAGAAACCACTCAATCATCTCAGTCAATAGGCATTTCAGTCCTTCCATGCTAGAATATTTATATGTCTCTTATCATTGTACATGCTCCAAGGTTCAAGATGCTGTGAGATGAAAGACAAAACTGGTCCTGTCTTTGACAGAATATGCCAACCTTTGGAAATGAGAGTTATAGAACTGAAGTGCAGCAACTATGATGCAGTAATCAACAATTATATTGAGAAAGACAATGATTTCCTTGCTAACTCTGACTTCCATCAAGTTCGAGTAGGAAAATGATGCTGATCGTTCTTTCATAAAAGCCAAAAGTTGGCAAATTTTATTGTTTGAGCCACACGATATGGAAACTTCAAAAGTGATTACCACCAAAAAAAGAGAGCTTAGAACAGCAACTCCACTGCAAAAACAAGTCCTGAACAATGGGGGGCAGAATTGGAGAATTAAGGCTATTTTGAGATGATAGAGATGATCTTAGGTGCTCTAACTGGAGAAAACCACAACAGCATAGATTGCGGCTGGAAATTGCATGAAAACCACCAACTTCAACCCAAGTACAGGGTAACAATACAGGGCAAGAACAGTCAGGACAGACCCATATGATAATTGACGCTCCTAATCAGTTGGGAAAACATAGAAAGAACAATGAGTCAAGAAAGATAGCAGGATTATTGAGTACACTGGAAAAACTTTGTGGTGCGTGTTCATTTGCACTCCTCCAACTCTCGGGAAATCATTATTTTTCCATTGTTTTTAATGTCCCGAAAAAAACTCTTCAGTCATTGACGCTAAGGCCACTGACCACATGACCCATTCAACAAATAGCTACCTGTAACCTTGTCTATGCAGTAAGAATATCACTGTTGCCACTAAGGCTATGTCGGATAAGTGATTATAGTGGACGGGGGGAATTCTGAAGTTGGAAATCCTATTATTGTAAAATCTTGATAAAAAATTCAAATGTATGTTTGTTTTGATGGTGAAAAAGTTGGTTGATGTTGCATTTTTTTGTTATTTAAATAATTTTAATGATTGAATGATTATGTGTTATTGGAAATTATGTAAAAGTGATGGGAATTTATATTGTATGCATATATATTTATTGGGAAGCCAAAGAGGTAATTGATGCGAGTGTATTGAGAGAAAAAAAAGGAGTGAGTGGTAGGAGATTGAATAATTCTTTTAGGGTGTAGTGGAGCTATATTTAGTAGGATTCCAAAATCCATTAATTAAGTCTCGTTACAAACGAGGTTTTGGGATTTAATGTCCAAAGTCAAGTCAGGCTAGTGGCGAAACCTAATGGTGTACTTACAACTTATAAGTTAGATAGAAGGAAAAGGAGAAATATATCACCCCATCATTCCAATTTGTGGAATGCTCTTCATGTTCCAAAATCATCAACCAGTCCTGTAACCATCCAAAAACTGACAAAAAAATATGAAGTGTTGTATAATCTGGCCACCGGGCTCCTCACTTGAGTGAGTGACCCGGGTTCGATTCCTTCTGGGAACGAATTAAGGGAGATATAAGGTTGGCTTGGAGAAAATTCTTGGAGTATTTGGGGAACTTGGTGAACTAACTTCTAACGACTAACAACTAACATTTAACCAACATGGGTAATAGTAGAATGGTGATGAAGAATGAGAGTTTATTGCTATTCCCACCTTAGTGACAGAGAAAATGATTGATAAATTTTATCGAGTCTAACTCATAGTGTTAATGTTATTCATGAAATATATCAATTAAAGATGAAAATTTAATTGAACAAAGAATGACATTTAATTGAAGAACAATTTAATTTTTCATAAAAAAATATCAATTAAAGATGAAAATTGGACTAGGCAAAGACAAGGACCAGCTCATCCTATTATCAATGTGATTAGTTCATCTTTGCCATTTTCGTCATCATCCAAAAAAGATGTCATTCAGCGTCATCCTATTATTTAGGTCACCCATAAAACTTAAGTGATGTTTGTTTTGGGTTGAAAAACCAGGATTAGGATTTTGAAAAACCCGCTTTTAAAAATCCACCACAATACCTATAAATCTACTATCAAACTTTTCATATACAATCAATTTTCTCTCCTTGCACTCAAATATATTTAAATCATAATTCACATCATCCAATCATTTCAATCACAATCAACAATAAGATAATAATATAACTTCATCACTCTTAGACATTGATTGAGATAAAGTTAAATCTCACCCAACTCAAAAACTCATTTGAAACACACTATTTATCAGGATTTCAAAATCTTTTGATTTCAAAAATAAATTTTAGAAGTCATGAAAACCCAAAACAAACATCACCTTAAGGTCATGTTACCATATTGTTTTATTTGTAGATGAGTGCACAAGAGTCGCATGGAAAATTAGTGTAGTTTCCGCTGCTTTTTATAAGAAACATATTTTTTTTATTAATAATGTTAACATAAGGGACAGGTTGTCCCTCATGAGTATACACTTCAAAACTGAGTGCATTCTCCTCTTAATATCTTATGGTTAGAAACCCACCAAGCAACCCGAAACCTGACCCTATTCCTCACCTCCTCTAAGTAATGCATTAAAGTATAGGATCTTAATTATGGTAGAACACTATGATTGATTTGCCTTGATCTTAAGAGGTTTCGTACTCTCCATATCTTCTTAGCATAAGCTGTATATACACATTTATACTTTGCCTTGATCTTAAGGGGTTTTGGTAGTCTCCTTCTTATCTTCTTAGCATAAGCTGTATATACACAGCATTTTTAATAGAGGAAAAATACAACGTTATACTTTTACAATACAAAATACTACTACTTTTTTTTTATCGGGAAATTTAGTTGCTAGTAGTTAGAAATTTGTTCACCAAGCGCCCAAATACTCCAAGATTTTTCTCCAAGCCACCTTATATCTTCCTTAAATTCATTCCCAAAGGGAATCGTGCCTTGGTCACTCACTACAAAATACTATTACTACTAACTTCTAATGATCTTTTGACGAGTTCTTAAACGAAACAATAATGAATAAAAATACTAATTTGAATATAAATATAATTATGCCATATATCTGGAAAAACATGTACTCTTTCCGTCCCAAAATAGCTTTCACACTTATCTCGTCTGTCCCAAATAACTTTCACACCCCTAAACTAGAAAACCCTGTTACTACATCCATAGATGTACACATATTGTCATTACTTTTGGACCCACATACACATAATCCAACCATTTTCTTTACTTAATACATAAAGGTTAACAAAATTACCACTCAAAACCCCAATCGTTACTCCATTCTTTTATTTTGTATGTCATCCCCCCTATGAAAGCGTTTCTGAGACGGAGGGAGTATTATTATTAATAACTGAAAGAAAAGCATATAAACTTGGGCATATTCTTATTTTTTGAAACTGATTTGATGGGTTTGGGGCAGTATGCCAGTATGTACCATATAAATGGGTTCAATCAAATTATGGTTACACAGTTAAGCTTGAAAATAGCTTCATTGTCCAACTGATAACTCTCTTAACAGTAATCTTCACTCATTAGCTGGCAACATATGAATTACTTTGATAGTCTTTGACCATGTGATAGATGCAACTGACTTGACTCATGAGTCAATTTAATAAAAAAAAGCTGTAGCAAGTCAAGCCTCATACTAGAAATGATACTGATGATCAAAAGGATTCTGTAAAATAAGTATCAAAATTAAAGCAAATAAAACGCATTACACAATCAGATACTCTTTAGCCCAAGCAACACATATGAACCCGCCCCCACCCCCCCCCCCCACGCACACACAAACAAAAGATTGAAGACAGTAAAGAATGAAAAAAGATGCGTACTTCTGGAATTTGCTGTTCAAGAACTGATTCAACAGCGACAACCATGGCTTGTACAAAATCATCACCTCCAGTTCCAATTGCTGTAAATCCTCTGACTGTTGGATAAGAGTTCACCTACAGTACATGTAAAACTTTCAAGTCAGTATTGATTCTGGAGACCTGAAACTAAGGTGGTGTTTGCAAATTCCACAAAATGGGATAGAATCACTTTTCTTTTCATACAACTACTAGTCACAACTTTTAATAAAAGAAAATAAAAAAAAAGTGATTATAAAATTGTTAATAGATTTTGCGGACACACCCAAAGTGACCTGGTCTACGCTTGAGGCCATATATATACTTTAACAGTTAATCGGAGAATATCTCTTCCAAATAAAGATAATACTAAAGCGGTGAAATCTCTCCTTAATCAAGAGAAATTAGTCATTTCCTCTCTATCCATATTTTTTCCCATTAGAGATAGACACGGCGCATGCCATTGTGCATGAAGAATCAACTGCTAGTAATTCAGAACACAAATTTCAACACAATGAAGCCATCAATAAATGTGCCAATAGAGTATATAAGCATACCTTCTGATCTAGAGTAACCCACTCATTGGTCGAATCGTCTGTTACTGTACCTCCAATAACTACATTAGTAGTTTGCCCCACCCTTCCTTCAGTCTTTGAAACTTCTACAAATTCCAAGAAGTACATTCTTGCTGAGCTCTTTATAACAAAATAACTCAAACTACGAATAAATACGAAGAAAGACACAGCTTCTTAGGTGGTGTTCTCAAACACTAAATTGAACACAAGAATCACTTTTTTGTAAAACCCGGGTCACTCGCACTTAAAAAAAAAAAAAAAAAAAAAGCACTTCTACGCTGTTGAATAGGAACCAGCCTTTTAAAGAGACTCTTTAGGTAATTCGAAAGCTTCTAGCACAAATTCCTTCAACAAACGAAAATTGTGACCCTAAAACACAAGGATGTATTCAAAATCCTAATTCAAGTCTCATTTCCGAGATACTAAGCAGTAAATACGCCATAGAAATTCGAAAGATTAAGCATGCACAGAACGAATAAGCCCGAAAGAAGAAGATAACGTAAACAACAAATTATTCCCGCAATAAAGAAAATATTATCGAGCAAAAAACCAATGTGATAGAAAATTAGCAGAAAAATGTGTGTGTGTGTGTGTGTATCATGATTTTACAAAAAAAAAAAAAAAAAAAAGTGGGAAGGGGAAGGATTAAGATTATGGTAGACCTGCAATGGCCTTGAGAACGGCTTCTTGAGGTGGGTCTTGGTCGGCATCAACGCTAGATGAAGATGGGTTTCCTTTGTTGGAGCAATTGCTCGCGAAATTGTGACTCTTAGCAGTTGCTGCAATTTTACAGCCACAACTTGGTGATATTTTCCTGCGGGACGCTATGATTGGCGTAAAAATGGAGAGTTTCTTGTTGATGAAAGGTATAGGTTCCATTGAGAAGACGATCCTCATAACACTCCTGCACGCCATTTTTGGGGCTCAATTTCTCTACTAGATTTTTATGTTTCTCCTTTAATATTAGACATCCGATTTTTCTTGCATCATATGAGCACTCTGTGATTGGCTAAACCAAGTGGTAGAAAAGGTGAAAAGGCAAAATGCCCCTTGTTCTCTTCTTAATTTTTTTTTTCTTTTATTAATATGTAGATCAACAGTTGCGTAAAATACTTTATCCTAAAATTATTCATTTTTTAAATTTCGCGGGTTTAAATTATGCCGGATCGAATTTGGATTTTTTTTTTCAAAATTCACACAAGCTGCGAATTACAGATTTTTGCTCCCAATTTATGTTATAATATAAACAAATGTAAGTTACTATTAAGCAAAATCTGTATTACTAATTCTTAAAAATTAATTTTTTTTGTATTTTTCAGTAACTATAAGAAAAATATATATTTTGGCAAGAATAAATATATGTTATTTAATTTATTTTTATATTTTTTGTTGATTTATGTTGTTAATTTACTAATACATCTTTTAATATCTTACATATGTTATACTCCCTCCGTCCCAGAGGTGTTTTCACCTTTGGGATGGCACAACTTTTAAGAAAAGTAGAGTGTTGTGTAAAATTATATTATTAAAATAATGAGATTAGTTGGATTGTGAGGATAAAGTTAAAGTAATAGTTTCCATTTATAGGGTGTGAAAACAATTGTGGGACGAATGGAAAAGGAAAGTGTGAAAACAATTATGGGACGGAGGGAGTATAAAGTACAATATATATTTTTCTAATGACAAATAAATATTTGTATATACAGTAACACACATTTGTTCTAATAGTAACACACATTTGCTCTAATAGTAACACACATTTGCTCCCCCAATTTGTGTTACGATATGTGCAAATGCATGTTACTGTAAGGATAAATTTGTTGATGAAATTTTTGTTAATCATGTGGCTAAGAAACTTAATTTCATCAACAATCTTGTTAATGATGATTACTGGAATTGCAAAGTAGTATTTGAGGAAGGAATTTGGCAGAAGTTAGTTGAGGCAATGAAATTTCTTGTTTTTTATTGATAAAATGGGCCTATTTATAGGCAATCTTACAAGCAAGTGGTGGCAATGCAATTGCCACGTGTTACAAGAGAATGACATGTGTCCCTTACGTGTGTTATACAAGATAAACACAAAGAAAATGTTTGGAAAAATTAGGAAAATGTTATTCTTTTGAAATTGGTGATTAGTTTCTTGAGTAGCGAGCATCTAGTGTATTTTCTTCATCTAGAGGCGAGGCGACCAGCTAGTAGGGGGCGAGCAGCAGCTCATTCGATGAGCTGCTCGCCACTCATCATTTTTGTATGAGTTGTCCGCCTCTTTTGTGTCATTTTGAATGGGTTGCTCGCCTCTTTCTTAATTATTTCATGCTACTCGCCATCATTTTTAATATGGATCATTTTTCATGTAATTGCATTTAAACTTCATAATCTGATCACTATATACCTGCTTTATATATTTTTATCAACAGCTACCCCCTAATTTGGTGTCATTTTCAAGTAAATTTACTTGAAATGTCATCAAATTATATGTTGAGTAAGTTGTTCGCCTCCTCAACATGTTTTCATGCATTGAATGTGAAAGGTTGGTCCTTGAATTGTGCGTCATTTTTTCGAATTTCAAAAAATTGCAATCAGATCCCTGGGAATATTTGCAAATTAGGGCACTCCCTCACCTATAAATAGGTGAGCAGATTAAATTCATCTTCTTCTTCTTCATCCACGACCCAGAAATTTTCCTCCGATTATACTTTGTGTGCGAGTTTAAAATCTAGAAAAAAGGTAGTTCTTAATTCTTCTTCTTTCTTTATTTTTCTTTGTCGTTGAGTCTTTGGTAAAGTCATGTTTGAGGAGTGGCCTTCTGAAATTTTCATTCATCATTTTTGCCGGAACACCAAGAGTTAGGATTTATGGTTTTAAAGGTTCTAGTTGATATATCCTAGTTTTCGGAGAGATATTTCTTCATTGTTCGTAGTGTGATTGATTGTTTGAGGTTCATCGTCTATTACGCCGAAAAAAATAAGGAGATTTGAAATAGATCCGTTGGAGGAGATCAAATCAAATCTTCCTATTTTAGGTAGGTGGAAGCCTATTTTAGGAGATCAAATCAAATCTTCCTATCTTGTTTCTAAACCTGCTCCATAAGAGCTTCAACTGTTCCCTTCAGCTTCTGAATCTGCATATCATGGGAGATTGACTTCATCGCAGTCTGAAGTGGCAGTTGCTCAGTCTTGCATTTTCTGGTTTGGGCAACTTCAGGATGAAGAGACTCTTCCATCTCCTCAAATATATCATCAACGATTGTTTACCTGAGTTTCTTCTGAGGAACAGCAGGTCTAGGTTCAGTTGTAGGTTCCTTCCTTTTCTGATCTAATCCTTCCCCTTTTCTGAGTGCTTCTTTCTCTTCTTTTCTCCCTTTTTGGCATCATCATCAGCATGCTTCTTTGCCAAATCGGAGAGGGCTATTCCCTGGGAGGTATTTCCAATCCTCTCGCCCTGAATGACTTGTTCAGATTGCAGATTCTGAACATCAGTTTGTTGAGTGGCCTGAGAGGTTTGGAGTTTGCTCACATCCAGTAGGAGATCAGTGACCCTCTTGCTTCTGATCTCCTCTTCCTTCCTCCATTCTGAGCCAAGTTCAGCAATGAGTCATTTGGCTTCAGCGAGAGCATGAGCGACGAGCTGTTCAGTTTGTACTTTTATGGTCGTCAGCACGATGCTTCTCTGAGAGTCAATCACCTGAAACTTCTCAGATGTCTCTGTAAGCAATTAAAATTAATTGCCAAAACAAAAAAAATAACATGTAGAAATTACATGTCAAAAAAATTTATTATTGGGAGTTAAATAAATTTAATTTCTGATTAATAAATATAGTTGGGCCTTAAAAAGCCTAATAAAACAAAGTGGGCCTCAAAAGCCTAATAAATTGAATTAGGCCTTAAAAGCCTAATAAATTCAATTGGGCTTCTAAAAATATCCAATTAAATGTTTTGGTCCTCTAAAGTCCAATTAATTATTCTGGATTTTTAAAGTCCAAGATATCAAGCCCTATCTCTAAAAACTCGAGAAATCAAATCTTCACAAATATCCTTGAAGATTATCAAATCTTCACAAATATCTTGAAGATCATCAAATCTTCACAAATATCTTTGAAGATTGTCAAATCTAAGATATTTTGGGAATATTCCCAAATAATATCTTCTGGCCCATCAAATCTGGCCTATAAATCTAGAATTCTACACCTATAAATAGGGTCTCATTCTAGTCATTTTCATTCACAACATATACAACAAGGAGTCAAGAAGATCAGAGCTTAGAAAGAAGCATTAAGATCCAAGACTTCGGGCATCTTTGAATATTTAAAGGTGTTCTTTACGATCTTCAAGAGCGTTCTTCAAGTTCTTCATCAACAAGGCATTTTGATCCGGGATCACGGTGAGAAGCCTCCGGTCGACGTTCTTCATCAACAACGGTGATTGATTAAAGAAATACGGCGTGAAGCCCCTCCAATCAACGGTCATCCACAAGTCTTCAACAACGACAACAACATTCACAACTCCACAAGAAGATCAGAGCTTGGAGAGGAGGAGTAACTCGGAAGATCCAAAGGCGTTCTTCGCAGCCCCAAGAGTGTTCTTCATCCACAAAGGTGTTTTGATCCGGTATCACGGTGCGAAGCCTCCGGTCGACGTTCTTCATCAACAACGACGTTTGATTCGAGAAACACGGCGCCAAGCCCCTCCAGTCAACGTTCAACTACAACAACGACAACATAAACAACAAGGATTCAAGAAGATCAGAGCTTAGAGAGAAGCATCAAGATCCAAGACTCCGTGCAACTTTGAAAATTCAAAGGCATTCTTCATGATCTTCAAGAGCATTCTTCAAGTTCTTCATCAACAAGGCGTTTTGATCCGAGATCATGATGCGAAGCCTCCGATCAACGTTCTTCATCAACATCGGCGTTCGATTAGAGAAATACAGCGTGAAGCCCCTCCAATCAACGTTCAACAACAAGTCCTCAACGGTAATCAACACCACTCACCTACGACGACATCAACATAGAAAGTCCAAAGGTGAATACTCAACAAAGTCCTTCCATAAGACAATATTAATTTGAAATAAGGCTTGACGCCCTCAAATTAATATCAACTTCAACATCAAAGTGGACTCAACTCCGAAAATCAACAAAGTTCTTCCATAAGCCAACGTTAATTCGAAATAAGGCTCAACGCCCTCGAATTAACGTCCAACCCCATAGTCAATTCCGGACTCAACTCCGATAAATCAACAAAGTCCTTTCATAAGGCAACGTTAATTTGAAACAAGGCTCAATGCCCTCGAATTAACTTCCAACTTCAAAGTCAACTCCGGACTCAACTCCGAAGATCAACAAAGTCCTCTCATAAGGCAACGTTAATTTGAAACAAGGCTCAATGCCCTCAAATTAACGTCTAACTCCAAAGTCAACTCCGGACTCAACTCCGACATATCAACAAAGTCCTTTCATAAGGTAACGTTAATTTGAAACAAGGCTCAACATCCTCGAATTAACGTCCAACTTCAAAGTCAACCTCGGACTTAACTCCGAAAAACTTACAAATCAAGTCAAGAGTCTCAAGACTCAAGGAGAAGAATTAGAGGATCAAATAGAGATTGGACCCAAAACAACCGCATTGATATTTCAAATTTAGACATATTCTTTGTAATTTCAATTTTCGCATTATTAATAAAGAGTTATTAATATTTGTGGAGAAAATTCTCAGGTACAAATTTTGGCAAAATTTGTAACCAGCAAATTTTTCACAAAAATTAATAAACTCTTTTATTAATATTGCAAAAAAGAAAATTACAAAGAATTTTTATTTGAATTTAAAGGTATCGAGCGATTGTATAGGTCCAATCTCTATTCGATCCTCTGATTCTTCTCTTCGAGTCTTGACTTGGTCTTGACTTGATTTGTGAATTTTTCGGAGTTAAGTCTGAGATTGACTTTGGGGTTGGGCGTTAATTCGAAGGTGTTGACCCTTGTTTTGAATTAACGTTGCCTTGTCGGAAGGACTTTGTTGATATATCGGAGTTGAGTCCGGAGTTGATGTTGAAGTTGATATTAATATTGCCTTATGGAAGGACTTTGTTGAGTGTTCACCTTTGGACTTTTTATGTTGATGTTGTCGTAGGTGAGTGGTGTTGATCGTCGTTGAGGACGTATGGATGACGTTGATTGGAGGGGCTTTGTGCCGTGTTTCTCTAATCGAACGCCGATGTTGATGAAGAACGTTGACCGGAGGCTTCGCACCGTGATCCCGGATCAAAACGCCTTGTTGATGAAGAACTTGAAGAAGTCTCTTGAAGATTGTGAAGAACGTCTATGAATCTTCAAAGTTGCTCGAAGTCTTGGATCTTGATGCTTCTCTCTAAGCTCTGATCTTCTTGACTTCTTGTTGTGTATGTTGTGAATAAAAATGACTAGAATGAGACCCTATTTATAGGTGTAGAATTCTAGATTTGTAGGCCAGATTTGATGGGCCGGAAGATATTATTTGGGAATATTCCCAAAATATCTTAGATTTGACAATCTTCAAAGATATTTGTGAAGATTTGATGATCTTCAAGATATTTGTGAAGATTTGATTTCTTGGGTTTTAGAGATCGGGCTTGATATCTTGGACTTTAAAAATTCAGAATAATTAATTGGACTTTAGAGGCCCAAAATATTTAATTGGATTTTTTTAGAAGCCCAATTGAATTTATTAGGCATTTAAGGCCTAATTCAATTTATTAGGCTTTTGAGGCCCACTTTGGTTTATTATGCTTTTTAAGGCCCAACTGAATTTATTAATTAGGAATTAAATTTATTTAACTCCCAATAATAAATTATTTTATCATGTAATTTCTACATGTTATTTTTTTTGTTTTGGCAATTAATTTTAATTGCTTACAAATTGCCCCCTCGCATTTCGTTCGCTTGCATTTTTGGTGAGGACGAATTGCGAAACTTCACTTATGAATCTTCGACACTTGTTCATCTCTTGTATGCTTCAAACTTGATAAGATGATCTTGAGTTATGATTGAGTCTTCACTTATGAATCTTCGACATTTGTTCATATCTTGTACACTTCAAACTTGATAAGATGATCTTGAGTTATGACTGAACTTAGAATGATTTCTAAGCTGCCTACGTACCTCTTAAAAGAGGATCAAGTCAAAACGTAGTTCAAAGGGGAGACTTGATTTGGTTTTGGGGGGGAGCCGTACACAGTTTAACCTCATGCGGGCCAGGAGGGACGTATACTTTTTACTACCATAGTCGCAGTAGGGTGTTATTTAACCACTTAAACACCTTTAGTGGGATAAGTTAATAGTTTAACCACATGTAATCATCTTTGGTGGTTGTCGTACACAGTTTATCCTCATGCGGACCAGGAGCAACATGCAGTTTAGGCTCGTGCATCAAGGAGCATCGTGTAGTTTAGGCTCGTGCGTCAAGGAGCATCGTGTAGTTTAGGCTCGTGCATCAAGGAGCATCATGCAGTTTAGGCTCGTGCAGGAGCATACTTTGATTTATGCATAGTTGCGTTTGAAGATTTTCCCATTTATGGGACTAATGATCGCACCATCTTCGGAGATCTTGTATGCGCCATTTGTGTAAATTTCTTTCACCATTTGAGCATCTTCATATGTGGTGATGTGATTTGTTGTGGCAGACTCTTCATTGAATTCTCTTGTAAAATCCACTCATATTCTGACTTGACCATTTCTTTCTCTAACTAGGATCGTTTGCATGTTGTCCACTTCGGTGATGTTCATATTTCTGATCATGAGAGCTATTCTTCTTTGTGGAATGTTTTCCCTATCTCGGAGTGCTGGCTGTTGTACAACGCGAGTATTGATGAAGTTAGATGATACATATTTTCTCCATCTTCATTGGTCTTGGTGTAGATTATTGTTTGTACCTTTGTTGTCAAAGTTTCTCCATAAGATGCAATCAATTAAGTTTGTCGTGTCATACGGGATGGAACTCGACTTTAGAGCTTTTGGGAGCTTGAAGTTTCAACAACTCTTGTTTCTTTTTTATGCCTCACTTTGAGTGGCCCCAACCTATCGAAAATAGTTGCCGACTTTCAATGACTAAGTCTCCCTTGCGCTCCTAATCTTTCGAAGATTGTTCTCGATCTTTGGCGCTTATTTCCCAATCTTTCAAAAGTAGATGTTCGTTTCATTCTTCTCTTATCCTCATCAGATGCCTCTTCCATTGATGGGACTTCTTCATCTATGATTTGATTTGCACTTGCTCTCTTGATGGTGATGCGTACGGGACTTTGGGCGTGTTATGGGTGCAAAGAAAGTGAAATAAACTCAGATGAGCAAGTACTGCTGATTAACTGAACATTATACTATCAGCTGATAGGTCTGCTGATGGTTAGTCATCTGATAAGGTCAGCTGAGATCGTTTGAGAAGTCTACTGAAAGTCATGTGGGATATCAGCGGAGTCAGCTGAGGAGGTCAGCTGATGGTAGTCAGCTGAGGTGGTCAGCTGAGGAGGTCAGCTGATGGTGGTCAGCTAAGGAGGTCAGCTGATGGTGGTCTGCTGATGGAGTCTCCTGAGTGGTCAGGATGAGCTATCAGGATTATAGTCAGGATGGTATGGTCAGGTCAGGAATGAGCATACTGACTCCAAAGTCAGGAATTAACTCAGGATCAGTTACGAAGCGGTTTAAACTTCCAAATTGGACAACGGACGATCAGTTTAATAGAATCAAAACTGAAGATCGTTGGGCTCTGACAGTTATTCATTTTTCGGTTGCAACTGTAGCAGTTTTCTTGTTAGGTGGTTACGATCACTAGCATTAATTAGGGATTCCATACTCCTATATATATACGCACATATGTATAGAGAGAGATAGGACGATCATCACTTAGAGAGATATCCTAAACACTTGTAATTTGTATCTTCTTCATCAATTAGTGAGAGAGGTGCCCTCATCCGTGGACGTAGATCATTTCTAATCGAACCACGTAAATCTTGGTGTTCTTCAATTTTCTTTATTCTAATTGATTCCAAACAATCATTGTTGACTCAACAGGGCGGTATACCCCAAGCCAAACCTCGTGCTCTTGATCGTGAGATGACCTCTTCTTGGTACTCTCAGAGTGGATTCCAACTTCTTAGATGCTTCATGAGGTGACTCTTTTGACGTTTTGTTCTCTTGCGGATCGTATCCGTCTTTGACAAGTAGGCTGAAGGCTTGAAGACCATATGCCCTCATGATTACGGCTTCTGATATGTCTCCATGTTTGGTCTTAGCTCCTCAGACGGGACGAGTGAATCCTTTGACTGGTTGTGAAGGTTTCTTTACGATGTCGAACTTGGTCAAAGGAAGTGTCAATTCTTCTAACGCTTCAGTGTCTTCACAAGGTTGCTTGCTCTTGTTGGTGCCGGAAGAAGTTTCACTCTCTCCATCTTGTTTTTCCTTTATCGCTTCTTTTGAAGAATTGTCCTCAACTTTTGTAGACTTTGTACTTTTACAAAAGTACTTAGCATCCGCAAAGTATGACTCCGCTTCGATAAAGGGTTTATCATCGCCAAACACCGTCTTTATCATATCGCCATTGCGGTACTTGAAGCATTGATGTAGTGTAGAGGGTATCACGCCATATCTGTGTAGCCATGGACGTCCCAAGAGCATGTTGTATGATGTCCTCGCATTTATGACATGGAAGACACGGCCGAAGTTATATCATCAATCAACAAATATAGTGTGATCTTGTCGAGAGCTCTTTGTCCTTCTAAGTTGAATCCTTGGATCATCAAGCGACTATTTGCGAGTTCGTCCGTTGAGACTCCTAACTTTGTCATTGTCTTTAGAGGCAGTATGTTTACTCCCAAACCTCCATCGATCAGAATTCTATTCACCTTTTGTTGCAATGTGTAGCCCGTCACGAACAACGGTCGATTATGAGATTGTGAACCAAGTAGTAGATCATCATCTGTGAAGATCACATCTGCTGAATGATCATCGTCTTTATTGTTCGACTTGTATGACTTGTTGCTTTCCTCGTCAATCATTTGGTATGAAGCTTCGCCATTCTCCACCAAGAGGACATTGGCAGTAGTTTTGCTTTCTTCTAATACGATCTTCCCTTGTTCGACTAGTCGCATGATCTTATCTTTGAATACGAAGCAATCTTGAATTGGGTGTCCCACCATCCGATGATACTTGCAATACTTGGGATCTTCCGTGCGTCCAACTTCGTTCGGTCGCTTTGCATCCGGTAGCTCAATAAGTTGTGCCTTGATTAAGTCATCGAAGATGCCGGGAACATCGAAGTCTAGGAAAGGATATTGGTTTTGTTGCCTCTCTTCTAAAGTCAGCCTTCGCGACATGTTACCTTGGATAACACTCTTCCCTTTATCGCTTGCGTCACTTTTGACTCTTCGAAACTTAATTGTTGCAGCAGTCATGGGCATTGACTTGCCCCCATTGTTGACTTCTAGCTTGTCCTTGAATCTGCGAAACACTTGAGTTGGTGGACCATCAACCCCGCTACTTTGCACGCTAATCTCCATATCATGAGCTTTGGTAGCCAACTCCTCGAACGATCTTGGTTGAATGGCTTGGAGGATGTATCGAAGTCCCCATTGCATCCCTTGAATGCACATCTCGATTGCTGAGGCTTCGGATAGTCTATCTTTGCAATTGAGGCTCAAGTTTATCCACTTGTTGATGTAATCGATCACCGACTCTTCATTCCATTGGCGAGTGTTTGTCAATTCAACCATGCTAACCGTCCTTCGGGTGCTGTAGAATCAGCTAAGAAACTCTTGCTCTATTTTCTCCCAACTATAGATCGAGTTGCCGCCTAAGTCAATGTACCACTCAAAAGCATTTCCCTTCAAAGAGCGCACGAACTGCTTCACCAAGTAGTCTCCATATGTGCCCGCATTGTTGCAAGTCTCCACGAAGTGAGCGATGTGTTGTCTCGGATTACCCTTGCCATCGAACTGTTGGAACTTGGGAGGTTGGTAGCCCACCGGCATCTTCAAGTTATCGATTCTTTTTGTGTAGAGCTTGCTCACCGCGAAGGAAGATTTGGAGTCCTCTTCGATCTTGTCTTTTATTATCTCAAGTATAACTTCTCTTATTTGATCGACTGAGACTAGCCCTTCCGGAGTGACATGAAGCTCTTTTGATGTTGAATCGTGTTCCGTTGATAGTCGTTCAATAAACCCTTCATCTTCGTCTTGCTCTAAGACTTTTTTCCCTTAGTGTGACTTGACTCGGGCTTGGTGGTGTTGCCTATGAGCTGAGCGATCTTAGCATCTTGTTTTTGGATATGTATCTTGAATTCTTGCATAGCTTGAACCAAACTCGCTAGTTGCTCTTCAACGGTTGTAGCGTTTGTTGTCATCACCTCGGCAACACTAGGGGCTGATGATGAACTTGATCCGGAACGGGGAGTTAAGTTTACCGAGATATTCTCGTTGCTTGCGGCGACATGCGGAACATCTTCCTCAACAGTCTTGATGGAAGAGATGAATGATTGTGAGTCCTTTGACATACTCCGAGTGACGATATTCACATTCTCGTAGTCCGCAATTGGAGATGCTTCAATAGTCCGTACAAGCTTGATCTTGAAAGGCGTCACTTTGGAAGCTTGAATCTTTGGAGGAGAGTCTTCGTTCCTCTTGAGTTGAACTTTGAATGGAGTCATTCCGGTGTCAACGATCCTCATGGTCTTGACCTTGAATGAAGTCATTTTGAATTCTTTGAAGAGAAGAGATGAGAGGTAGAGTTGTCCCACTGGGCGTGCCAAAATTTGTAACCTGCGAATTTTCTCCACAAAAATTAATAAACTCTTTTATTAATATTGTGAAAAAGAAAATTACAAAGAATTTTTATTTGAATTTAAAAGTATCGAGCGATTGTATAGGTCCAATCTCTATTCGATCCTATAATTCTTCTCTTCGAGTCTTGACTTGGTCTTGACTTGATTTGTGGATTTTTCGAAGTTAAGTCCGAGATTGACTTTGGGGTTGGGCGTTAATTCGAGGGCGTTGAGCCTTGTTTCAAATTAGCGTTGCCTTGTCGGAAGGACTTTATTGATATATCGGAGTTGAGTCCGGAGTTGATGTTGAAGTTGATATTAATATTGTCTTATGGAAGGACTTTGTTGAGTTTTCACCTTTGGACTTTCTATGTTGATGTCGTCGTAGGTGAGTGGTGTTGATCGTCGTTGAGGACGTATGGATGACGTTGATTGGAGGGGCTTTGTGCCGTGTTTCTCTAATCGAACGCTGATGTTGATTGTTGATGAAGAACTTGAAGAACACTCTTGAAGATCGTGAAGAACACCTTTGAATCTTCAAAGTTGCTCGAAGTCTTGGATCTTGATGCTTCTCTCTAAGCTCTGATCTTCTTGACTTCTTATTGTGTATGTTGTGAATGAAAATGACTAGAATAAGACCCTATTTATAGGTGTAGAATTCTAGATTTGTAGGCCAGATTTGATGGGCCGGAAGATATTATTTGGGAATATTCCCAAAATATCTTAGATTTGACAATCTTCAAATATATTTGTGAAGATTTGATGATCTTCAAGATATTTGTAAAGATTTGATGATCTTCAAGATATTTGTGAAGATTTGATAATCTTCAAGGATATTTGTGAAGATTTGATTTCTCGGGTTTTTAGAGATCGGACTTGATATCTTGGACTTTAAAAATCCAGAATAATTAATTAGACTTTAGAGGCCCAAAACATTTAATTGGATTTTTTTAGAAGCCCAATTGAATTTATTAGGCTTTTAAGGCCTAATTCAATTTATTAGGCTTTTGAGGCCCACTTTGGTTTATTAGGTTTTTTAAGGCCCAACTGAATTTATTAATTAGGAATTAAATTTATTTAACTTCCAATAATAAATTATTTTAACATGTACATGTTTTTTTTTTTTGGCAATTAATTTTAGTTGCTTACAGTCTCATAAATGATCGTAGTGGTGAAAGAAGACATCTTTCTGAGACCTGATTCATGGGAGTTCAGTCTCTTGAAGAATGTAGAGGTTAGGGGCTTGATGTTCTTGCCGACTTTGCACACCCATTTACCCTCCTCATCTCTGACCAAAACCTAAAATTCCGAAGGCATCGCAGAGTGCCATTTCTTCAGCCTGAAGGGCAGCCCAACCCTTTTTCTCGATCAGGACCGCTATCTCAGGATATGTAGCCTTCTATGTGATAACATAGGTCTGAAGCTGAATCACCTCTTCCTTGAAAGATCCAGAGAGGGAGGGAAGGTGTTTGCTGACAAATCTGGTAGCTTGGCTCAGTGCGTTCAACTTAAAGTCCGTTAGCTTGGACATGTCAGGAACTGGGAATCTCCAGCGTTCCTCTTCCTCTTCACTGGAATCGGTCCCACTGAACATTTCATCACCAGGTAACAGTGGGCAGATTCGGCTCTGTCACTGGGCTTAGTCAGGACACTCAGAGAGTATGATCCTCAATATCGTCCCTCATCATGGTGATGGGATCCTCTTGAGTTCCTGCCTGAGCTGGCTCAGCTATTGGCTCCTCACGAGCTTCCCCCTGAGCTGACACTGGCTCCTGCACTTCTTCATCCTGAGGCTTTTCTTGAGTTCCTACCTCAGTCTGCTCTTTCTGAGCATCCACTTGTACTTGCTCCCCTTGAGCAAAAGTCAGGTTGTGCTCCTCCTGAGCAGATTCAGTGATTGGAGCCTCTTCAGCAACTGTTTCCTGAGAATCCTCAGGCTCAATCTTATCCCAGGTGTCTTCATCCACCAGCAGAGTGGCCGGCAGAGATTTAGCCTTTGTACTCTTCTTGTTTTTCCTCCTCTCAGTAGTCTCAGATACTGAGGCAGTCTCCTTGCCTTTGCCTCTCATGATCACTGGAGGGTTGAGCCTCATCTTAATATCGGCTGCATCCCTGAAAATGACTAGCCTGGCAGGCAAGTAAGTGAACTTCCTTGCATCCACATCTCCGTACGGGAGAGTCTGAAGCATCAGGGAGAGGCGAGTTCCAAAATGCAGATGTTTATTGAAGACCACCTTCCCATCCTTCTTCTCAATCTTGCTCAGTTCGAATACAATCTTCTGGAGAAAGTATTCCTCCCAATCTAGTTGAGCAAATTCCCTGACAGCCATCATCATCCTGATCTTGGGGAGTGAGATTTGCTCTGTTTCCCCAACACATCCCATAATACTGAGGACTACAACCTCGAATAGAAACTTGTACTTGGGATTTAGAAGCTTCTTATTCATCTTAGAGCTGAATTCTTTAGGGGTACTCAAAAAGTGGTTCAGGAAGGTCTGCTCATCACCTTTCTTGAACTCAGTAGGGAATTCCAGTTTGTTGTCCGGAGTGTAGTAAGAAAGTTTGAAGAAGATTCTGATCAACTCCCTGAGCTTCACTGTGACATATCGTCACTCAATCAAAGTTTTGTCGTCCACCTTCTATTTATACCCAAGATTTCAGATTCAAGAACGGCCCATATTAAGAGTCTTTTGAAATTCAACGTCTGAGATTAAAAGTGAATATACGTGTGATTGCGTATGAAAATAATGCCTTTTCAGTTTCAATAAAGCATAATAATTTGAATTTTTATCTAAAATTGTTCCCGCTCATACGAAAAGTATTTTGCATTAAATGTGTGTCAGGTCATGTTTGGATTTATTGTCAATATCGCATTAAATAATAACAAGAAATAAATGAGTGGTTGGGGATTTTAATTAGAAAACTTGTGATGATTTGATGTCTTACATAAGAGAAATACGAAAGGGTTTCAGGAACTCATACCAGTCAGTCAAATGTAGTAATTTTACTGATACCACTTGTGAATGGTTAGGATGACAAGTCCTGAATTCTGTGTCCTGATCCTTAACGTAAATGATCCTGAGATCCTTCTCCTGAGTCTATCCTCCTGAAAACCACCATTCCGATTATTGAGCTCTCTCTCATATCCTGAGTTGATCTACTTCCTGACACCACTTGAGATTTTCATTCTGAACTGAAACTTATCCTGAAGTTTCTACTCTTGAGTCAAGAAGTCCTAACTCAACTGACAGCTCAACAAACCTAGTTTCAGGCAAAGCCTTAGTCAGGATGTCAGCTCTTTGCTTGTCAGTAGGGATCCTCTCCATCCTTATATCTTTCTTCTCAACATGATCTCTAATGAAGTGAAGCCTAATATCCACGTGCTTACATCTTTTGTGCAAGACTGCGTTATGAGAAATGGTTATAGCACTATTATTGTTACAATAAATTGGGACTTCAGCAGCACTTACTTGGTAATCTCTTAGTTGTTGTCTCAGCCAGAGAATCTGGGCACAACAACTGTCTGCCGCCATATACTCAGCCTCAGTAGTGGAGGTTGCGACACTGGTTTGTTTCTTAGAAAACCAAAAAATCAAATTGCTCCCTAGAAACTGACATATGGTTGTGGTTGATTTCCTATCAATTCGATAGCCTCCATAATCAGCACCAGAATAACCTGTCAATTCTACGTTGTCATCTGACGGGTACCATAGTCCTAAGTTGATACTTCCCTTAAGATATTTCAGTATCTTTTTGGCACCCTTAAGACCGCTTTCTTTGGATCCTCCTCCTTCTTCTTGTAACCCATAGTCACCTGAAAAGAATCAGGTTTCAGGTACCCATCTTATATTAGGTCCTATAATGTTAGTTGTACTCTTTGGGATCTAGATTTGTCTAACAATTCTGACTGTGTCAGAAGTGTAGATCTGTCTCCCTAAAACATCAACATATATCGTTCTTTTCTTCCTGGGTGCCTTAGAAGTTGAGGATATATGGGTGTCAGCCTGAGTCATAGGGGCCCTGGATTTTCTCTTGGGGGTTGGCCTGGGTGCAGTGGGCCTAAGGGTCTGATAGAAAGGGGTTGTTTTTCTCTGACCTCTATGCATTTGAGGTCTGATCTGAGAGTTGTGAAAATCAGGATTCTTGCGCCCTTCAGGAGCTATCTAGTTTGGCCTTCTCCTGACTAGAGTTGGCTGCCCCTGATAAGTCATGTGCCCTGCTTGAGGCCCTCTGACCTGAGTATTCATAGGCTGAGCCTGAGGTCTACCCTGGCCTGAGTTCCTAGTCACCTGATGAGACACCTGAGCCTTTCCCTGAGGTTTTGACCTGGATGTCCAAGTCAGTTGCCTGATAGGTTCAGTAGGCTTCTTTCCCTTCCCCGAGCCACTTGTGTGGTGAGCAATACCTTTATCTTTATCACCTGACTGGGCTTTGACAAACACCACCTTAGAACTACTTCCTGAAGCAGTTCCAGGTTGACCCTGAGAGGTATTCAAGGGGTTGAAACCCAACCCTTGTTTAGATACATCAGTTTTCTGGTAGATATTGATCCTTTCAACCGCTTGGGATGATCGGTTCATCTTATCCAGCGTTTTGGTCAGGAACTCCTCTCTTTCTATCAGGTGCTTATGCTCAATGGAGAGATCATTATACTTGGCCTTGAGTGCGACCAATTCATTGTCCTGCTTCGCCAGTGACTCAGTAAGGGAGCTTTCAAGCGCTCTCTCTCATTCGGCTGACTCAGTCCTGACTCTATCGAGTTTATCAACCTTACTGACATAGATACATCCTTAGTGTCCCGTAGAGCCACTGTCTTAGCAAGTCTAGAGTTTTCAGCACTGAGCCTTGTATTCTCCTCCACAATGTGTGCATGAGTCTTCTGTAGCCTTGAGAAATCAGTCATCAATTGCTCTAAGGAGAGCTGAAGGTCGAGCTCTCTTGCTAAATTCTGAGCTAAGCTCAAGTGCGTGATCAGGAGAAGAGGCAGAAAAACATACCTCATCATTTGCCATAAGGCAAAGATCATCATACTCATCATCTGAAAAGAGATCAGGGGAGCATCGTCCTGGACCATCTAATTCTGAGCTTTCCTCAGCAACCATTGCTTTGCGATCTGACGCTCTCAGATCCCTCTTAGTTTTTTTGTCCTTCTTCTCGCGGGTACTGAGCTTTGGGCAATCTTACTGATAGTGCCCAGTTTTCTTGAATTGGTAACATTGATCTGCATCACTAACATATGACTTAAAATCAGTGTACCTTTTCATTTCAGGCTCTCTCCTGCTCCCTAAGCTTCTCTCAGTCTTGGAGCTGGATCTCCTGGGTTCTCTATCATCTCTTCTTAGCTTAGGCTCTTCGCAATCATGCCTAGAGTCAGAACCTCTTCTCCCATCTCTCCTAGGGCTCGATCTCCTGTGGCTGGAATACCTCCATCTATCCCTGTTATCATTATAAAATTTCTTGTACCTTCCAAATCTAGAGTTGAGTTTCTCAAAATGCCTGGCCATCAGATTGTACTCTTTAGCAAGCTCTTCCTTACTCAACTCCTTCAGGGACCGGAACGCAGCCTCAGGTTCTTGAGTGACTTTAAGAGCAATGTTCTTCTCCTTTTCAGGAGTTCTCCTCTCACTGATGTCTTCACTGACCTCAGCTTCTTTCTTCCTCTTATTGAGGTCAAATTCAAGAGCCTTTAACTCAGAGAAGAGCTTAGTAGTGGTGACATTGGTGAGGTCCTGAGTATTTTTCAGTATAAGAATTCATGTATCCCATCTTTCAGTGAGACAATTCAGGACCTTGGAGGACACCTCCCTCCTGAGAGTCTGCTTCCCAAGGGTTGCCAACTTATTCATCAGTTTGATGAACCTTGATTCCATCTGGTCGATGGTCTCATCCTCCAGCATCTTGAATGCTTCGAACTTCTGAATTGCCACGTCCCTACGATTTTCCTTGATCTTTTCAGATCCCTCACACATCTCAACAAGTATGTCCTAGATTTCCTTTTCCATTTTCAGGTGCATCAATCTCACTAAATCCTCATAGGAATCTATATGGAGAATGATGTTTTTGGCAACATTGTCAAGACCAATTTGTTTGATCTGATCTGAGGTAATTTTCTCCCTTTCTACGTCTACAAGACCTTTAGGGGGAGGAACTGGGACATCACCCATTACTGGGAATGTGGTAGCTCTATCGATCATGAATCTAATTGGACCTTTCTCTATGACCACATACATCTGGTCATGTATAGAGTATAAATGTACAAGTACCCTGAACTTCCACACTGAACTTTCGATAGTCATAATTGGCTACAAATTCAGGAAGATTGCTTTCGAGGTGCCTGGAGAATGCCATGTAATGCAGTTTTAGAAAATACCTAAATCTGGTTCAGTAGACCACCAAAAGTTTCTCCTAAAAAACTATTGGTAATCAAAGTCAGTGACCTTACGAACTACTGTTCTAATACCACTTGTTGGTCCCGAAATGAGTGAAAATTAGTTTATGGGGGGAAATACACTGATGACAATTTTTCCTTTTTCAGGAAGTTCCCCTCAAGAATTCAGTCAGTTAGAAACTGATAATGCTCACTGAGAATTTGACCTGCGAACTGAAATGCTCAGGAACCAAATAAGGCTGAATCCTGAAACGTGCTCGAGAGAGATTAGTAAAGATAATCCACCTACTAACTGCTCAGGAGCATGTCAGTTGGATGGCTATCTAAACAAGCTTTTCAGTGCGGAATGGTGAGCCCTAAATTTATACTCGTTTTAGTGTTTTCCTAAAATGGGTTTTAGCTTAAGTTACTGAAAATGTGGTTAAGGACAGTGCTCAGCTTTCAGATCAGGAAGATTGGTTCTTCCTAATATTTCAAGGCAATGCTGAATGCCAACCTGAGTCTATATGATGACAGTAATAATGCAGGGCAGAATGTAAATTAGCTGATTAGGGTAATAATTGCATCATATTTGGTATATTTTAGCATGATATTGAGTGATTTGTATGCATTATTGACCTTTATATGCTATATATTGTGTTATTCACCCTTTTATGCAAGAAAATTGTGTTTATAGGTTAAATACGGCAAATCGAGGAAACCACGATGAGAAAGACGAAACAACTGATTGGTGTGAAAATTGCTCAAAATTCGTATGCTTAAATTGCATATTTTGACAGGATTTCTTGTATTTTTATGCCTAATTTGATCGTTTGAGCTTATGTGTCGAAAAGAGAGATTGATATTGCAATTGTATTGAAAATTGAGATAGATTTTTGAGTTAAATTGCGAAATTAATATTTGATCTCAATTAGAATTCAGATTGCTTATATTCCTACTGAATGAATTTGAGGCTTGTGCACAGGTAACAAAATTAAAGAAAAGAGCATAGTTTAAACCCAACTGCACTGTTACACTCAGAATTAGAAAAGGAAGACGCCAATTCGTGGACCACATGTACAGCGAACAACCATCATCTCTGTAACCACTTCTCTTCAAAGCCAAACAACTACTGCACATCTGTCTTTCCGCCATGGAAACCACCACACTCAGCCGTTGGTGGAATCTGCCATCTCGTCGCCAATCGACGCCGGAAATAACCAGATTAAGCCGTCTCTGCAACTAAACAAATCGCCAAACCACTGCATCACAGCACACCACCAAGCAATTCCGCCGGAAACCAATCTCAACCGCCTCACTGCTGGAACCGAAGAAGAAATCCATTGCACTCCACTCTGCCGAATCCAAGATCAATCACTTGTAACCGCCAACGCGATGCTATCAAAATCGCGCCTCTGTCAATCATCGATTCCAGCCGCCACTGATTCGATCCCCAACTCTGTTCGTCAACAGCAGTCAGCCGCTCCTCTTCACGCCAACTCTTCGCCACCGATTGAATACTGCCTTCCGATACCAGAAATAGCCATCGCCGACTTCACACACTTCTTCACTGCCGTGACACCTGAAAACCTCTGCAACACAAAACTGCCACTGACCGCTGCAACCTCTGAAACCAGTGACGCCAGAAGCCGCCTCCGATTAGACGCCACTGCAGTTCCTCGCCGGTCTGAAGCCGTTCACAGCCGCCGTCGTACCGCCCGTCGCAATTCCGTCAACAAGAAGCCCAAGACGAACCTGTAACCGCCGCAAGAAGCTCCGTGTTACTATTGCCGTCGAGAGCCAAACCTCCACATCTCTGCCTCTAGCGTACTGGTAATTAAGAATAAGATTTGGGCCAACTTAAGGCCCACTTGTTTTACTAGAAAAGGCCCACTCATTTTAATTACTATTCTCTCAGCCCATGAGGAAGGTTATTTATTTATATACTACCTCCGTCCCAGGAAAATTTACGATACTTTTCTGGGCATAGGTTTTAAGAAAAAGTGTAATGAGTAGAATGTGTATGGTAGAGATTGTGAGGTAAATATTTTAAAAGTGGAGATTTAAAGGAATATTTCCATTTTGGGAGTATGCAAACTTTTGTGGGACAAACAAAAAAGGAAAGTATGCAAACTTTTGTGGGACGGAGGCAGTATATATATTGGAATGCAGATTAGAGAGAACATTAGGCAGTAGGTTTATTTTTATTTCGTTAATTAGATTAGTAGATGACAAACACTTATATACAAATTTCTACAGATCTAATATCCGTAGAAATATCTATTTTTGAATATTCATGGGTCTAAACCGGGTCGGGTCGAATTTGAGTATTTTTTTTTCAAAATTCGCTTAGCTTGTGATTTTCGCTCCCAGGTATGTTACAATTGGGGCAAATGCATGTTACTTTAAGGCAAAACGTGTGTTACAAGCAGATTAAATGTTGTTTTCTACACATATTCATTTATTTTTGTAGAAGTAAATATTTTTCATGCAATGTAACACATGTATATGTTACATTGTATGTGTAACACATATTTATTCTTAATAAAAAATACATTTTATCCTATAGTAACACATATATGCTCATATAATAACACAAATTGAGGAACAAATATGTGTTACAATTAGAGTAAATATGTATTACTGCAAATTTATGTTACACTTGGAGTAAATTTGTGTTACTGCAAATGTGTGTTACATCTAGAATAAATATGTGTTACAATTAGAGTAAATGTGTGTTACTGCAAATGTATGTTACAATTAGAGTAAATGTGTGTTACTGTAAATGTGTATTACAATTAGAGTAAATGTGTGTTACTGCAAGATCAAATGTGTGTTACTGTATGCACAAACATTTATTTATCCTTATAAAAATATATATTATATTTTATATAACATATATAAGGTATTAAATGATGTATTAAGTACATGAATAACATATTATTAACATAAATCAACAAAGTAAATAAAAAATAAATTAAGTAACACATATTTATACTTGCATAAATACATATTTTCTTTATAGTTACTTGAAAAGTATAAAAAATTAATTTTTTAAGAATTAGTAACACATATTTTGCCTAATTGTAACACACATTTGCCCAAATTGTAACATACCTGGGAGCGAAAAAACATATTATTAACATAAATCAACAAAGAGAATAAAAAATAAATTAAGTAACACATATTTATACTTGCAGAAATACATATTTTCTTTATAGTTACTTGAAAAATACAAAAAATTAATTTTTTAAGAATTAGTAACACAGATTTTGCCTAATTGTAACACGTCTTTGCCCAAATTGTAATATACCTGGGAGCGAAAAAACTTGGAACTACAAGTTGGGTGAATTTTGGAAAAAATGTCCAAATCTGACCCGACCCGGTTTAGATCCGCGAATTTTAAAAAAATGGATATTTCTACGGTAGAAATTTGTACACAAGTGTTGCTCTTAGTAGATTAGGATTTGTTCTTCTTTTCATTTCTTCCAAAAACAGTAGATTAGGAAAAAAATTTATCTTTTATTTCATAATACATTAGTTAGGGTTTGATGAATTTCTTTTTCTTGATTTATTTCATTTTTGTTATGATTATGATCTAAAACCCTATGTTCTAAACATGTGATTTAGGATAAAGTACCGCTGTTAGGATTAGGCTAATTTCCTGTTCATTTGAGACTTATTTTATGTTATGTTATGATTGTGAGATAAACATTTAGGAGTTTTGATTTTATTAATTTGACTACGTGCATGCTTAAGAACATTAGGTGTACGAGTTTGATTAATCAAATTATAGGATTTCTAAATTGTGAGTCTTGTTAATTGGGCTAATGTTTGGACCAGTCGTGTCAATTAGCTGAGGACGATGACATGAAACACTAATTAAAAATTAGTGAGAGCCGAATAGGATAGTTTGTGTACCCTTGCGGGAAAGAATTAAATTATTCAACACCGTATGATTTTAATTTGTCTTGAAGGCGAGAGTGGGGGCTCTAGACGCACTTATCCCGACTCGTCGATGATAGACAACATAGCTTAATTACTTGTCTATGAGTATTAGACTTAATTAAGTGGTGGCTCTTGATCCTTGTGAACACTTTTTATATCTTGGTCTAGACTAATAGGGGGGAAATTATCCTAAGGATCATGTTTAGAGCATAATCTCAACCCTTGCACTTGCATAGTTTTAGGTTGTGTTTATTTAATTATTCATCTATTTTTGTTGCATCCTTGTTAGAGTTTAGGAAAAAACCCCATTTGCTATTTCAATTCATAGTTAGAATTTTTTATTTGTCTTTAATTTCAAACAATAAACAAACATTCGCTCCTATATTTACATCATGTGGGTTCGATACTACTAGTCCCTGTATTTGCTTATACTACAAGATCCCTTCCTCTTGAGGGTTAGGATTGTAAATTTGCAAAAACATAGAACAAGTCAATGGCTCCGTTGTCGGGGAGGTAACGAGTGTTTGTTTGTTTAATTGTTTGAATATTTGATACTTTCTTGTGTCTCGGGAGCAGCCCTGATGGACGATTTAATGGATTACGAGGAGCAAGAAGGCGATTTATGGCCTCAAAATCAGCAGTTGTCGCCCTATCATCCTCCATATCATCCATATTACCCACCACCTCCTCCTAATTCATATCTGCCCGATTATCACCCACCTCCTTCTGATCCATACTATTCTTCATATTCATCTCCAAAACTCTATTATCCTTCATCTCTGAATTACCATTCTCCACACTCAGATTCATTTTATCCACCTCCATCAAATTACCAGTCATACTTGTCATATCCACCTTCAGAGCCATATTATCTACCGTCTTGTCAGTGGTATTCTTCCTATCCTTATCAAGATCCACACTCATATACTTCTCCCTCTCCTATGCCTTTGAACAAAGAAGCGAAAGTAGTTGAACCGGAAGAAGATTGTATTGATCGTATTCAGAGATTTGTTAAAGAAAATCCTGGTGAAAACTACACAATAAAAATGCACTACGATCAAGACTCTTGCTTTCCTTCTTCTTTTACTATTCTTTGGCACCCAAGTGAAGAGGATAAGGAGGTACCAAGAGACGAGGTTGAAGATGACATTTTAGAGATTGAAGAAGATCAAGAAGAAGTGGAAGTAGAGTTGAAGAGTGAAATGAGAATTTCTAACCCTTTAAACTCTCATACTTGCATTTTATTTGATTATGATATTAATATTGATATTGATTTTGTTTTGCCTCTTGACCGTTTTGATCATAGGGATGAATTGAAAAATTTCTTGGGTTTATTTGATCAACGAAAAGGTAGGTGGAGAAAGATGAGAAGGAAAGAGAGGGAGATATGTTCGTACAAGCTTAGATGGAAAAGAAAGTTAGGTGAATGGTGCACTAATGATGAGAACCTCCTGACCGTGAACCGCAACGAGTGAAGTACAATGGCAAGGAGGACAGTTATCCTTGGCCATTCCGTTGAAGGGAGTTTGTGTCTTAATTAATAAGTCCAGCATAGGACAATAAAAATAGCGCTTAATGGGAGGCAACCCATTTTCTTTGTGTGCTTTTATTTATTCCTTTAGGTTTTCTTTTGATTTGGTTTAATAATCCCTGTTTCTCTCTAATTATTGGAATATAGGCTTGAGATGATTGCATGCAAAGGAAAACAAGATAAAATGAATTTGTGCTGGTTTGAAGAGAAGTTATTTGGTGCAGTCTGAGGTACCACGAACCCAAACTTAGAGTTGCTTAGCAAATCTCTAAGTTTGGGGAAGTGATTATTTTTCCTTTTTTTATTGCCTACACTGTACAGGCGAACACATTATATGCCTTGTGCTCTTGTTGACTTTTGTGCCTTCTTGTGAGTTGTGGGAGTATTCTTGAGTGCATGTTGAGTAGGTTAGGTCGGCAAAGCTCACACGAGCGAACTTGGCCCTTGTTCGAGCACAATTTACCTACCCAAGGTGAAGACCCACGCTCGATTTGCCATTGAAGACCGCTCGATCAAGGCTGATCGAGCGTCCATATGCTTCTGCTAGAGCACGACTCCGGAATTTTGGGAAATTAAGGGCAAAGTCATCTTTTGGTGCATTTAATGAAGGGCAAATGAGTCTAAACGTTTGGAGCACTATAAATACCCCCTTGGATCAGATTATGACGGATCATTAGATATTTTAGAGAGAGATTAGAGGTAGTTACCAAGTGGGTTACACTTTGATTTTCAATCTTCATTTGTCAATTACTTTTGATCCAAACATTGGATTTATGATCCGTTTGTTGCTTTAGATTCCTCTCGTCGTTAGCTACGCTTGTACGGTAGGATTTCTCATTTTGAGTTCAGAATTAGAAGATAGCTCTTGAAGGTTTGTGGAGTGAATTTCTATTTCATCTACATTTGGTAAGATTACTTTTAATGGTGTAGTTTAATTGCAAATTAATCACATGCATGTATGAGATAACTTGACGTATTAATTCTCTATATTGTTGATTGATTGAACTCTTGGTGTATGCATTTGGATGTTTTGAGCCTAATTGCGTTAGCAACATATGAGAATTGAGTTAATTCATTGAAGTTCATGATTGATAATTGTGCACACCTTTGTGTTATTGTTTCTATGTCAATAAGAATTTCTTAGGAGATAATAACTTCACAATTACAGTATTAAGTGTTCTAGAGAGATCTAAGCATTTATAGAGTCTATTGGCTTGATTAGTACCTCAAGTGATACTTATGCATGCTAGTATTGATAAGTGATTAGATGAACCCATAATTGAAATACTCCAATGCACACACCTCCAACACTTGCTCATCTTATCAAAGGTGATAGTTAGATATTTCCAGTCTCTTGCAAAGTAGATAGATCCCAAGACCATTTTTACTTTTCCTAGTTAATCACCTTTGTAGAACATTCAATACTTGCTTATCAAGCCTCGTTTCCCTGAGTTCGATATTATAACTTGGTCAATTGTCGAATACGACAACGCCCACGTACACTTGCGTGATTACATACACATATTAGGTAAACATCAACACACAATGATTTTTACGTGGTTTAGAGGTTCAAGCTCTTACATCCATGACCTGATTTAATAGGAGCAATCAACTCGGATGAGATCTGGTATTTTTACGTGCCAAGGTGCACGAGTGACCTCCTTCCTCTCTTAGGAATTCAGTCCTTGGGTGGTTTTACAAGTTTCAACACTTCCCACTAACCAACTCACAACCTTTGAGTGGTTTAGCTTTCAGTTCCAACTAATTTTGTGATAATCCTTACAATCAAAACAGATCTAAAGATGGATTATCACTCTAAGCTAAATACAGAAAGATTCCTATCAACACTAGGGAAATTTGTAATGTAGAGTGTTGAAAGCTTGAATACTTTGAGCGCTTGAATCTTTGGTTAATCTCGAAATCAAAATTTCATGTAACCTTGTTTGGGTCCAAGGTCTTCTGTATTTATAGGGAGATTTGAAATAGATCCGTTGGAGGAGATCAAATCAAATCTTCCTATTTTAGGTAGGTAGCAGCCTAGGGTTGTACTTATTTAATTTTCATCATACCTAAATAGGTGAAAGTCTTCTGACCGCCGCCTGCATGTCTGAGGGCATTTAATGCGAAGTCATCTCTGTACACACATGTCACTGTATCACTGACTGTTCTTTAAATGGCTAGTTGTTGATGTGACTTTATACTTCATCGTACCATTTAATACTCTGAGTGAGATGTACTTAAACTCAGGTTCAAATGTTGACTTTACTTGGAGATCTGAAATTACTTTTGTCCTCAATACTTTAGCATAAATGCTAACTCCCAATGCGTCAGTGACCTTTTCTTTTAGGACTTACAAGTGTCAGTAAGAGAACACACAGCCCCATTATTCAGGTTACGTCCACCTTCACTTAATGGGTTCTATCCTGAACACGCTTAGTATACTCAGTAGAAACACCATCAGTGGGACTTCTCAGGATTGTCTTCTTTTCAGAATCGATCTTCTCAGCATTGATCTCCTTAGGAACATTCTTGAGGATCTTCAGGTTCTTAGCTTCAGAACAGACTCTTGAACTGATCTTCAATGTGATCACTATCCTTCAGGATTAGCTTCTTCATGACTTCAATCTTCAGGATGTCTCCATTCAACTTCAGTCTTCAGTAGGTTCCTCCTGAAATGAGTACCTGTGAATATAAAACAAGTCTATATTATCCTAAACTATTCCTAAACTATACAATCCTGAACATTTGTACTTAGACAAATTCATCTAAGGGTTTTGAGATCTGAATCAAAACAACTCAGAATATCCCAACTATTTCCCCCTTTTTGATGATGCCAAAACCTTTAACCAACTATACAAAGCTGATATGAATCAGTACTGAAAATCAAACCTCTAACATTGAGGCACAGTCTATAAGATGGAAACATGAAAGGGTTAATACAATTCTTGATAAGGTGTAGAAGGTAAATCAGGAGTCAACGAGATGTTGTCTCAGGAATAAAATAGTTTCATTGATAAGGTATATAAATACAAGGTTTCCTGAAACTATTACAAAAGAGATTCCTGAACATCTATACATTGCTAATCATCTCGTTGATCTAAAGGTATGTCATATTTATTCAGTACACGCAAGATGATAGCATTTATTTTGTTCTCGTCGTTCAGCAAATCAGTAGCCCTGGCAATACGCCCGATCTCCTCTTGAATTTTTGGCTTGTCCAAGTGACAAGATAATCCGATCATTGGAGGAAAATACTTCATCATATCTGGGCACTTAATGTTCACTCCATTCTTGTCTGCAAATCGATTAATTTCTGAACAAATTTAAGGATGTGTGATGTATCCAGTTGTGAAAAATGGTCTCTCTATCCCCATGAGTATCGTCCCATTGGCCAACGACGTAGAATAAATCTACGAACTCCTTCTTCTGCGGTAACCATTTCCCATTTAGTAGCTAGGGGACGAACTCATCGACATGCTCCCAGAGGAGAGCCCTAATTCCTCAGCGATCCTCTTCAAAGGAGCCTTCCTCTTTGATCTTCCTACTTCAGCTTTCTTCTGGTATTGCTTCTGAACCTGCTCCTTAAGAGCTTTAACCATTCCCTTCAGCTTCTGAATTTGCATATCTTGAGAGATTGACTTCATTGCAGTCTGAAGTGCCAGTTGCTCAGTCTTGCATTTTCTAGTCAGGGCAACTTCACGATGAAGAGACTCCTCCATCTCCTCAAATATATCACCAACAGTTGTTTGCCTGAGTTTTCTCTGAGGAACAGCAGATTCAGGTTAAGTTGCAGGTTCTTTCCTTTTCTAATCTGATCATTCCCCCCTTTCTAAGTGCTTTCTTTCTCTTCTTTTCCCCCTTTTTTGGCATCATCATCAGCATGCTTCTTTGCCAAATCGGAGAGGTTTATTCCCCGGGAGTGGATTAATCGTTAAGGATAGTCAGCTTCTTCGCAGTGTTTCCAATCCTCTCGCCCTGAATGACTTGTTCAGATTACAGATTCCAAACATCAGTTTGTTGAGTGGCCTGAGAGGTTTGGAGTTTGCTCACATCCAGTCGGAGATCAGTGACCCTCTTGCTTCTGATCTCCTCTTCCTTCCTCCATTTTGAGCCAAGTTTAGCAATGAGTCATTTGGCTTCAACAAGAGCATTAGTGACGAGCTATTTAGTTTGTGCTTTTATGGCCATCAGCTCGACGCTTCTCTGAGAGTCAATCGTCTGAAACTTCTCAGATGTCTCCTCCTTGAAGCCGAGGAACTCATCAGTGACCGTAATGGTGAAAGAAGACATCTTTCTGAGACCTGATTAATGGGAGTTCAGTCTCTTGAGGATTGTAGAGGCTAGGGTCTTGATGTTCTTGCCGACTTTCCATTTAGAAGAATCGACTATCATATTATCGTTACTAAAGAGGAAGCTAATTTTATTCTTTCTTGTATAATATATAATAAGAGGAAACTAAATTCTTTGCTTTATCTTAGCACATTTTTTATTTATAAAACTCTCAAGATTAATTAGACAACGTCTATTCGTATACTATGATATATAAATACCCAGTCAATAAAAAAATTGAATAGGTTGTACTTGCTATGTAATTCTTCTTGCTTATAAATCTAAAAATGGATTGCAACATTTTTGCCTTACTATGTTTTCTTACTACAGGAATTGAGAGGTTTAACTAATCAAAAGTATTTGTTTGTGGAAAAATAAGTATCTATGTTCTTAGTTGTCTTGGCTCATCGTATAAAGCAACGTATTGTGGGTCACGACTATGAATGGTCGAGTCAAATGGTCTGTTATTATGTTCATATTATCTTGAAAGTGGTATTAAAACTTTCCAATCTCTTCTTGGTGAATCCCACACCTATTCCCAATGATTCTGTGAACCCATGATGAAAATGACAGATAAATAATCAAATATATTTAGATATGTTAAAAATGTCAAGTGATAAATACATGCCATATTTCGTACTAAAGTAGGATTTTCTAGGTGCCCATGATGGAACATATTTTAACATTTTAAGTTGGTCTGAAGAAAAAAAGCTGATACAAAACTCGAAAAGGGAGGATATCCACAAATGTACTTGAAGTATGTGACACAAAGATGAGATTTGTATACCTTCTTCTCGGATGGTATTTCTCGCTCGATTGGTTTGAAGGTCCAAAGGGTGTTCATACTAAAATTAATTTTAATGCAGTTTCATAAATATTTCAGCAATAATTGTTTTTTTTGTTATGTGTATTTTTCTATTTAAAGGAACTACTGTATTTATGATAATGGATATGGTAATTCACTAATTCAGAAGTGTTTCTTGCACTGCAAATGTAACATCTCGATCCACTTTCACTTATGTGTTTTATATTATTGTTTCTTAAATAATTTGAAAGAAGGATAATATATTTTAAATGTTGATCTTATAGTAACACACATTTGCTCTAATAGTAACGTACCTTTGATCTTGTAATAACACACATTTACTCTAATAGTAAAACACATTTGATCCTCATTTTGGATTACTATATGAACAAATGTGTTACTATAAGGACAAAATGTATTTTTAAAAGAATAAATGTGTGTTTCTTAATTTTTTCACCATCCCTTTAAAATATAGGTATATTGATTCATGTAGTAATATAATTTTTACTATTTTGTATGTGTTATTATATGAAAATATATTATTTCTATGAAAATCAATAAATATTTGTGAAATTTTGATATTTGTTCTTATAGTAACACATATTTTGCTTTTATATTATATAAAAAAAATTATTCCATAAAAATAAATGAATATATATAAAATAACAACATTTCATATGATAGTAATTATGGTCCCGAAACGAGTATAAATCAGTGTATGGAGGGAATACACTGATGTCAGATTTTCCCGAAATATCAGGAAAATGCTCTTTCAGACTTAGTCAGGAAGCTCCTGAAGTATTCAATTAAACTGATGGTCCTCAGGGGCAGCAGGGACGGATCAGCAATGAACCAAATAGGCTAAGTCAGAGTTGTGCTCTCAGAAGCTCAGTAGAGATAACAATCCTACTGACCGCTCGGAAGCTAGTCAGTTGGGCTACTATCTCAGTAAGCTCAGTTTAGTGCGGAATGTGAGCCCTTAAGTTTTTACTCATTTTAGTTCTGAAAACTTATTAGTTTGCTTAGTGAAAACGTGGTTAAGGCTGGTGCACAGTTTTACTGATCAGGATGAAGAATCAGTCCTGATGTTTTCAAAACAATGCAAGTATGCTTCAGTTTAATATGCATGACAATTATGATCCTGAGTAAATAGTAAATCAGCACACAAGGGTCTTTTTAACTTGGTTCGGAGATAACCATCTCCTACGTCCACTACCTGATTGAACAGGAAGCTACCCTCAAAACCCTGAGGATAGGTACTTGGGTTTTACGTGCCAAGGGACACGAATAGCCAACTTCCTCTCTAAGGAATTGACCCCTGGACGTTTTACAAGTCCCAGTCTTTCCTACCAACCAACTCACAACCTGAGGGGTTTGGTATTCACGTTTTCCAATAATTTTATATTGATCCCTCCAACAAATTAGTTCTAAGGATGGGATCAATACTATAAGCAAAATACAGAAAAGATTCCTACTACAACACTAGGGAAATTTAAAGTTTCAGTGTTGTTCAAAGTATGCTTTGAGTGCTTGGAATCTTGAGAGATTTCTCTTGGAAATTTCCCGTTAGCCTTGAATGGGAGCAAGGCCTTCTGTATTTATAGGGGGGTTTGAAATAGATCCGTTGGAGAAGATCCGTCTCAAACCCTCCTATTTTAGGTAGGTGCAGGTACTGGTTGTCCTTGTCTGACAGAGACCATACCTAGTATGGAAAAGTTTCTGATCCGCCGCCTGCACCTTTGAGAAGCATTAAATGTGCTCAGGAATATAAAATAGTTTCATTGATAAGTAAAGAAGTACAAGTCATCCTGAAACTTTTACAATGATTCCTGAAACATCTAATCCTGACAAACTATCTTCAGTCTTCATCATCCCACCTTGCCAATGAGATCCTATACTTCTTCAGTACTCTTAGTTTGACTTCATGGAACTTGTTCTGATAAGTGAGGGCTCCTGTTCTTTTTGCAATCGTTGCAATCTCTCCTCTGATCAGGTCCATATTCAGGTGGTTGTTTATGCCGAGGGTTGGAGGCGGATAGGTGATGTTCTCAGGTGCCCTGATCTGAACTCCGGCTCTATCAGCATGTCGATCAATCTCACCCCAGATTTCAGTGTGGTGTAGGGCCATCCACTCAGCAAAGATGGTGTTTTTATCCTTGCCTTTAGAGGTCTTCAGCCAGTTCCCGACGACATAGTACAAGTTCACAAACTCCTTCTTGATCGGGACCCATGCCTCATTCAATTTAGGAGGTACGAAGTTGTCCACGTATTCGTACACCAAGGGACTGGCATCCTGAGGATCAAGCACCTTCCTCTTCGACGCAGCAGCTGACTTCTTCTTCCCAGCTTCAGAGGCAGGCTTCTTAGGATCAGTCTTCTCCTTCAGCGCAGCCATCTGCCCCTTCAGCTTTTAAAGTTCAGTAGCCTGACTTCTGACCTGCATAGCAGTCTCAACAATGGGATCACTAGGGAATCTTTGCTCTTCACACTCCTCCATCAGGTCTTCCACGGAAACATCAGCTTTCCATTTCTGAACCTTAGACTTAGGTTTTTCAGAGCTTTCCCTTCCCCCTTTTTGGTAGCATCAGGGGAGCCTTCGTCCTTATCGACCTTCTTCTTGATATCCTGAATTAGGATCCCCTGAGATGCTTACTGGTCAGTTACAACCTGAAATTCCTTAGCCAGCTTCTTGTTGGCTTCAGCTCTGAGCAGGCTGTCAGAGAGATGATTATCGAACTTCTTCCGCATTGCAGCAAATTCCTCCTTCCTTGCTGAGCTCTCATTAAGCATTGTGTTCAGAGCCTTTTTCAATGCGTCATCAGAAGCTCGCTGACTCTCCTTCCACTTAGTCAGTAAATCATCATCTCCTTTGCCTGCTTCCTCCCAAGCCACTGTCCTGACCTGGGTCTCCTGCCCCTTCAGTGCCTCAGCAATCAGTGTCTTTATCCTGTCATCCAGGCCACTAGGTGAAGAGTCTATCATTGTTTGCACTTGGTCAGTAGTGACCCCGGTTGATCGTTGTTGTTCAAGGCTCAAGAATTTATCAGTAGATTCCTTCCTAGCCTTGCCCAACTCAGCATTGAGATACTTGATTTTCTCTCACTGACGATCGAGCTTGCCCAGAATAGTCCTCCCCATCAGTGACACTCCCACTGATATGGTTCGGATCTTTCTTTTCTTTGCTGACTTGGACTTAGCGGTAACCGACTTTGGGACCTCTCCAGTAGCCTCAGTAGTCTCGGTCCCTGGGAGTGCGTCATCAGCCGGTGCACCTCCTCCCGAGGTCGCACCTTTCCCGACTACTGGTACAACAGTCAGTGCCATAGAAGGGTTGGGCTGAGGATTATTTTCCCTGACCACCCTTACAAAGTCTTCCTTATTGATGACTTGGGCATAAGTGCGAAGCCCAAATCTGTCCAGGATCATCTGCTCCTGATCCTTGAGGACTTCTTCTCCAATGGCCTTTATCAGGACAGACACTTCGGGAACTGAGGCCTTCCTCATCATCACCAGGACCCTGAGTCTGATCATTTCCTCGCCATATGACTCTTCCAAGTCTGGAAAATTCTGATTGACAAATCTGATGGCCTGACACCTGGCGTCCATCTCAAATGGAGTTAACACGGGTGGTGTAGGCCCCTCCTGAGTTACCTCTTGACCTTTCTCAGGATTGTCCGACTCAGACTCAGGATCATTGGACACAGTCCATTTCCGTCCCCGGTGTTCTTCAACATCCTCATCATGGAGCTCTTCTTCATGAGCCTCCATTCCCACAACCTCCTGATGCTCTCCTTCTCCTGCATCAGAACTCCCTTGCTCCTCCTGAGCAACTTCTTCACCTCCTTCACCTCCTTCTTGCTCCTCCTGAGCAGCCACAGACGGTTCAGCCTGAACCTCTTCACCAAGGACCTCCACAACTTTCATCACCGGGTCCTCCTGAATTGGCTCTTGAACAGGTGCAGCCTGTTCCCCCTCAACCTGAGCCACCTCCTCCTGAGGTGCCGGCTCAGTGCCAGAAGCTGCCGTTTGTTCTGTTGATGGAGGATCAGCAGGGGCATCGGAAGCAATTGGTGCTGCAGCAATGGCCACTGAATCTGACCTTTGATCAGGCTGGTCAGACTCAGTATCAGAGGGCTCATCCCTCAGCAATGATTTCTTCTCAGCAGGCTCGGAGATGGTGATTCCCTTCACTTTCACCTTGGTCGGAACCCTTTTCACTGGCTCATCCTGAGCCTTGGAACTTGCTGCCTTGCCCTTTCCTTTTCCCCTTGTCACCTTCTTGACTTCAGTGTCAAGCATTCTCTTAATAGTGTCAGCAGAGTTCTTTAAGAGGATGTGTTTGTCCTTGAAATCCTCATAGCCATCTCTATCAACATCTCCAAGAAAGGTTTGGAGCATCACTGACAACCTTGATCCGAAATGAGGATTCTTGTCCAGCATAATCCTGTCACCATCCATCCTGACCTTCTTCGACTCCTGGACGAGCTTTTGAAGGAAGAATTCCTCCCAGTCAATCTGAGCATTGTCCACTACAGCAGCCAAACCCCTGATCTTGGGCTGACTGATCTGTTCCATGCCTCCCATGAAGCCCATTATGCTCTGGACAACAACTTCGAACAAGAGTTTATATTCAGGCTTTAGTAACTTCTTGTTCATTGTGCTGAAGATTTCCTGAGGGGTGATCAGAAACTCGTTCATGCATTTCTGTTCCTCTCCAGCCTTGTAGGAAGTCAGATTAGCCAACTGGGTGTCCTTAGTGGAATGTGGCAGATTGTAGGTCTTTCTGATGAGATCCCTGACCTAGATCCTCTCAGTGAAATGCTGAACCACCTTCTTCTCGTTCTTCTCTATAGACCTTCTGAGTGGAATCACTGATTCCCACTCATCGTCAGCATTGTGATTCCCACTTATCGTCAGCATTCATCTTTAAGTTCGTGTAGAAGACGATAATCTGATGGGGGCAGACCTTGGCTGGCTTCTTTATGATGAAATCTAGGAGTCCAGCCTGATTAATGGCTCCATAGACCTGACGAAGCTCCTTGATGGTGGATCGATGAGTGAAATCCACCAACCACTCATAAGACACCTTCGACTCAACTTCGGAGATGGCAGCGCGAAATCTCCTAGTGTCTTCAAGAGATTGAGCAGCAAAAGAAGCCATGGATGCAGAGATTGCAAGAGAAATAGATTGCAGAAGGTTTGAGTTAAAAAAATATGAGTGCGCAAATTATGAAATATGCACAAGACTTCCTTTTATACCCAAAGATTCAGTTTTAATGGATGGATTTGATTAAAAGCCTTTTGAAATTCAACGGATTAGATGAAGGGATATATCCGGAATAAAACTTTACCAAATTCAATTTTCAAAGTTAATAATTCAAACTTTATAGAAAACTGTTCCCTCCCACACTCGCATTTAATGCGTGTCAGAGGAATGTTTGAGATAAATACGCATTTTGCATTAAATAAAAACTGAAAATTAAATGAATGGTTGGGATGAGAGTTAAAAACCCTATGATTGATGTGGTGTCAGACAGGATCAGAAATGATGCAAACAAGCCATAATTAAAGCAAGGTTCTATAATACATACAAGTCAGTCAGATATAGAAACCTGACTGATACCTCTGAGTCTGATCAGGGTGACAAGCCCTGAGCTCTGTGTCCTGAACCTAAACCTATTCTGATCCTGAGGATCCAAATCTGATGTCTGTTCCCCCTGAAAGCCATTCATCTCTGCAATCTGATCCTGAGTTAGTCATCCCTCCTGACCACCTTGTTCAATCCTGAACTAAGGTTCATACTGAGTCATCTACTCCTGGGTCAAGAAGTCCTAACTCTACTGACAACTCAACAAACTTGGTTTCAGGCAAAGCCTTAGTCAGGATGTCAGCTCTCTGCTTGTCAGTAGGGATCCTCTCCATCCTTATATCCTTCTTCTCAACATGATCTCTTATAAAGTGATGCCTGATGTCTACATGCTTACAGCTCGTGTGTAAGACTAGGTTTTGGGATATGGCAATGGCACTATTATTGTCACAATAAATTGGGACATCAGTGGCCTCAACTTGGTAGTCTCTCAGTTGTTGCTTCAACCAAAGGATCTGGGAGCAACAACTGCCTGCCGCCATATACTCAGCCTCAGTAGTAGACGTTGCAACACTTGTTTGTTTCTTAGAAAACCAAGAGATCAGTTTACTCCCTAGGAACTGACATTTGCCTGTAGTTGATTTCCTATCAATTCTACAGCCTCCATAATCAGCATCAGAATAGCCAGTCAGTTCTAGGTTGTCATCAGAGGGATACCAAAGTCCTAAATTGACTGTACCTTTCAGGTATTTCAGTATCTTTTTGGCACTCTCTTGATGACTCTTCTTCGGATCAGACTGATACCTTGCACAAACTCCGACTGCATAAGTGATGTCAGGACGACTTACAGTCAGATACAATAAAGATCCAATCAGTGCCCTATATTCAGTCTGATTCACTGAGGTCCCCTCCTTGTCAGGATCCAGCTTCTTATTTGTGTTCATGGGAATACGTGAGACTTTGCTGGACTGAACTCCAAACTTCTGAATCAAGTCCCTCACATACTTGGACTGATTTATAAAGATTCCGGAGTCAGTTTGCCTGACCTGGAGACCCAGAAAGAAGTTCATCTCTCCCATCATTGACATCTCAAACTTTCCCGTCATCAGCTTTGAGAATTTCTCACAAAGATTCAGGTTAGGTGATCTAAATATTATGTCATCCACATAAATCTAAACCAAGAGAATGTCCTCCCCTTTGGATATCCTGAAGAGGGTCCTGTCCACTGTTCCTTTCACGAACCCGTGGTCTATCAGGAACTGGGAAAGTGTATCATACCAAGCCCTTGGGGCTTGCTTCAGGCCATAAAGAGCTTTCTTCAGATGATAAACCTTGTCACCAACTTCGAACCCTGGAGGTTGTTCCACATAAACCTCCTCGTTCAGTACACCATTCAGAAAAACACTCTTCACGTCCATCTGATACACCTTGAACTTCTTAAATGTTGCATAAGCCAAGAACAACCTGATTGCTTCCAATCTTGCAACCGGAGCAAAGGTCTCATCATAGTCGATCCCTTCGGCCTGAGAGTAGCCCTTAGCCACCAGTCTGGCCTTGTTCCTAACAACAACATTCTTCTCATCCCTCTTGTTCTTGAAGACACACTTAGTGCCAATAACGTGTTGACGCCTATGTCTCTCAACTAACTCCCAAACCTGATTCCGCTCAAACTGATTGAGCTCATCCTGCATGGCTAGGATCTAGTTGGGGTCAGCAAGAGCTTCTTCTATGCTCTTAGGTTCCTAATCACTCAGGAAACAACAAAACATAGCGCTCTCACCAAAGGACAACCTTGTCCTGACCCCCTCATTGACATCACCAATGATATCAGCCAATGAGTGATCATCTAGCCACCACTTCTTGCTGACGGCTGCACTGGGAGCTGCTGATGTTCCCTCACCTGATCCTGAATTGTTAGTCTCGACAATAACATGTAAAGAAGCGGAACGAGCAAGAATAGGGGACACTGAGTCATTTCCTGAGGGTTGCACAACATCAGGGACATTGTTTCCCCCTACAGAGTTGGACTCAGTAACTGTCTCAGGTGCAGAAGCATCATCACCGATAGTACGTACCTCAGATTGAGTCTGTGCCTCCGTCTGAGACTCAACATTCTCCGAGGTTGGGGCTTGCTGAGGGTTGACCTGAGGTCCATCCTGATCATCATCATCATAATCCCACCCCTTGGGAGCATTCACTAGTTTGATCTTGAACTCAGGATTCTTCAGGCTCAGTCTTGTTACCCTCTTGGTAACCTCCTCAGTGTCAGGACTCGGAACCTGTTTTCTACGCACTGATGCAGTCTCATCAAACACAACATGAGGTGTTTTCTCCACACAAAGGGTCCGACAGTTATACACTCTGAAGGCTTTGCTGACTGAGGAGTATCCTAACAAAACTCCCTCATCAGACTTGCTATCAAAGGCTTTCAGTTGGTCTTTCCCATTATTCAGGATGAAACACTTACACCCAAAAATATGGAAATAGGAGATGCGAGGCTTCCTTTTATTCCAAGTTTCATAAGGTGTCTGAGCATGTTGTTTGTTCAATATAGATTGGTTCTGAGTGTAGCAAGCAGTGTTGATTGCTTCAGCCCAGTACTTCTTGGGCAGTCCTGACTCAGCCAACATGGTCCTGGCGGCTTCCTTCAGGGTCCGGTTCCTTCTCTCAGCTACCCCGTTCTGCTGAGGGGTCCTGGCTGCAGAAGTCTCATGAGCAATACCAAGGTCAGTACAAAATCAGTTATAATTGAGTTAATAAACTCAGTTCCCCAATCCGATCTGATCCTGACGATGCTCTGACCCTGTTCAGTACTCAATTTCTTGAGTAACTCCGGAAGCTTGACCTGAGTCTCCTTCTTGTTCAGCAAGAAAATAACCCATGTGTACCTGGAATAATCATCAACAACAACAAGGGTATATTTTCTACCATTCATGCTGACAGGAATGAGATCCATGTGCAGGAGCTGAAGCACTCTGTCAGTTGAGAAGGCATCTTTCTCCTTGAATGAAGCTTTTGTTTGCTTGCCTTCCTGACATGCTCCGCACACGTGGTCTTTGCTAAAAACTTCATTAGGTAGACCTTCTACAAGAGAGAGTCGAAATATTTTGGTAATAATCTTGAAGTATAAGTGACTCAGGCGTTTATGCCAAAGCCAAGCTCAGATGAGCTCTTAGCGACCAAACAAGTTTCAGGAGAGCTGCTCTTAAAGTCAGCAAAATAAACATTGCCTCTCCTGACACCTGTAATCAGAACCTGCAGTGTAGATTTGTCTTTCACAAGGCATATGTTAGATGTAAACTCTACACTATAACCACGGTCACAAAACTGACTGGCCGAAAGCAGGTTATGCCTAAGACCCTCAACATAGGATACATTAAGTACTCTCACAGAACTAACAACAAGGGTATCGAATCCTCTGGTGAAACCCTTAGAGTTATCACCAAAGGTTACCTGCGGGCCATCCTGAGCTACGTAGTCCTGAAGGAGATCACGAAATCCGGTCATGTGCCTGGAACACCCTGAGTCCAAGTACCAGTCCATCTTCTGATCCTTCTTTCTCTTCTTGTAGCCCGCAGCGACCTGAAAAGAATCAGGCCTCAGGTACCCATCTCGTATTGGGTCCTACAGTGTCAGCCATACCCTTCGGGATCCAGATTTGTTTAACAATTCTGATGGCATCAGAAGTGTAAACCTATCTCCCTGAAAATCAACATACACCGTTCTCTTCTTCCTTTGTACCTGGGAAGTCGATGGTGTATGGGTGTCAGCCTGAGTCTCAGGAGCCCTGGATTTGTTCCTGGGGGCGGGCCTCCTGTTCCTCCTTGGCCTGGGTGAGTTGGGCTGTGATCTGTCCTGGGAAGGAGCAGCTCGGGCCTGACCTCTAGGCACTTGAGGTCTGGCCTGAGTGTTATCGGAGTCAGGTCTCCGTTGCCCTTCATAGGCCACCTGGTTTGTCCTTCTCCTTTGAGGATTAGGACGTTCCTGATGGGCTCTGTGCCCTATCTGAGGCCTCTGGACCTCAGTATTCCTTGGCCTTGCCTGAGGCCTCCCCTGACTGGAATTCCTTCCACCCTGAGCATTTCTAGGCTGAGCTTGAGAAGTACTTGGGGCAGAGTTCTTTCCAGCCTGAGGGTTCCTATGCTGAGCCTTGGAGTTCCCTTGGTCTGTCTTCCTCGACTCAGAATGAGAAGCATTAGCCTTTCCCTTAGGTTTTGGCTTTTGTTTCTCAGTCCTTTGCCTAACAGGTTCAACATGCACTTTCTCCTTCCTTTTGCCTTTATCCTGACGAGCAACACTTGGGCTCTTGTCATAAGTTTGGGCCGGGACAAACTTCTTCTGAGAGTTGCTCCCTGAAGCACCTCTCTTCTTCTTGCCCTTTGGGTCTTTAGAGGCATCATAGCCTAACCCAGCTTTTGCACCATCGGTCAGCTAAGAGAAACTTGTTAACTCATCAACCACTTGGGAATATATGTGTAACTTCTTCAACTTTTCCTCAAGGTGCCCATTTTCCTTTTTCAGGGCCTCAAGTTCAGTGGTGTACTGAAGCACCAGTTTCTGATGAGCATTCTCCTTTAAGATCAACTCAAGATCCCAAGCAGTTTGCTCAACACTAAGGCGAGCTTGCCACTCAGTTTCGAACATCTCTCTCAGAGCAATACGCTAAATCATTTGCTGTTCCTGAGCGAGGAACTGATCAGTGTCACGAGTCTCAATCAGCGAGCTGATTACACCATTCAGTCTTTCAACCTCCATTGGAGTCTCATCATGCCTATTCCGGGCATGAAGCAACTCTTCCTGGAGATTTACTAATCTGAGGGCTTCCTCAGTATCTCTCATCCTGAGAGACTCAGTTAATCGATCGTTTTCCCCGCTCAGTTGTGCATTCACATCCACTGTGTGAATATGAGTCTCCTGCAGTCTCGAGAAATCAACCATCAATTGCTCTAGGGCGAGCTGAAGGTCGAGATCCCTTACTGAATCTGAGCTAAGCTCAGGTGCGTGATCAGGAGAAGAGGCAGAAGAACATACCTCATCATCTGTCATCAGGCAGAGATCATCATACTCCTCATCGGAGAAGAGTTCAGGGGACCGGCGTCCTGGGCCATCTGAATCTGAGGAATCCTCAGCAAGCATTGCTCTCCGGTCTGATGCCCTAAGTTCTCTCTTTGATCTCCGATCTTCTCGCTCACGAGCACTGAGCTCCGGACAATTATACTGATAATGTTCGGTCTTCTTGCAATGGTAGCACTGATCTACATCACTAGCAAATGTTTGTCAGTGTACCTCTTATCTGACAATTTCCTCCGGCTCCCTGATGATCTCTCAAGCTTGGAGCTGGATCTTCTGGGATCAGCATCGTCTCTCCTCTTGGAGCTCTTCTCATCTCTTCGCCGCTCAGGCTCGTCACGTTCTCTCCTGGAATCAGAACCCCTCCTCTCTTCTCTCCGGGGGCTCGATCTCCTGGGGCTGGAATACCTGCGGTCACGATTGTCAGTATAAAACTTCTTATACCTACCGAAATGAGAGTTCAGCTTCTCGAATCGTCGTGCCATTAGGCTATACTCCAGGGCTAGCTCATCCTTATTCATATCCCTCAATGATTTCGAGCTAGATCCAGCCTCAGGCTCAGGAGTAGCTTTAAGAGCCACGCTCTTTTCCTTTTCAGGTGTCTTCTCTTCACTCATATCCTCACTGACAACACCCTTCTTCTTCCTCTTATCGAGGTCGAATTCCAGAGCCTTTAACTCTGAGAATAGGTGAGAGTAAGGAATGTTTGTGAGATCCTGAGTGTTCTTTAACAAGATCACTCATGTGTCCCATCTTTTAGGGAGACAGTTCAGGATTTTAGATGACACCTCCCTCTTGGGAAAGTCCTTCCCAAGGGTTGCTAGCTCGTTCATCATCTTAATGAACTGAGCTTCCATCTGATCGATGGACTCTCCTTCCAACATCTGAAAGGCCTCAAACTTCCTAATAGCAAGATCACGTTTGTTCTCCTTGATCTTCTCTGAGCCCTCACTCATCTCCTTCAGCACATCCCAGATCTCCTTCGTGGTTTTCAGATGCATGAGCCTGACCGAATTCTCGTAACGGTGTGGAGTATAATGTTCTTCGCAACATTATCCAGTCCGATTTGCTTAATATGATCAGATGTAAGCGCAGACCTCTCCACTGGCTCATCTCCGGCAGCCGAAACAGGGACATTACCAGCTACGGGCCAGGTGGTCTGAAGATTCCTCATAAATCTGATAGGACCATGCTCAATCACCTGGGGCATCTGATCATGGATGGAGTAGAGATGTGCAAGGACCCTGAATTTCCAATAATCATAATTATCAATAGAGAACTCAGGAAGATTACCCTCAAGGCGCTTAGAACCGGATGCCATGATATGCAGTTTTTAGAAACAAGATATGTTCAGTTGACCACCGAAAGTTTCTCCTCAGAAACTATTGGTAAACAAAGTTAGTGGTCTTTTGAACCACTGCTCTGATACCACTTGTTGGTCCCGAAACGAGTATAAATCAGTGTATGGGGGGGAATACACTGATGTCAGATTTTCCCGAAATCTCAGGAAAATGCTCTTTCAGACTTAGTCAGGAAGCTCCTGAAGTATTCAATTTAACTGGTGGTCCTCAGGGGCAGCAGGGACAGATCAGCAATGAACCAAATAGGCTAAGTCAGAGTTGTGCTCTCAGAAGTTCAGTAGAGATAACAATCCTACTGACCGCTCGAAAGCTAGTCAGTTGGGCTACTATCTCAGTAAGCTCAGTTTAGTGCGGAATGTGAGCCCTTAAGTTTTTACTCGTTTTAGTTCTGAAAACTTATCAGTTTGCTTAGTGAAAACGTGGTTAAGGCTGGTGCACAGTTTTACTGATCAGGATGAAGAATTAGTCCTGATGTTTTCAAAACAATGCAAGTATGCTTCAGTTTAATATGTATGACAATTATGATCCTGAGCAAATAGTAAATCAGCACACAAGGGTCTTTTTAACGTGGTTCGGAGATAACCAACTCCTACGTCCACGACCTGATTGAACAGGAAGCTACCCTCAAAACCCTGAGGATAGGTACTTGGGTTTTACATGCCAAGGGACACGAATAACCAACTTCCTCTCTAAGGAACTGACCCCTGGGCGTTTTACAAGTCTCAGTCCTTCCTACCAACCAACTCACAACCTGAGGGGTTTGGTATTCACATTTTCCAACAATTTTGTATTGATCCCTCTAACAAATCAGTTCTAAGGATGGGATCAATACTATAAGCAAAATACAGAAAAGATTCCTACTACAACACTAGGGAAATTTAAAGTTTCAGAGTGTTGTTCAAAGTATGCTTTGAGTGCTTGGAATCTTGAGAGCTTTCTCTTGGAAATTTCCCGTTAGCCTTGAATGGGAGCAAGGCCTTCTGTATTTATAGGGGGGTTTGAAATAGATCCGTTGGAGAAGATCCGTCTCAAACCCTCCTATTTTAGGTAGGTGCAGGTACTGGTTGTCCTTGTCTGACAGAGACCATACCTAGTATGGCAAAGTTTCTGATCCGCCGCCTGCACCTCTGAGAAGCATTAAATGTGCTCAGTCTCTGTACATACGTGTCGCCTTCTTACTGGTCTTTTATCCAACGGCTAGTTTGTCGGCATTGACTTTACTGATCCTCGTACATTTATAACTCTGTGTTTCTCGTTCTTTACTCAGCATAAATGGTTGTCTTATGTTGGAGGCTCTGACATTCTTTCTGCTTCATCAGACTTCCATTCGCACGTGTAACCTTTGGGTCTCAGGACTTACAAGTGTCAGGTTAACTGATACTAGGCCCAAGTCAGGACTTATGAACATCAGAAGGATGTTCAGCCTGATCAAGGTTACTTGTGCCCTCACTGATAAAGACTTTCCTGAGCATGCTTAGTCTACTCAGTTCTGTCAGGATCAGTGGTCTTCTTCAGGATGACTTCTACGCAGCTTCAGGACTCTTTCTAGGTTTTTCAGGTTGCAGCTTCAGGTTGATCATCTTCAGGACGATCAATCCTTCAGGGTAGGAGAAACTTCAGACTTCAGACTTCAAGGACGTCTCCATCAGTCTTTACTCCTCAGTACGTTCCCCCTGAACTGAATACCTGTGAATAGAAAAATCTATTCTAACCTATCTATCCTGAAACTAACATCCTGATGAACTCTACTTAGGCAAATTCATCAAAGGGTTTTGGGATCTAATCAAAACACTCAGATTGTCCCAACAAGTAACATACATTTGCACCAATAATAACACATATTTGCTCTCAATTTATGTCACTATATGTGCAAACATGTGTTACTATAAGGATAAGATGTATTTTTTTTATTAAGAACAAATATGTGATTCTTAAATTAATTATCATACATTTAAAACTAAGTATATTAATTCATGTAATAACACACTTTATACTATTTTTATGTGTTATTATAAGAAAAAAATAATTATTTCTATACAAATAAATAAATATTTATGAAAAATAAATATTTTTTTCCTTATAGTAACACACATTTTTCTCTTACATTGTATAAAAAAAATATTTATTTCTACAAAAACAAATGAATATATCTAAAAAATTATCTTGTTCGATAATAATTCACATTTTATCTTATAGTAACATGCATTTCCATATAGTAACACAACTATGAGCGAAAATCCTGAAAAATTGTGCTTGCGCAAGATTTAAAAAAAAAAAATTTGCCCAGATATGATCCGACCCAACCGGTAAAGACCTGCAAAATTTTGATTATGTATAGGTTTACGGTAGAATATTCTATACATATTTTTGTCTTATGAAATTTGTACAAAATTTTTATGTCATCTGCCAAACAATAACAAATCCTACCAAATAATAATATAATTGAAATCAGTATTAATAATTCAATCATATTAAAATCTCTCATATTTTATAATAGCATATCAACACCATCTAACTATTTAAAATTCTATTCATTTTCACCATTTTTTAAAAGAGGGGCAGTTGCACAATGGCAAAAGAATAATTATATTTGCAAATTAATTTACAATATTTGAATAAAAGTATATTTATATTTTTTTTCTCATAATACCAACTCATAATTAATATCAATTTTATATGTTTTAACACTAAAAAAATGGCCATAACATTTGGAACTTTTGGCCGTGCTTTATTGGAAGTGAAACCCAGATCCGTATGCTGCGAAACATTGTATCTTAACCCACGCCTCTCACCTCCCGCCATTTCATTCTGCATTTCAGCTTAAGAATTCAAATTCTGAGTAACAAACTTTTTCACCTCATATTCAGATTCTCTCTCTAATTTACGTTGCAATGGTGAGCTGAGAGAGAGATATCTCTTATGTTGATAGAATCGTTTCAGCTTAATTCATTTGCTTCTGCTATGATGCCTAAGAGAGAGATCGCTCATATATTGATAGGATCATATCAGTAATTACTTCGTTTTTAGCGATCTGGATTTAAATCTAAAGCGTTGCTGATAATTTCGCTGTAATTCTTCAATTTCAGGTAGTCGCGCAGAAGGTCAAGGAATCGGAGATCACTGAGCAGGATTCACTTCTACTCGTATGTCACATAATCTCCTATTTCATTTCCTGATCGATTTTTTGTTTTTCATATGCAACAGACGGTATTAATAGTTGATTAATCTGTTCGTTAATTTGATATTACCGTTTGGTGACTTGCTATCTGTTTGTTCTGTTTCGTTTTTGCTCCTTTTCTTCCTAAGGATTGTCGTTAGACATTATATGAAATGCCTTCAGATATTTTGATGTTTATTTTGTTCCCCTTTGTCAAGTATTCACATTAAGTGTGGTTATATTTGTTTCGCAGTTTCTTAATATGCATGTTGATTGAAGCTTGTACTGTGGTGCAACTATGCATATTGATGTTGTCTATACCAGTCCTAGTCCTGATATGAACTGTATGCAATAATCTGAGCATCATTGTTGTACTCTTGTGTGTTTTCTGTACATGCTTAACAAGCATTCTGAGAATTGCTTTAAATTTGATTAGACGAGGAATCTGTTGCGAATTGCTATATTCAACATCAGTTACATCAGAGGCCTCTTCCCTGAGAAGTATTTCAATGACAAGTCTGTTCCAGCTTTGGGTAAGTAGCCGACTTATGTTTCTACTGAAGCAATAGTTGTTGAATTGAAATAATTAACACTCACATTGTAACAGACATGAAAATAAAAAAGCTTATGCCCATGGATGCTGAATCGCTTCGACTCATTGATTGGATGGAGAAAGGTATATCAATATAATGTTCAATCAAAAGCTCATCTCTCTAGTCTTCTCCTTGCTCAGTTGCTCATCTATTCTGGTTTTTTCTTTTTCTCTAGGTGTTTATGATGCTTTACAGAAAAAATATCTGAAAACACTCTTGTTCTGTGTCTGTGAGGCTGTGGATGGTCCAATGATTGAGGAATATTCATGTAAGTCTCTTAGAAAGCTACTGTTTCCAGAAATATTACAGATGTGCATAACAATTTTTAATTATGGTATTGCCCAAAATTCATCATTAAGTATTGTGCTTTATTTATGGACCAATAACAATTAATATCACATGTAATTCAACATCTCCAGTTCCATATTTTCGAAGTCTTGCAGTGCCATAATTGATTTGAGTATAAACTAATGTTGCAATTATTTTTGACAACACTGATGATTAAGCTATGTACTTCAACATTTCTAGTTCCATATTTTCCAAGTCTTGCGGTATCACAATTGATTTGAGAATAAACTAATGAAGTGTGCTTTTCTGCAGTTTCATTCAGTTACTCGAATTCTGATAGTCAAGAGGTTTCAATGAACATTAATCGTAGTGGGACAAAGAAGGGAGGGACATTCAAGTATAACTCCTCAACAGAAATAACTCCAAGCCAGATGAGGTAATTTAATTAGTTTATGCATTCATATGCTGAATTTAGTGTTTTTTCAGTCATGCAAATGCTCATTTAACAGGAGTTCGGCATGCAAAATGGTTCGCACACTCATTCAACTGATGAGAACTCTGGAGAAGATGCCAGAAGAGGTGTAATCTCTTGACAACGTGTTATCTAAATGAATTAATCTAGTTTATGTTACTCCTCGTACTTTTTTTTTTTATAAAAAAAAAAGCTTATGCAGTGTATTCTTTGTTGTTTCAGCGCACTGTACTGATGAAGCTCCTGTATTATGATGATGTCACGGTAGGCTTTTTCTTCAGCAGGGTTTGTTAAGGGCATGTTTGGTTTAGGGGACTAAATAGTCAATCCCCCAAACACAGGACTATTCCGGCCAAAACATGCAATAAATTGTTTCTAGTTTCCACTTGCTAATACCTGATTTTATGAGTCCATCATAGAAAAATGCAATAAACTGAAAATTGTACCTTTCATGTTGTTAATGGTAAATCATTTTGGCTGATGCATGAGTTTCTTTCACCTCATTTTAGATTTGTCACCTTCTTACTTTCATTGCAGCCAATGGATTATGAGCCCCCCTTTTTCAGGGGCTGAACAGAAGATGAAGCACAGAATCCATGGACCAGGAATCCCTTGAAGATGGAAGTTGGCAAAGTAAATAGCAAGCATTTGATACTAGCTCTAAAGGTATGAGATTACAAGATAAAGTTATTTTTTTAGTCATCTTCCAGGCCTTAAGAGTCTTCTTTCTCTGCTATAAAACAGGTTAAGAGCGTGCTTGATCCTTGTGAAGATGAAAACAATGACAATCAAGATGATGAGGTCAGCCTGGGAGCTGATTCGCACCAGAAAAATGATGATAGTGAATCTGACAGTGAGGTACTTGCTCAATTAGAGTAATTATTGGTTCTTGTGTGGAGAACTATGTTTTATAACCCTCTGGTTTTTGACATGTCAAAACTTGTTCTGCTACCTCCCTCTCCAGATGAGCAATTCAGATGATGATCATTACATTGTAGCACCCCGTGGTAAATTCTTATCGAAGAAAATCTTTGCAGATTCTTCCTTTCCTCTTGCTATGTATGTAATCAAACTTCTGGGATTTGTGTGACAGAGAAACAGCAAGTTGAAGAAGAAAATGGAGCAAATGATGAAGGTTCCACTGTCGCCCTTAACACTAGCTTCACTTGTACATTTAGTAAGCTTATTAGTAAATCCTAATCCATCTGTTTTAATGCCAGATGAAAATACCCAGGATTTAGTAGAAGACCAACAGCAGTTAGGACGGATAAAGGATTGGATCAACTAGTATCACCTTGACACAGTTGAGCTCACTGATATCCTCTCAAATTTCCCTGACATCTCAGTGGTGAGGATTTTTTTACGTTGTTCAATTGTCTTCTTTGAGAAGATAATTTTTATGGCAACAAGTTAGTTGGAATACTAATATGTGCCTCTGAATTATGTGATCCAATTTGTGCAGGTCTTGATTGAAGGTAAATCTGAAGGATCTAACCCTCTTGCTGTTAGAAACAACGCCATTGACTCATAGTTAGGTAACTTTTTTTTTTGAAAGGCATAGTTAGGTAACTTGATTCTGTTAACTGATGATAAATGCTGTTGTGGTCCAGAAATTATGGACAAGCTAGAGAAACAAATGTTCATATCTAAATCGTCAGGAGAGAGCTACATCATTAATAAGAAAAAGGTTAGATTTTCATTTTCTTTTGGCCTCCTCCCCCTAATGTTGTAATTAAACATCTAAATTATTGAGTCAATTGGTGAACTTGTTCTCAACTGTAGAAATTCGATTATGAATTTGATGCTGTGAAGGAAGAAGTGGAGGGACAAATGGTTGTACCAGACGATGGAAAAGCTGGTGTAGATCACATGTACATGAAGGTAAGTTTTATTTGAATAAGCTATGTATTCATTTGAAATCTTCATAGTTACAATTAACTCTGGGTTTTGGTCACAGGCTTTATACCACACTCTTCCGTTGAACTACATAACAGTGGTTAAACTTCAGAGCAAGCTGGATGGTAAACCCAGCCAGGCTACTGTACGAAAACTTATTGACAAAATGGCCCACGATGGCTTTGTGGAGGCGGGTAGTAACAACCGAAGACTCTGTAAAATCATACAGTAAAAACTTTGTCACCAAAGCAAAGATGCTTAAATCATTCACACGCATGCATGTTGCCTATTGTCCCAGGAAAACGAGTGATCCACTCTGATCTTACTAAGAAAAAGCTGCATCAACTCAAAAGGCTTTTCACCTCAGATGCTATGGTATGGTAAAATTAAATCCTTTTGTTTGTTTGTTGCAGCATTACTGTTGAATTTCTAATGATATTTTGTGATATTATATATATATATTACCAGGACGTGGATAAGAATGAATCAGTAAACAAGTCCAATCTTCCAGAACCTGATACTGCTGGTAAGCAGACATTCTTTTGCTAAAATTTAATAATGATAATTAACAAATGGTATGATACTAGGTAACATTAATCACAAGGACTTATCGACGTGTGGTGGGCTCCACTCTATCGGGTCGGATATCACACGGACAAAAGAAAATGTCATCGGTGTTGGAAAGAAAATGGAAGGTGGTGGGAATACGCCAACTAGCAGGCCTGAGGTAACTTTTAAGTCAAAATGTCATCTTCAAAAAGTGCATTGTTAATTAACCAATCCAAGCTCATGTTAAAAATTCGTTTGTTGAGTTGTGAGTTAATAATTAATTATATATATGTAGGTAGGGCCAGCAGCTTCTAGAGAGAGTTTTGTGCCTGCTGCAGCTAATGGCGGTGACATTGTCATGGAAAGCATGCCCACTCAGGACAAACACTTGAGGAAAACTAGCATGGTATATATACATACATACATACATACGAATAATATTAATAAGCAATTAATTATCATTATTATTAATATAAGTTTCAATTAATTAATTTACAGGTGAAAGATCCGATCCTGCAATACTCAAAGCGCCACAAATCTCAACCTCTCTGAAGATAAAAACAATTTCCTCCTTTGCTTTTAAGCATATTAATTTTCTACTACAATTATCACCTTTTTTTTGCTGAAAACTACATGCATGTAATGACATCAGAATATATGCTAGCTGTATGCAAACTCTAATATTTTTCTGTTGCTTATCTTTTTCTATAACATAATTAAATCACATCAATTTGTTGTGCTAGCTAGTCTGTCTACCTTTTCTCTCAGTAAGGTTGACTATAGTAATAATCAATTAAATTAGGAAGATGATTGTCAAGACCAAATAGATGTGGAGAATCGCACATCACCCGAGCAACGATATAGCTAAAGAAGCAGCCAAAATACAACTCGACTTCGGTGGTGCATAATTTAGTAAATGCTTGAGAGAAATCATTTCAAAGTTCATCCAAGAATTTCTTCTTTAAGGTGTATTTAACGATTTGGTAAGTATGATACTATGACGAAAAACTTCGGAAACACATAGGTAACTTTTAGATGATTTGAGACACTCTTTTAGGTACTTAGAGTGTGCAAATTTATGTGAGGCGTCAAAACAAAGAATATATGAAAATTTTTATGGAACCATATGATTTTAATTCAATTATTATATTTTATGTAAAAAATGATATGCAAAATACTCAAGGAAAAATTACAAAATAATTAAAAAATGATACTAATTACAAATTAATTATATGCAAAAAAAAAAAATTATTTACTACAAAATTATTTTTATATATTTATACAAATATTTTGAATCAAACTTATTAAATATGATCATATTTCTAAATCAATGTATAAATGTCTCAATGCTAAAATTGAGCTGTATATGGACTCTTACATTTAACCCCTCGGCAAAATTGAGTTCAAGAATTAATTGAGTTGAGTAAGTCTTATATAAGATTATTTAATGACATGTTATTTATTAATTAAAAATAATTTTTAAAAATGATAATATTTTTATAAAATTAATAATACTTTTGTTAAAAGTGATTATTATTTTTCTTGAAATACTATTTTACCAAAAACCTATCACCAATTTTTTTAAAAAATTATTAATATTTTTGTTAAAAGTAACTATCACTTTTCTAAAAATTTATCATCATATCTTATTATAATTCAATTATTTTAGTTTTATTTACCGATCTCATAACAAGATGGTCTCATACAAATATTTTTTTCTTCAAGTTATAAGAAAAGTATTATGTGATTGTATTTTTTGTATTATTTTAATATTTTTTGTATTATTAAGAGAAAAAAATATCAATTAAGAAGATAAGAAAAAGTATAATTTATCTTTAGAAAACTATTCTTTTACTTGAGAAAATACTATTTCTATTTGGAAATTTCACATCCAGGTTTATTTTTTGATTCATATTTCAAGTAAGTGAAAAAAACTTTTTTCAATTACAAAGCAATCCAAATTAATATTAATAAAATATTATTTACTTACTAATTAAACCCTTTAAGATGTGTTTGGTTTAAAATAAGAATGTATATACTAAATAATACATATTTATAATCTATTTACTTTGATAATTAATTTTTTTGGATTATAAGGACAACCTTCTAATTTTTACGTGGGCAGGTTAAAATTAACCCATACACGTAGATGAATACTTGTTTCTCTTTCTCTCTTCCACTCCACTTCACCACACCCACACACACATAGAGTCACAGATGATGAGCGGTTTCCTACGGCCGTGATATTGTAGATGATGAGCGATTCCAACGTCGGAGATGATGGATTTCCGACGACAACGATGATGAGCAATTTTCGACGACTTCGAAGATGAGCGATTTTTTACGACTACTTCGAAGATGAGCGATTTCTGATGACGAAGATGATGAGCGATTTCCAGTGGATTTTTGTTCCGATATTTTCCAACACATAAAATAAACAATCGCAAGTGCACGGTATCAATTGTAGAATGGTAAATACGAGTCGATCCCACGAGGAAGGATTAATGTAAAAATACAATGAATTGATTTTGTTCTTTCTAGAAAAATCACTTAATTAATGGTGTTGTGAACTTAAGTTAATTCTAAATTACTTATTAAAAATGTCACTAAGCAACAAATTAACACCAATAGTTAACTTGGAGGTGTATGCTTGAAATTTAGAAATACTTTTCTCTCCAGGTTTCAAGCTAAAACTCCAATGCTATAAATTTCAATATTGAGCTTATATATAACTTTGATTTGGTTTCAATTGGACACCATTAAAGCAACGATATTGATCTTCTAAATTAATCGAGTATTGAATATAAAACAAAATTATGAAAAAAATAATTAAATTTTTCTATGGTCCAACACTTTATTGCACAAAAAAAAAAGCAAAAATATATAAAAGTATCTTAAAATTCAAATGATTATATTTTTTTCTTAAAAATATGCTCATTTAAATTTAATAGTGCAAATATTAATTGGGCGGATGGAATAAAAATATTAAGAGGGTGAGCACTGAGCACCATCAGGCCATCACATGTGTACAGATCTAGTTGGAAGTTGGAAACTAGAATCTTCATTTATTTTATTTTTTTAATACTTTAGCATAAATGCTAACTCCCAATGCGTCAGTAACCTTTTCTTTCAGGACTTACAAGTGTCAGTAAGAGAACACACAGCCCCATTATTCAGGTTACGTCCATCTTCACTTAATGGGTTCTATCCTAAACACGCTTAGTATACTCAGTAGAAACACCATCAGTGGGACTTCTCAGGAGTGTCTTCTTTTATGAATCGATCTTCTCAGGAACATTCTTGAGGATCTTCAGGTTCTTAGCTTTAGAACAGACTCTTGAACTGATCTTCAATGTGATCATTGTCCTTCAGGATTAGCTTCATCCTGACTTCAATCTTCAGGATGTCTCCATTCAACTTCAATCTTCAGTAGGTTCCTCATGAACTGAGTACCTGTGAATATAAAACAAGTCTATACTATCCTAAACTATACAATCCTGTGTAGGGATATAGTGCACGATGACTGAAAATAATAATAAAAATAAAAGGAGAATCGAGGCTCGTGAGGAA
>JAPKLY010000294.1:249665-288125 GCA_026898435.1 Prunella vulgaris
TTTTTAAGTTTCAAAACGTGTTGTAACTGTAGAGACTTTGAAATCTCAGCAGGCCTGAAAAAACGCCTCAGGTTGACCCTGACTAAGGTCAGGTCAGGTCAGGCTGAACGGACTCAGGTCAGGATGACTTAGTCAGGTCAGGATGATCCGGACTTAGCTCAGGCTGACCCGGACTCAGGTCAAGACATTCGTGTCCGCAGGACGCGCCCGCACACAAGTTCGAGGTTTTTAGGCCAAATTCGGTCATGATTTGCACCCCCCTGTGCGGACGTGTAGAGTGTGGAGGAGCATAACCACATTACTTTCTTGCAAGCTAAGGATGAGTTTCTCCTTATAAACCCACTTCCTCAATAACAATTTTCCAATGCGGGACAAGGCTCTTAGCCTTTTCCTTTTATTTCCCTTCTTTCCCATCCTCAACACTAATTTTCCAATGTGGGACAAAGGTTCCCTTCATTTCTTCATTTGTTACAACAAACTTAAAAATTCAATTTCTCATTCACCTAATATCGGAATTGGGCGAGTAATATATCGAATCGAAGCTCTCTTCGAGGAGAACAAATTCCAACATCCTGAACATTTGTACTTAGACAAATTCATCTAAGGGTTTTGGGATCTGAATCAAAACAACTCAGAATATCCCAACTATTTCCCCCTTTTTGATGATGCCAAAACCTTTAACCAACTATACAAAGCTGATCTGAATAAGTACTGAAAATCAAACCTCTAACATTGAGGCACAGTCTATAAGATGGAAACATGAAGGGTTAGTACAATTCTTGATAAGGTGTAGAAGGTAAATCAGGAGTCAACGAGATGTCGTCTCAGGAATAAAATAGTTTCATTGATAAGGTATATAAATACAAGATTTCCTGAAACTATTACAAAAGAAATTCCTGAACATCTATACATTGCTAGTCATCTCGTTGATCTAAAGGTATGTCATATTTGTTCAGTACAGGCAAGATGATAGCATTCATTTTGTTCTCATCGTTCAGCAAATTAGTAGCCCTGGCAATACACCCGATCTCCTCTTGAATTTTCGTGCACTTAATCTTCACTCCCTTCTTGTCTGTAAATCGATTAATTTTTGACCAAATTTTAGGATGCGTGATGCATCCAGTTGTGAAGAATGGTCTCTCTATCCCCATGAGTATCGTCTCATTGGCCAACGACGTAGAATAAATCTACGAACTCCTTCTTCTGCGGCAACCATTTCTCATTTAGTTGCTAGGGGACGAACTCGTCGACATGCTCCCAGAGGAGAGGCCCTAATTCCTGAGCGATCCTCTTCAAAGGAGCCTTCCTCTTTGATCCTCCTACTTCAGCTTTCTTCTGGTCTTGCTCTCAACCTTCTCCTTAAGAGCTTTAACCGTTCCCTTCAGCTTCTGAATTTGCATATCTTGGGAGATTGGCTTCATTGCAGTCTAAAGTGCCAGTTGCTCAGTTTTGCATTTTCTAGTCAGTGCAACTTCAGGATGAAGAGACTCCTCCATCTCCTCAAATATATCACCAACTTTTGTTTGCCTGATTTTTCTCTGAGGAACAGCAGGTTCAGGTTCAGTTGCAAGTTCTTTCTTTTTCTAATCTGATCCTCCCCCCTTTCTAAGTGCTTTCTTTCTCTTCTTTTCCCCCTTTTTGGCATCATCATCAGCATGCTTCTTTGCCAAATTGGAGAGGGAAATTCCCCGGGAGGTGGATTAATCGTTAAGGATAGCCAGCTTCTTCGCAGTGTTTCCAATCCTCTCGCCCTAAATGACTTGTTCAGATTGCAGATTCCGAACATTAGTTTGTTGAGCGGCCTGAGAGGTTTGGAGTTTGCTCACATCCAGTCGGAGATCAGTGACCCTCTTGCTTCTGATCTCCTCTTCCTTCCTCCCTTCTGAGCCAAGTTCAACAATGAGTCGTTTGGCTTCAACGAGAGCATTAGTGACGAGCTGTTTAGTTTGTGCTTTTATGGCCATCAGCTCGACGCTTCTCTGAGAGTCAATCGCCTGAAACTTCTCAGATGTCTCCTCCTTGAAGCCGAGGAACTCATCAGTGATCGTAATGGTGAAAGAAGACATCTTTCTGAGACCTGATTCATGAGAGTTCAGTCTCTTGAGGATTTTAGAGGCTAGGGTCATGATGTTCTTGCCGACTTTCCATTTAGAAGAATCGACTATCATATTATCGTTACTAAACAGGAAGCTAATTTTATTCTTTCTGGTATAATATAAAATAAAAGGAAACTAAATTCTTTCCTTTATCTTAGCACGTTTTTTAGTTATAAAACTCTCAAGATTAATTAGACAACGTCTGTTCGTATACTATGGTAAATAAATACCCAGTCAACAAAAAAATTTGAATAGGTTGTACTTGCTATGCAATTCTTCTTGCATATAAATCTAAAAATGGATTGCAACATTTTTGCCTTACTATGTTTTCTTACTACATGAATTGAGAGGTTTAACTAATCAAAAGTATTTGTTTGTGGAAAAATAAGTATCTATGTTCTTAGTTGTCTTGGCTCATCGTATAAAGCAACGTATTGTGGGTCACGACTATGAATGGTCGAGTCAAACAGTCTGTTATTATGTTCATATTATCTTGAAAGTGGTATTAAAACTTCACAATATCTTCTTGGTGAATCCCACACCTATTCTCAATGATTCTATGAACCTAAGATGAAAATGACAGATAAATAATCAATTATATTTAGATATGTTAAAAATGTCATATGATAAATACATGCCATATTTCGTACTAATGTAGGATTTTCTAGGTACCCATGATGGAACATATTTTAACATTTTAAGTTGGTCTGAAGAAAAAAAGCTGATACAAAACTCGAAAAGGGAGGATATCCGCAAATGTACTTGAAGCATGTGACACAAAGATGAGATTTGTATACCTTCTTCTCGGATGGTATTTCTCGCTCGATTGGTTTGAAGGTCCGAAGGGTGTTCATACTCAAATTAATTTTAATGCAGTTTCATAAATATTTCAACAATAATTGTTGTTTTTTATTCTGTGTATTTTTCTATTTAAAGGAACTATTGTATTTATGATAATGAATATGGTATTTCACTAATTCAGAAGTGTTTCTTGCACTGCAAATGTAACATCTCGATCCACTTTCACTTATGTGTTTAATATTATTGTTTCTTAAATAATTTGAAAGAAGGACAATATATTTTAAATGTTGATTTTATAGTAACACACATTTGCTCTAATAGTAACATACCTTTGATCTTATAATAAACACATTTACTCTAATAGTAAAACACATTTGATCCCTAGTTTGTGTTACTATATGAACAAATGTGTTACTATAAGGACAAAATGTATTTTTAAAAGAATAAATATGTGTTTCTTAATTTATTCACCATCCCTTTAAAATATAGGTATATTGATTCATGTAGTAATACACTTTTTACTATTTTGTATGTGTTATTATATGAAAAATATACTATTTCTATGAAAATCAATAAATATTTGTGAAAATTTGATATTTGTTCTTATAGTAACACATATTTTGCTTTTATATTATATAAAAAAATTTATTCCATAAAAATAAATGAATATATATTAAATAACAACATTTCATATGATAGTAACATACATTTGCACCAATAATAACACATATTTGCTCTCAATTTATGTTACTATATGTGCAAACATGTGTTACTATAAGGATAAGATGTATTTTTTTTTTGTTAAGAACAAATATGTGATTCTTAAATTAATCATCATACATTAAAAACTAAGTATATTAATTCATGTAATAACACACTTTATACTATTTTTATGTGTTATTATAAGAAAAAATAATTATTTCTATACAAATAAATAAATATTTATGAAAAATAAATATTTTTTTTCTTATAGTAACACACATTTTGCTCTTACATTGTTTAAAAAAAATATTTATTTCTACAAAAATAAATGAATATATCTAAAAAATTATTTTGTTCAATAATAACGCACATTTTATCTTATAGTAATATGCATTTCCACATAGTAACACAACTATGAGCGAAAATTCTGAAAAATTGTGTTTGCGCAAGATTTTAAAAATAATTGCCCAGATATGATCCGACCCGACCGATAAAGACTTGCAAAATTTTGAATATATATAAGTTTACGGTAGAATATTCTATACATATTTTTTTCTTATGAAATTTGTACAAAATTTTTATGTCATCTGCCAAACAATAACAAATCCTACCAAATAATAATATAATTGAAACCAGTAATAATAATTCATTCAATATTAAAATTTCTCATATTTTATAATAGCATATCAACACCATCTAACTATTTAAAATTCTATTCATTTTCACCATCTTTTTAAAAGAGGGGCAGTTGCACAATGGCAAAAGAATAATTATATTAACAAATTAATTTACAATATTTGAATAAAAATATATTTATATTTTTTTTCTCATAATACCAACTTATAATTAATATCAATTTTATATTTTTAACACTAAAAAAATGGCCATAACATTTGGAACTTATGGACTCGCCATCCATTTCACACTTTCGTGGCCGTGCTTTATTGGAAGTGAAACCCAGCTCCGTATGCTGCGAAACATTGGATCTCAACCCGATTCCCGAACACTAAAGCACAATACCCCTCAATTAACCTTATTCAAAATCAAAATTTCCCACTGAAAACCCTAGAAAACTACTTTCCCGAATTAAATTTCGAAAGTTAAAATTTTTCCGGCACACAGCTTCAGATACTCAGTAATGTACCGATCTGAGGTTGCCACTGAAGAATCAGAGAGATCTGCTTTTCGCAGGGCCGAGAAGAAATACAAAATCTATTACGATAACACCAAAAAGTATGAATTTTCTATCTCCCGTCTACTTTTCGTTCTCTTAATTATGTTGATCATGTACTGCAGAATTTAAGTTAGTACTTTTTTTTATTGGATAATTATAGGAAAAGAATAGCGAGGCCCGTAGATTTATCAGAGGTTGTAGATTTTAACTCAATTTTAGAGAAGTATAATTGCAATGGTGAACTTAAGGATGGACTTTCAGCACTTAAATGTGATTTTGATCGACCTGTTTTCTGCTTGGAAAGTCGACCAGGTATGTAGACATTTGTATTCTTGGAAAACGATTGATGCCCATTGATATTTTTTTTATTTAAAATGCTCTGATTTTGATTCCAAATGCAGGGTTTTATTTTATTCCTGGTGCATTAAGCATAGAGGAGCAATACCAATGGATAAGGGAGAGTCTAAAGAGCTTTCCCCAACCCCCGAATCGAACGAACCACAATGCAATTTATGGGCCCATTGAGGATCTGTTTGTTTCAGCTAATGAGGGGAAGGTTTTGGTACCAGAAGAGAAAACTCCAGATGATGCTGGTTCTGGGGATAGAGTTATTCTGAGTGATGATAGTACTCCCAAGTGGAAATTTGTGGAGAAATTGAGTGAATCACCTGGAAAAGATGCATGCAAATCAGTGTCTGCTTCTGTTTTGCTGCGTAAGTTAAGATGGAGTACCCTTGGCTTGCAATTTGACTGGTCCAAGGTCTTGCTAGAATCCTCTTTTTGATAGCTCTATTGTTTGATATTGTTATAATGTTGCTGTTATCATGAAGAGCATGCTGTATTGATAAGGCACCTATCTTGTATTATGATAACAGAAATTAACTTATATTAGATTAGTCTCAAATGCTTTGTCTATGTGTTTATGATACTTAGAAAGCCTAAAGATAGTGCTGTCAAGATAAATGTGTCTTTTGACGGAATACACATTGACCGGATTAAAAAGTTCAAAAAAGAAAAAGATCTATAACATGTAATCAATCACAACATAAGCATGTTTGTTTTGAGTAATTGTTTGGCAAGCCTATGGCCAAATATTGTTTGAATCCAAGTTCCAATTGTAATCTGGAACTTATTTTACTCTGTTTTCTCATTGCACACATTCTTGCTTAATAAAATAATGGATACTATTCTTTTCCTTTATTCTAAATCTATATTTGGTTGGTTTTCGGGATTCCTTGATGTTATGTTGTCCATATGATCAGACTTCGTTTAGCTTCTTGCCTTCTTCTATCTGCATGTTATTATGAAATAAGAATTTTTCGTATTCTTGTAGCGGAGCTATAATGTTTCTCTCCCTCACAAGAAGATACCAGATGCACTATGCCTGTTGGCCAGAAGGTTGGCAGCGCCTGCTATGCCACGCGGTGAAGAATTCCATCCCGAAGCTGCCATAGTGAATTATTTTGGGTTAGGTACGGCTTATACTTTAATATTTGATATATTTCTTCAGCTCTACTCTCTCCTTCTAAAAGTTTTCAGATAAAATATCATGGTAACTATATTTTTCCTTCAGGTGACATGCTTGGTGGGCACCTTGATGACATGGAAAAAGATTGGAGCAAACCTATTGTGAGCATGAGGTAACATAATATAACATTGCTCAATCTAATCTGTGCTGCCTATGGTTTACATTTGACATATTACTATATTAGCATGTGAAAATGTTCTTCTCCCATCAGTTTGGGTTGCAAAGCTATTTTCCTACTTGGGGGGAAATCAAGGGAAGATACACCAATTGCGATGTTCCTTCGTAGTGGTGATGCTGTACTCATGGCTGGAGAAGCTAGGGAATGCTTTCATGGTATTATTACTTTCTGTCTTTCTTTTCCTTTTCCCTTTGTATCACCCTGATTTTTATGTTTCTGAGTATTTAGTCTGCAAATTTTGGAAAAATAGTTTTTCATATGAACTGTATTGTTTGGTTTATAAAATGAACCATAATAAAGTTGGGATATTACTGGGGTTGGGTGGATGTTGTGTAGCATGGAGTCCCCCCTTATGTAATGCATATAGTATTATAGTCGAGGACCTTTGGCTTGAGTATAGCATATAACCTCTGTGATTTGGTTTGTTGAGCAGTTGATCTCAATTCTTGACTAAAAGTGTTTGCAAACACAAGTAATAACTTTGAGAATCAAGTACCCCCTAATTGATCCAGCTAACCGTTTAATAAAGTTTCATGTTAATGGGAGCATGTTTCTCAACTGAACAAAATAGCAAGATATGATTCATATAGCCGGCTTGCAAAATGGGACTAGGCTTAGTTTGTATATTTTTCTCCCCATTTCCATGTGTATTTCAAGATTCATAGATATCCTTGTCCTTTTGTTCTGTTTATTTGGTGCACGTTTTATTCAGGGGAATACATGATGACTATGGATTGTAAAGTTTTGTATGAGGGTCTGTGTGTTCAAATAATTGTTCTTTCTATTAGGAATTTGAATTCATCTTTAAATTGGTATTCTGATGTGAAGAATCTCTTGGACAATCAGGTGTTCCTCGAATATTTACCGATGCAGGAAATGCCGATATATCCCATCTCGAATCCCAGTTCGAGGGAGAAGATGATAAACCTTTGTTTTCTTACATCAGGACTTCAAGAATCAACATCAATATTAGACAAGTTTACTAAATGGAACTTTAGTCACATTAGATACATGAGCTTGGGAAATTTGTTTGTCCATTTGATTCTTTTTTAGTACAATTTGTTTGATCATTTCAAGGATGCCATTCACTTCTACAGCTATTACTTCTGTATCATACCTACTCTAATGTTTATTTATTTATTATTATTATTATTATTATTATTATTTTGAAAACATGATGATGTCTATAGTCGCATGAATTATGATTTAGTTTTTATTCAATAACGATACTTTAATGCTTTAGCTTTTTTTTTTCAATGATACTTTATTATTAGAGGCATACTCATGTGAAACATATCCATATTAAAAATTTGTGGGTCCTTAATCGGGTTGGGTCAGATTTGATTATTTTCTTTTTCAAAATTTTTGCAACTTTAATTTCAGATTTTTTTGCTTCCAGATATATTACAATTTAGGTAAAGACATGTTACTACTAGGCAAAATGTGTGTTAGAATCAGATTAAATTTTTTATTTTTTTACATATATTCATTTGTTTTTGTAGAAATAACATTTTTTCATACGATCTAATAAAAGATGTGTTACTATAAAAAATATTATTTTTTCATAAATATTTATCATTTCCATAAATATTTAGGAGAAAACAATATATTTTCTTATAGTGATGCACATTTTGCTCTTGTATTATATAAAAAATTATTTATTATATAAAAATAAATGAATATATATAAAAAGAATAACATTTCATAAGATTGTAACACACATTAGCTCCCCCAATTTGTGTTATAATATGGGCAAATACGTGTTACTGTAAGAGAAAATGTACTTTTATAAGAAAACATATGTGTTTTTTAATTTAATCATCAATCATTTAAATCTAGTTATATTGATTCATATATTAACACATTTTTTTACTATTTTATATGTGCTATTATATACAAAATTAATTATTTCTATACAAATAAATAAATATTTATGAAAAATAAATATGTTTTCTTATAGTAACACAAATGATTTTTCTCTTATATTATGTTAAAAACTATTTATTCTATGAAAACAAATGAATATATGCAAAATAACAAAATTTTATAAGATTGTAACACCCAATTTGCTCTAATAGTAACACATATTTGCTCACCAGTTTGTGGTACTATATGGGCAAACATGTGTTACTGTAGGATAAAATATATTTTTCGTAAGAACAAATTTTTTTTAAAAAAATTTAGTTATCATCCCTTAAAGCTAAATATATTGATTCATATAATAACACACTTTTTACTATTTTATATTTGTTATTATAAAATAAAATAATTATTTATATACAAATAAATATATACTTATGAAAATGTAATATTTTTTCTTATAATAACACACATTTTGCTCTTACATTGTGTTGATATAATTTACTAACGATGTTTGTTATGTGGCTATCTCAACGTATTAATCCTATCAAACAATAATCCAAGAAATGTTGTTCTTGGATGGATAATATGGAGAGAGAGAGTAGAGAGTTTAGAGAGAGAAAGTCATTGTGTATATGATTAAGTTGGAGTTAAAAAGATACAGGGGGGGGGTTATTTATAGGTGAGCAAGTGTGAGGTGGCACCCTGTGGACCTGTTCGGCCTTAGGTGTTCGACGAAGGTCTTTGACCTTTGTCTCGGTCCCTCACAATGCTTCCTTTACAATACCCCTCCTACTACACATCTATCCGCTCTATATATACACGTCGCCAATACCCTGATTCTGGGCGAGCTCCATAGGCGAGCTACTAGGCCTTGTGCTGTTCCGGAACAATGTTGATATGGATTTTGTCTTGGTCCCTTTGATCGTGGGCGAGCTTCCCTTCGTCTGGGCTAGCTTCTCTTCGTCTGGGCGAGCTTCCCTTCGTCTGGGTTAGCTTCTCCATGTTGGCTGGCTTCTCAACCTTCATGCTGGCCAGCTCCTCAGCCTTGGTTATTTATCCTTGTAATCCTTCATTAGTAGTTCGCTTTAGTTCGCCTGCTTCACTATAAGTTGCTGACTCGTCACCAGCTCAATAACTGGCGACTTGTCAGAGCGTTCTTCGATCTGGTTCTTTCTTCGTGCTCGATCAATTCTTCTGGACACGTCAATTCGGACTTGGTTAATTACTTTCTTAAGCACGCACGTCGATTATTTTATCAACACATTGCATGAAAAAATGTTATTTCTACAAAAATAAGTGATATATATGTAAAAAAAAAACATTTGGTCTGATTGTAACACACATTTTACCTTAAAGTAACATGCATTTGCCTAAAAAGTAACATACGTGGGAGGGAAAAAAATCGGAAAATTTTGCTAGCGCGAGAATTTGAGAAAATTACCCAAATTCGATCCGACCCGGCTATGAATCCGCAAATTTTTTATATATATGATATGTTTCATACCGTAAAACGTTTCATATAAGTTTTTTTTCATTATTATTTGAAAGCATGGTGATGCTTATAGTCACATGAATTATGATTTAGTTTTTGTTGAATAACGATGCACAAACATCATACTCCCTCCGTCCCGTAGAAATTTGCACCCTACTGGACGACAAATTTTTTAAGGAAAATGTGTTTTATATATAAAGTAGTGGCATATGAGTAAATATATGTATATATTTGTGAGTGTGCACGTAAATCAATATTTCTTTTTTTAGTAGTGTGCAAATTTGTATGGGACTTCCAAATAAGAAAAATGTGCAAATTCATGTGGGACAGAGGGAGTACATGTCACACACAAAAAAAAGCTCAAAATTCAACGTTAATCAAATTCAAAAGTAAAATAATTGGAAAAAAAAAATTAAATATGTGGAGAGTGGGATTTGAACCCACGAAAGCATGGTGATGTTTATAGTCACATGAATTATGATTTAGTTTTTGTTCAACAACGATGCAAAAACATCATACATGGCACCCAAAAAAAAAGGAAAATTATAAAATAGTTTACAAAATTGACATAAATTACAAATAGGTTTTTGTGCAGAAAAAATATGCTTCTGTGCAGAAAAAAATTATACTTCTATACAGAAATTGTGAACCAATTTGTAAATATAGCTATTTTTTTGAATCAATATGTAAGTCACCAAAAAAATTAAGAAGCTCAAAATTCAAAGTTAATCAAATTGGAAAGTAAAATAATTGGAAAAAAAAATTTAAATATGTGGAGGGTGGGACCGGGCCAGAACCTTAATCTGGCGCCTTAGACCAACTCGGCCATCTCCATTTCTTGACTAGATCTTTTAGTTGTCAGGGTGCGTTTGGTAGATGAGATAGGAAAAAGACTAAGATATGTTTGTGAAAACCATTTCATAGTTTCGTCCAGAAAACAAACGTTTTTTTTTTATGTTTGGTAGGTCTGATAGTAAATATTTCTGATGTTTGGTAGGTCTGATAGTCACACAATATTTCTTTCCTGTTGTTTGGTAGATCAAACTAAAACAAACACAACATTAATAGAAAGATTCTACTATAATGGCCAACAACCAGGCAAACATAAGCTAAATTTGAAAAATACAACAGCTCAACTCTAATCAATACCAGAAATTGTGAAAAATGCAGCAACTCAAATCTGATCAAAGCAGCTCAATTGAAATTTTCAAAATTGATGAATCAAACGCAAATTACAAAATAAACGAATCAAACTGAAATTTCTATAGAAATTTACAAAATTAACAAACCCTAATCACAAAATTACTACTAAAAATTTCAAATTGACAAACCCTAATAATGTAATTGACCATCACTGTCAGCCATGTCAGGAAAGCTCAGCTACCACCTCGAAGCTCGCTGTAAACTCCATCGCCTCAAAACCACACCCTTAGCCACTATTCGCGTCGTCCATTGCCAGAAATTGAACCAAAGTCGTCTCTGTTCACTCATTCATGTTGCTGTTAACCGTTCGAACCACCACCATCCGCCATTGAAGACAATCGTGTTCGAAGCTCTCACCAATTCCGTGTGAGCCACCATCGTCTCTGCCGTGCGGCACGGCCGCCATTGGCGACACCCTTCTTTAGATGCCATGGTCAATTTTTAGGAATGAACATAAGCTTCATATCTTGATTTGGGTGGGATCTAGAAAATGTATTGGGGGGGGGCATATGATATGGTTTCTGATCTTACAATTATAATTGTAAGAATTGTAGGGAAAAAGAGGCTGACAGTGAAAAGGTTGGGGTAAGTTGGATATGTTTCAGGCGTTTGGTAGACCATAAATCATTTTTTTAAGGGGGTTTTCTGGCCTACCAAACGCGCCCCAATATATAAATTAATCTATGCACATGTTTTTAATCTGGTCGACCGGCAAGTTGTATTTAAGTTGTTGGGAGTGTCGCCTGAATTTATTTTATTATGTTAGAATGCATGCAAATTTATTTATATAAACCAATTTTCGAATGGATTGGAAAAATCTCTCAACCGCCTAAACACAGATGCTAATAATGATGATAAAGTACTATTAAAGATTACGCTAGTACTTTCTATTTGAAAAAAAATATTATTTTCTTGAATGTCTAGTCACACCTTCTCTAAATTTCCACTAAAAGACCAACAAATAGAATTAAAGTAGTTGTTTTGCCACTGCTTTGATCAGTATCAAGCTATATTTTTTTTTGATTTTTTTTCCAAACACACTAGCATAACTGCATGGCTACAAAGATGGTTAAATCCAATGTTCCAATGATTTTAGCAAAAGATTAGGATGTAAGCACACCGCTTAGCTGTTAATGATAGGATGCGGTCAATCATAGAGAGATTGACCAATTGCGATTGAGAAAATGAACACTGCAGCTGACTAATCACTAGCTTAGCTCAAATCATTCATAAACCAAGAAAAGAGTGGACTGAGGCTGCACCAAAAGATTTATCAAAAAGATTTTAATAAAAATATTTCTGCACAATTAAAGTCACATCGTACTCAGTTGATCTCATCAACTGACTTAGATAAAAATCAAAAGACTTGAAATATTCTGATCTGTTTCAAAAAGCAGCATGTTTTTAAGAACAAATTTAAAATTCAAATTAGAATTCATTCTCTTACTCCAATAAAAAATTAAGTACAATATTCAATGTTTGTATCTTTATTTTTCTTTAGTCCTAAATCTAACCCTAATTAGGTTTCATATCATCCTCCACTTCTGCCTCCTACTCTAACTCCACTTCGCCTTTTCCACCTCCACCACTGCCTCTGACTACTCCATCTCCACCTCCACCCCCACCTTGTCATTTCTACATACGCCTCCTCCTACCCTCCTCCCTTTCTCCATATCCATCTTTTTCTTTCAATGACGATAAAAGGAGATACTACGTAAAAGTGTGTATGGATTGAATTTATTGAAGTTGGTCTGAATGTGCACCAAATGTCATCGGGTTGAAAGGAAATTTACACAAGTCCTTTTTGACGCTAGATGAAGCTATTGATGTATATAATTCTTATTTTGGATGAAATATCAATGAAGTTGATGCCTAAAAGGATTCTCATGTTGTGTGGAATTTGAAGGAAGAAGAAATGTCTAGTGATGTTGTCTTTGAAAGAGATTCAAGTTCAAATTTTGCAAAGGAGGCTAAAAGGACTGCAAATAATATTTGTAGCTGCAATTCTTCTAATCTTGAAGTTTCAATGATTATAAAACTTGTTATTGTTGATTGTATTTCTGAATTTTTTTAGCCATCATTACTTCTATGTATAAGTAATATAAATGAGAAATGTTATTTTGTTATCATACTATTTTTTTAATTTTTTTTATTTCTTCAAATATAATGTTAGTTTTCGTTTAATTGTTAATATATATATATAAAGAAAAAAAAGTAAAATTAAAGTGTTAATATATTATCATCAGATTTTACCAAGATTATAGGATAATCATATGAATTCAAAGTTATTATAATTGATAAGTCTCAAATTCTTATAATTTTATTTTATACAATGAAAAATGTTTGATTTGAGAATAGATTTGAGTTCTTATAATTATATTAAAATATTTATGATTTTAAGATTTTATAATTGATCCACTACAAGAAATTCGCCTTTTACCAATAAATTTTTTTCGTTGGTAATCAATAAAATTACATTTACTAACGGATTAGTAACAGATTTACAACAAAAATTTTCGGTTGCTATTCAGCTCATTGCTAAATTTACCAACGGAATAGCAGTCTGTTAGTAAAATATACCAACAAATTACCAACAGATTACAAACAGAAAAAAATACCTTATATTACCAATCTATTGGTAATCCGTCAGAAAATCAGTTAGTAAACATAATCCGTTGGTAAATTCATGTGTTAAGCCGTTAAAAGTCTCTTGGTAATTCGTTGATAAATTCTGTTAGTAATTCGTTAGTAAATATATCTGTTGGCAATCCGTTAGTAATATTTTTTAGTAATCCGTTACTAATTTATTACTAAAGCTTGACAAAGCTTGGCAAAACTTGTTAGTAATCCATTGCTAAATTTTGTTAGTAATCTGTTGGTAATTTTAAAAAAAAATTAATTTAATATTTTGCCCCTAATATAAGCTTTTTATCATGCTATTCAAAATATATAATAAACTAAAGTAATAAAAAATCCATATTCATCCAAAAACATATAACATAAACTTTAAATCCAAAATCCACTACTTCATGGTTCATTACTTTACTCTACCAATAAGTCATAATTTCGATCTCAATTCAAAGTCAAATGCAATTTAGAATAAGCAAAATTTTTAAGTGGTACTCTCATCCTAATCATCGTCACGAGGCTGATCTCGTAAAGTTAGAGTCTGAGGCATTTACACGTTGGAAGACGTATTGTCTCCTCCATTTGTCTTTATCGTGCCACAACATCATCCAGTACTCGTTGGACCTCAGCTCAACCCTTAGCATGACCTTCCTCTCTAATGCGCTCGGTATCGATATGTGACATTCCTAAAGAAATTTGAGACGAGCCCAAACTACCAAGACCATAAATGCGTTGCTTTTTCTACCCCTCCTACAACATCCACGTAGTGATCATTTACTTTCCTAGCAAACTACGGTGAGTCTATGTCATGATGAGATAAATCAGGATCAACAACAATACTGGAGTCGATTTTCTCCTAAAAGAAAATCAATAATTAGAATGCATTAGGTAATAATTTTGTCCATCTTCAAGAAGTTTAAAATAGGATATACTTTCTCTCCATTTTAAATTTTCACACTTGCACATAACATGAAATAAAGACGACGATGATATACGTGGTTTGATAAATATAATATATATCCATGAAGTATCAGGTAGCCTTCCACTATCAATCTACATATTATAACACCAAATTCTCAAATAATTAATTCAAATTCTCGCTCAGCACCACCAAGAACCTTAATTACTCATTTTGATGAGTAAACTAATCAAAGGAAAAATAATATGAATACAATCTATTGAACGATGTGAACAAAGCCCAGTATATACGCGAACTCAATTCACACTCCAATAACTCATCCTATTAACCACCAATCATTAGCAATAAAAATAAGAGATAATGACTGGCCGGTATGCACTATCTACTCCTAATCACATCATGGTGTTGTTATCTCTTTATTTTTCAACTGAGTGTAATCCTATTAACAAAGACCCATTATTTTCCTATTAATAACAATTTTGCCACGACAGCTGTGATACAGAGAGACACAAAATATCTCTCTCTATCTCTCATACTCTCTCTCTCTCGTACTCTCTCTCTTTGTCCCCGTCTCCCCTATCTTTCTCTCTTTCTATATATATGCACGGTGGTGAAAGGAAGATGGATAGGGCGGAGCAACGGCGGCAAAGGGGGGTGAAGACGGAGGCGACAGAGCGGCGGATCTGGACGGGTGAGACGAGACGTGGTTTTTCTTGGGGGTAATGGAGTTTCTATGAAATCATCGATTTTGGTAGTTTTTTCGACGGGAGATCTAACCTTTCCCACACTTGTATCCTAATTTGATTTCGTTTTATTTTTTTAATTTTTGGATTTGTGGATTTTTACTGATTTTTGGTTCATCAAGCAGGTGCTCTGACGGAGACGATGAATGTGTTGTCGATGATTGAGAAATCTGGCTTCAGAAACCCCCAAGCGCCGCCGCTGCCTGTGTTTTCCGGCTGTAGGGAAGGCATCAGGGGAGATGGTTGTTGAGCAGGTGGATTTCGGGCAGCGTGGGTGACGCTTGCCCTATGCTTTTGGTCCAGACCTTAATCGAAGAGTGATGGCAGTGGTCCAGACCTTCATCGAAGAGTCTCAGTGAAGACGATGAGGTGTGTACTATTACTCATACTTAGTTTCAGTAAATTTTTCACCGTAATTTTTTTTTTTTGCACATCAGATGTTTGTGTAATTGCTTCAATGACTTTCTTTCTCGCCTGTGGTGTCATCCGTGATTTCTTTCTAAAAAATTAAACCATCATCAGTTTTCACATCCAATTTGGGTCCGTTGAGGAAGGGTTTTCATCGAGAAGAGTGTCTGTGAGGAAGGTGAATGCCGATTTGGGGGTTCCTCGCCTGAGAAGACGGTCCATTGAGGAAGGTGGATGCCAACAAATTATTGTAATTGCCGAGCAGTTTTCCGATTTGGGGGTTGCTCGCCTGAGAAGACGGTCATGTTCGGAGCAGTTTTTTAACTATGATGGATTTATGTGTTTTGACTATGGCTAGAGTGAGATTTTTGTATATTTTTAGCCGATTTTTTTCTATTTTTGGCCGGATTTTTATTGTGTAGGCCATTTTTAATACCTGATTTCTGTATAAAATCTTAGTATAATAAGAAATACAATAGTACACTAAGAATCACTATGGTACAATAAGAATACATCAATTAGTTCGATCTTCGATTCGAGAAAAAATCAAAATAATTGTGATTGCTACAGTAAAACATCACATCATCTGAACACCTTTTCAATGTATTAAATGTCCATGTTTTTTTAAAATAATGTACAAAGTACAATCAGTATTTTATTAGTACACTCATATAAGTGAAAATACAATCAGTATTTCATTAGTACACTCGATTAACATTCTTGCCAGCTGGAAAGGTGTTTTTGCACCCACCTTAAATTGTAAAAAGTAACAGCACCCTCTTGTGGTTTACTATGCTAAAAAGCACTAGGATGTGGTTGACCCTAAAAATAACATGAATACAATCTATTGAATGATGTGAACAAAGAATAACATTAGAATATAATAGCATGAAAATATTTGTAATACTTAATATGCTTCTTCTAAGAAAAGTAACATGTAATCAACATAAAATTTTAACTTGAGAATAACATTAGAGTTTAGTATATACCAGGACACGAATGGACCATAGATAGTCGTGCTCATACATGAACGTACTCGTGGTGCCCAATATCTATAGTAAAATTTTATATTTTCCATGAACATGTTATTTAAAAATTTGTATATATTAAAACACATAAACATGACATACCAATTATTAGATGACAATAAAATTTAGTGTATCATTTAATGATGTATCTAATGATGCATTTGTATGTACCCTACAAACACATTCATGTCGCAACTGAACACCTCCTCCGTGAGCCTCCATATCTGCAATGAAATATTCATTAAATTACATTGTCACATGCAACAACACATAACTCATCATGTAAATTTAATTAACTAACATGCACCCTAATCACTATCTATAAATTTAGAGAAAGCATGATTAATGAGAGGGTTTAGGGTATTACAAATATTGCAGGTGCTTCAGTTCACCTAGCTCTGGTCCTAAAGTCCCAGAAGTGTTAGAATTTCCCAAGTCCCTACAATCAAGAATCATATTCAGAGCAGAGCAATTAGAAACAAGTGACTATCACATCTTTAAAAGAATCCAACATTAAATTAAGAGGAATTGCAACAAAGAATTAAGAGAGGAATTCCTACAAAACCAATTCAAAGTTGCAACAAGATGGGCTCTTCATATATTCAATCTTAATTAAACAATCTTTAAATAATATACTCAAAAAAATTCATCATACAATAAATCTACAAAAAAAAAAAAATCCCTTATTAGAAAATGTTATGCACTTAGAACCAGCAGAATGGTGAAGAAAGTTGCTTTCCCCATAGAATAACGACGATCTAACCTCAAACAATCCTTGATATTGAATCCCATTTTCGCACTCAGCTACTTGAAGAAACCCCATTGTGGATTTCCACCGTTAAGCTCCTTGAAATGTCTAAATGCACAATAAAATACAAGTAAAAGAGTCATCTCACATATCCCCTTCACGGAAGCACAAGTCACTTACTTAATCCACAAATTACTTGAAACAATCACGAAAATTAGGCAAGCATCACACAATTTCTTGATGGAAAACTAACTGGTTTTCTGTTTCTAATGAAGTGTATAAGAGCAAGAAGTTGGTGGAAAGCACACCTAAGTAATTCTATAATGTTATCCATCTCTGCATACTTTAATTACCTTTTAATATTTGTCAGTGCATTGGTCTTAAGTGTTAAAATAGTTCTAGTGGGTTGATAATCAAAAGTTACTATTTACCTTTCATTAATGAGGCTAATACTGACAATTGACAAACATTAAATAGTCAGCAATAAAAAGATGAAAATGAGAATCTATCCATGCAAAAGCAGAAAACTGAGAAATTACATACAAAATATGAGCAAGAAAACCAAAATTCTTATTTACATGACCCAAGAATGATCAAAAGATGCATATCCCTTCATAATTACAAGCAACAAAACCGAGTGAGGAGAGAAACTAACCGAGAGGGAGATGGAGTGTCCATTACTATTTTCAGGATAAAATTGTTGAATGTTATTTTCTCATCCTCTATTACTATTTCAGGATAAAATTGTTGAATGTTACTATTTTTTAAGATAAAGCATTTGTGAAGGTGTTTGGGTAAGAAAAGTCTTATAAAACTTCGTGGTTGTGGAGATGGCTTGAAGCCACCCTCGAAAAAAAAGAGAGAAAATTAACATTGAATTACAACAAGAGAATGAAAAATTGTGAAATGAACTTGAACAAGACAAAGAATCAATAGAAGTGTCGATGACGAAGAATAAAGAGTTGACTTCACGATTGGAGACATATCTTTCTCAGCAAATTAGAGTATTATGACAAATCATCAACTAGGTTTATGTAGTTTAGTTTAGAACTGCACATGTTTGTTTTTATGTATTATATTTAAAATTTACATTTTCTACTACGATTTTATGTTTTAATTATAAGTTTTAATTTTATTATCATTTTTTTCAACATACAGATAAAGGTTTTATAGGTATATAAAGAATGATAAAAAATATTGTTATTGATTTAAAACTACATTGAAATGCATTTGTCACAATAATTCTAATGTACTTATTATTACTATCACATTATCTAAATTAATTTAATATTAATTAAAATTAGAAGATTTTTAGATTTTGTGATAACTATATAGTTAAAATATTTTTATCACAATATTATTAAATTTTATTTAAAAATATTAATATAAAAATACAATTTGTGATGAAATTTTTTAGTCTTTAGTGATAATTATATTTTAATTAGCAACACATTAATAGTGACAACTAGTAAGAAATTATTAGTCATGACTATTATATTTATTACTTAATATTGAGTAACAGTGGCAATAAATAAATGTGACAAAAATATTGAATAATAGTGATAATAAATCCATGTGACTAAAATATTGAGTACCAGTGACAACGAAAAGAAGTGACTAAAATATTGATTAACAATGTCAACAAATTTTTGTGACTAAAATATTAAGTAATAGTGACAACTAGATATTTGACTATAACATAGGTTTCGGTGACAAAGTATGAGTGTCACTAAAAACATGACTTATAGTGATGACTAAGATATTTTTGTGGCTAATCTTTTAGTGTTGGGACAATATAAGGATTTTGATTAGATCCCAAAACCCCTGATGATTTGTCTAAGTATAATTGTTAGGATTGTCTAGATCAGGATTAGTCAGGTTAGAATAGATTCTCTATTCATAGGTATTCAGTTCAGGGGGAACGTGTTGAAGACTGAAGATTGATGGAGTCGACCCAAAGATTTGAAGTCAGAAGTGCACTCCATCCTGATTGTCTGAGTCGGTCTGATTTGAAGTTGAAGTCCAGAGACCTGAAGATCCATCCTGAAGACAGTCCGAAGATTCCACCAAGTGATTTTTTTACTGAGTACACTAAGCATACTCAGGGCAGAACTCACTCAGTGAAGGCAAAGTGTAATCTGAGTAATTGGGCTGAGTATCAGGCTTACTGATACTTGTAAGTCATGATAGAAAGGATTACACATGAAAATGGGAGTTAACATTTATGTTAACACCTGGGAATAGAAGGAATGTCAGTCTACTCCGCATAAGACAAACATTTATTCTGAGTTAAGAACAAAACACTCGGAGTTTAAATGTACGATGAAGGATAAAGTCACATCAACTTTCTAGCCATTTGAAGGGTGGCCAGTAAGGTGGCGACACGTAAGTATGGAGGATTGCGCCGCATTTAATGTTCCCAGAGCTGCAGGCGGCAAGGCACAATGTTTCCTTTTTTATGCATGGGAAAAGTCAAACAAGTACAAGCCTACCCGCACCTACTAAATATAGAAAGATTTGAAAAGATCTCTTCCAACGGATCTATTTCAAATCCTATTCAAGGTTACGAGAAATTTCCAAGCAAGAAATATACAAGAATCCAAGTGCTCAAAGCAAACCACAAGCAACACTCTGCAAGAAAAATTCCCCTAGTGTTGTAGTAGGATTCACACTGTATTTACTTAGATCGATAACTCTTTATCTTTAGCATTGTTTTGTATGCTAGAGCTATCACAATAGTTGGAACCAGAATACCAAACCCTTCAAGGTTGTGAGAAGGTTGGTTAGAAGGACTGAGATTTTTTAAAACGCCCAGGGGTCGGGTTCCTAAGAGCGGAAGGAGGCTATTCATGCACCTTGGCACGTTAAAAGCAAGTACCTATCCTCAGTGGAGAGGATAGCTTCCTGTTAAATCAAGTCGTGGACGTAGGAGTTGGTTATCTCCTAACCACGTTAAAAACTCCCCTGTGTGCTGATTTACATACTTGTTCAGGATCATCTTGTCATCATTCTTAAACTAAACATTTTTGCATAAGTTTTATAAAGTTAGGCGAAACCAATTCTCCTGAGCATCAATCTTGTGCACCAGTCTTAACAACTATTTTCTAAGCAAGTCAGAAAAATGATTTTCGGAAACTAAAACGAGTAGAACTTAAGGGCTCACTTTCTGCACGTACTCTAGCTTATTGAGATAGCTATCCAACTGACTAGCTTGTCAAAGCGGTCAGTAGGTGGGTTATCTCTATTGAGCTTCCGAGAGCACACTCAGACTCAGCCTATTTGGTTCCTGACTGATCTGTCCCTGCTGCCCCTGAGGACTATCAGTTCAGTGAGCATCTCAGGATCTTCCTGACTGAGTTTGTAAGAGCATTTTCCTGAAGAATTCGAAAAATCTGACATCAGTGTATTCCCCCCATACACTGATTTTACTCATTTCGGGACCAACATTTAGCCACAACATTTATAGTCACAATCTCCAAAATTGTCACTAACTATTTTTTGTGACAAAATTTTGCAATATATTGACAAAAAAAAATCGCCACTAAAGATAATTTTTTTTGTAGTGTTGCAAGGTACACGACAGTCTCCTTCCTCTCTAAGAAATTCAACCCCTGGGTAGTTTTATAAGTCCTGGTCCTTCACACCTCACCAACTCACAACTTTTAGTGGTTTAGCTTTGAAGTTTCCAACTATGGTGTGATAATCCTTACAAACAAATCTAATGCTAAGGATGGATTATCACACTAAGATAAATACAGAAAGATTCTCTAACAACAATAGGGAAATTTATAACTTGCAGGGTGTTGTTTGCTTGAATATTTTGAGCACTTGAATCTTTGGTAAATCTCGACTTGGAAATTTCCCGTAACCTTGTTTGGGTGCAATGTCTTCTATATTTATATGAGAGATTTGTAATAGATCCGTTGGTGGAGATCTAAACAAATCTTCCTATTTAGGTAGGTGGCAGCCTAGGATATGACATTTACTTTACCATGTTATTTTGGTGAAAAGTCTTATGGCGCCGCCTGCAACTGTGAACATTAATGAGTTTGTCAGATCCGTACATACGTGTCTTCATCTCACTTGTTGTTCTTCAAACGACTAGTTGTTGACAAGACTTATGCTTCATCATACCATAGTTACTTCAAGTGGTTTGCAACTCCACTCATGTATAAATGTTTTGTCTTTAATAGCTTTTCTGACATTCTCTTTGTCATCAGTCTTTTAGCATAAATGCTAAGTCCCAAACGGTCAGTAGCATTTTCAGTCAGGACTTTCAAAGTGTCAGTAGAATGAATACTTAGACTGAGTACTCAGGCTACTTCCGCCTTCACTGATATGTTATGTCCTGACTGTGCTTAGTAACAATCAGTAGAACTCTATCAATGATCTTCCTCAGGATTGTCTTCTCAGGAACGATCTTCTCAGGAATTTTCTTCAGGATCTTCAGGGTACTTTGGTGTTGAGGACAGTTCCTCTGATCTTCATCTTTAGGAGGCTTTCTGTCCTCAAGAAAGGTTCCTCCTGAACTTGATCTTCAGGATGTCTCCCCCTGAATCCAGCCTTCAGGGTGGTTCCCCCTAAACTGAATACCTGTGAATAAAAAAAAGTCTAACCTATCCTGACTCTATTCCTGAGTCTATACAATCCTTAAACTGTACTTAGGTAAATCATCTTTTCAGACTTAGGGGTTTTGAGATTTGAATCAGAACAATTCAGTTAATATCCCAACATCTGCTACCCCTCGAAAGTGGAGGTCTATACCTTCACCTCTACGACCTCTAGTACCAATCTCCACCACCAATATATGTCGACTATCTCTCTCTCGGCCCCCTTTTGGGATTGTAACATTTAGATCTAATAAAATTGTACCACCTTCATCCATACTATCATTATTCATTGTTCCCCATGCATAACATGTTTCTTGATTTAAGAGACCATTCTTCATCTGTATGCATCTTTTGTTAATATAAGACATCTTTTCTACACTCCCCATTGCAACATCTACAAAGCTGAAAATACTTTCTACCACTTGATATTTTTTTTTGAATTCTTCAGTCATGTCTCCTGCCAAAAAAAATCTTTGAATACGATTATTTCACTATTTTTTCCACATATCTAACAAGTATCTCACGTGCACAATTTCAATGTTCTCTTGAGCCAACACTTTCATAATATGACAACACAATAATCTCATGAATTTATATTTCTGTGCCATCACAATAAGAGACAACACAGGAGTCCGTGCCAGTACTGCTACTCCCGGTGGGAAGGGAAGATTCGGACCTACATCCTCGTAGTCTCGCACACAAAGGTTAAAAAGACCTTCTTCCGATAGACTTGGCGCAAATGGCACCTGACAGTTCCAGCATATCACAGTTGAGCCACCCCAGAGTGAGGGATTGCGGGCCGTACCCCCACGAGTCATATTACCCTCGAACAGCCTCCACAGGAGGTAGTTCACGATGATGAGTTGGCTACACTAAAGAAGGCCATTGAGCAGCTACAGATGCAGGTAGTTGCCTTGAGTTGATGGAGCGGGCACGAATACACTCCCGGCATCACCTTTGGCATCAATAATTCTAAAGGCACAGGTTCAGAAGAAAATACAGTTCCGTGTAATGGCCGCATACGAGGGAAAGTCTGACCTGAAAGTACATGTGTCAAAGTATTCGAACTTCATGATCTCTATGGGAGCGACATATGCCACACAGTGCAGGAATTTCCCACTGACCCTCGGAGATGGAGCTCACAGATGGTTCTCCTCACTAGCTCTGGGGTCAATCCAATCTTTCGGCCAGCTAACACGGGAATTCCTATCGCACTTCTCCAGATACGGGTCATACCTTACCCAGAAGAACAGATTGGCAAATATCAATCATGGGAATGAGAATTCGGACCAACAATACCTGTAGAGGTTCGACAAAATCCTACTGGAAGACGAACCTGTCAGTGATGATACAAAGATAGTGGCAATGATGGCCGGTCTGAAGAAGGGAACTGAGTTATGGAAGAAATGCACCTGTCTTACCTGAAGACCTACGCTGAACTCAGGCACAAGGCAGGTGTATACGTAGCTATGTAGGAGACATTACTGAAGGAAGCTGGGAATGCCAAGGAGAAAAAGTCTGGGGCAAGAAGACCGGGGGCACGTACAAGGCCCCGAGAAATCTAAAGTCATTCGGAGATGAGGATGAGTTTAAAGAAAAATTAAACCAAGTGTTGTCAGTGTCGGTTGATCACGTGTTCACGACCGTCAAAGATAGAGCTATGCTGAATGAGCCAAGAAAGATCTGAAAAGACCGCAGCTTAACCCCAACAAGTATTGTGCGTACCACCAGAGCACCGGACACTTCACCAGCGAGTGCCGAGATTTGCTGAAACAGCTCTGAAAATTTTATGAGGATGGAAAGTTGACCGAGTTTGTTAAAAAGGCTCCCGTCAAGAGGCAAAGGCAAGACATGAGGGAAGAGACTGATGGAGATGATGAGGAAGAAGACAAAGATCGTCGTCCTAGGTAGAATAGGCGTAGACCACCTCCACCTCCTACGCAACAAGAGCCCAACAGGGAGATCCTAGTCCTCGAGGAACAATTTGGGCCAGCTAGTGGAGTCACAGATGGAAGACCGTCAGTGTCAAAGAGACAGAGGAAAGCGGACGTGCGAGCTATCCATCAAGTCCAAGAAGGGGTTCCGGCTCCAAGCCCAGCACTACGCCTACTGCAGAGCTAACATTTTCACAGGCTAACCTGGAAGGGATCCTCACTCCCCACAATGACTCGTTGGTGATAAGCGCCAACATCATGAATACGAAGGTCCACCGCTTGCTTGTGGATACCGGTGCCTACACCAAATACTATTCAAAAGCACCCTAGATCTGCTAGGAGACTATGAGTCGTGTATTGAAAGTTGTAATCATAGGATAGTGGGGTTGGGAGAAGCTGTAACCATCCCCGTAGGTATGATCAGGCTATCAGTAGAACTTGTATTGGTCGAGGACCCAGAAAAGAGGCTCACTAGGTTAATAAATTTCCTTGTGGTAGATCAGCAGTCGTCTTATAATGGGTTCCTCGGCCGTCCTTTCATTTCTAAATTCAAAGAAACCTGTTCAACCTACTATTATTGTCTAAAATTTCCAACTCCGAAAAGTGCCGGTACTATAAAAGGCAATCAAAACAAAGCTAGAGAGTGTTTGCTTCAAATTAAAAAACATGTTATGTAGATACTTGTATATGAAGAAGAAGTACAACACTCAACTGACGAGCCAAATATTCTCGATGTTATCTCAGTTGAGACCGAGTTAATGGAGGTGGACAACCAGTTGGAAAAGCCAGAGGTCGCCCAAGTCAATCAAAATATACCACAGCTAGCGGTGCCCATGGAGGTAGATGGTAGCCAACCAGATGACGTACCTACCAGCTCAGCTGTGTAGGAACCTGCAGAGGTCCACGAACCTGCTCCCAACAATGAGAAGATGGGTGGCCTCGAAACCCGAGTGGGTTATGAGCCTATGCAGGAGGAAGACGAGCTGAGCTGTGAAGGATTCACTTCGGATCCTAGATGTAAAACTAAGAAGAGACGAGCTACCCCAGTGGAAGAGCTTAGAGCTATCCAAGTGGATCCAAGCAGAAGTGACATAGAACTTTTTATAATTTCTGAGTTACAAGAGCCTTACAGGAGTAAGATGGAGGAATTTCTCAAATCCAACCTAGACGTGTATGTCTGGTCCCACGAAGACATGATAGGAATTCCACTCAAGCACGCATGCCATCGATTGAACATCGATCCGACGAGGAGGCCTGTCAGGTAAAAGTAAAGGAAGTACGGACTAGACAAGTACGAAGCCCTGATCACGGAGGTGAAGAAGCTACTGGATAATAAGCTTATCCAAGAAGCACTCTGTCCAAAATGGGTAGCTAACCCGGTACAGGTGAAGAAGCCAAACGGGACGTGGCGACTGTATATAGATTTCACGGATCTCAACGCAGCGTGCCTGAAGGATAACTTCCCACTACCATATATCGACCAGCTAGTAGATAACACTGCAGGACATGAAATAATGACATTTATGGATGCTTTTGCAGGTTATCACCAGATAGCAATGCACTCAGAGACTAGGAACATACAACGTTCTACATGAACAAGAATATGTACTACTAGAGTAGGATGCCATTCGGACTCATCAATGTCGGAGCTACGTACTAGAGGTTGGTCAACAAGTGTTTGACCAACACATTGGACATACGATAGAGGTATACATAGATGATATTTTTGTCAAAAGCTTAAAGAAGGAGGACCACCTGGACCACCTAAAGCAAGCATTCGACATAATGCAAACCTACAACATGAAATTAACTCCTAAGAAAAATAGCTTCAGAGTCCATTCCGGAAAGTTCCTGGGCCACCTGGTGAGCCAAAGAGGGATCCAGGTCAACCCGGCTCAAGTAAAGTGCAAAATGGAGATGAAGCCACCAGACTCGGTAAAGAAGGTCCAAAGACTTACAAGGTGCTTAACAGCCTTGAATAGATTCATCTCCAGGTCTGGCGACAAAAATCGACCATTTTTCGAGTCGATTAAAGTCAAGCATAAAGACGATTTCCAGTGGACAAGTGCATGCCAAAGAGCCTTTGAGGAAATCAAAGAATACCTCAGCAATCCACAACTCTTATGAAGCCAGTACCTGGAGAAAAGATGTACCTATACCTGGCAGCGTCGGAGGTGGCCATAAGCTCGGTACTAGTAAGAGCAGAAGGAAAAACACACTTACCAGTGTATTACGTAAGCCAAGCATTGCACGAAGCGGAGCTATGCTACTTACCTACGGAGAAGTTGGCTTACGCACTAGTGATGAGTGTTAGGAAATTGAGACCCTATTAATCAAGGGACAAGCACTCGCCGACCTCATCATCGAGCTAACTTTCCCACAAGATCCAACGAGGGGGCGTATAGTACCATGACACCTCTACGTAGACAGATCATCAACTAGCACAACAGCAGGAGCCGGTGTAGTACTGATAAGCCCAGATAGACAAGTCTTCACTTCAGTAATTAGATTCGACTTCAGAGCTACGAACAACGAAGCTGAATATGAAACACTGATAGCCGGACTTAGGTTATCATTAGTTGTGGGGGCTACTAAACTACAATTTTTCAGAGATTCCCAGCTAATAATATCCCAAGTCCGGGGAGAATACAAGGCTAAAGTCCAACAAATGGCACTATACCAGAAGATAGTAGCGCACCTGATCTCACTATTTCAACAAGTGTACATCGACCAAATACCGAGGTTGGAAAACACACAAGCAGATGCACTAGCCCGACTAGCTACGAGTAGCGGAGAAGCGGAGCTGACAGAAGTAGTCATCACAAAGCTAAGAGATCCCTCGACATTAGATTATAAATTAAATCAATCTTCGAGCGGAGGATAAGAGGAGGAAGACAATTGGTGAGCTCCTATCAAAAAGTACCTGGAGGATGAATCACTCCCGAAAGATGTTTGGTTAGCTAGTCGGCTAGTGAAGCAGGCAGCCAGATACACACTTGTGGATGACCTACTATAAAAACGAGGATTTTCTCTACCCCTACTAAAATGTGTAACGGAAAAACAGGGGTTAGAGGTGTTAGAAGAAATTCACCAAGGAATCTGTGGGAGTCATGCTGTGGGGCAAACTTTAGCATACAAGACGATCAGACAGGGGTATTATTGGCCCACTCTACGCAAAGATGCTATTAGCTTCGCTAGAAGATGCCGAAAATGCCATCTATTCGAACCAAACATCCATACACCTGCAAACCAACTCAGATCAGTCTTCAGTCCATGACCTTTTGCAAAATGGGGTATCGATTTGATCGGCTCATTCGCACCTGGCAAAGGCATTGTAAAGTTTGTCGTGGTAGCGGTAGATTATTACACAAAATGAGCTGAAGCTGAGGCACTAACGACAGTAACACATGAAAGGATGATAAACTTCATTTGGAAAAATCTGATCTGCAGATTTGAACTCCCGCAATCAATCGTGACGGATAATGGTAGACAGTTTGACGGCCAAAAACTAAGAGAGTTCTACAGCTCGTGGAACATCAAGAAGCATTACTCGACCCCTACCATCCACAATCAAACGGACAAGTAGAGGCTGTATATAAAATCTTGAAGCACATTTTGAAGGTCCGTTTAGAAGACAAGAAAGGTAGTTGGGCCGACGAGCTCCCTGAAGTGTTGTGGTCCTATAGAACGTCCTACAGAGCTAGTATTGGGGAAACCCCGTTTGCCTTAGCATTCGGGATAGAAGCAGTAGTCCCAGTGGAGGTTCAAAACCAAACTTGAAAGGTCGTGAGCTATGATGAAGAAAGCAATGATGAAGCCTTAGCAGTAGAGAAAGATCTGCTTGAAGAAACCCGAGCTTCGTCAGAATTGAAAAACGCAACCTACAAATAGAGAGCTGAAAGTATTACAATACCCAAGTGCGACATAGAAAATTTAAGGTTGGGGAGTTAGTCTTGAGGAAACGACTAGCGACGCCACCAGGAGTGTTCGGGTCTAAATGGAAAGGACCGTTCTGGGTCACAGCCAGCTGGACTAATGGGACGTACGATTTAGAATATATGGAAGGAAGAGCTTCGTCTGACACATGAAGCACAGTGCACCTAAAAAATACTACCAGTAGTAGGAAAAGAAGATATGTAGTTTGTAATAGGTATATTTGAAGGTTCACATCAGACATATTGATGACAGCCTGTGTAAAAATATTTGTTTAATAAAGAGATGAATATTTTTCGAAAAATTATCTGTTCAAGCTTAAATATGCAAAGGGTACAAGTTCCGAAACATTATTATCAAAGTTCGAGGCAAAAAGCCATTAGAAGGCTAAGGTTCATTAAAGTATCATACTAAAGGATTACTAAGAACCCACTGCCCAGTGTTAGAAAAATTCTCGAAAGACGATTACAAAACGTCTAAGGCAAGGTGTTTTATAAAATTCCAATCGCCCAAGAGATCAATATAAAAAGTATGATTCACAGTTCTAAGCGACATAAGACGAACAATTCACGGTCCTAAGCGACGTAAGAGGAACAAATGCGTACCAAAAATAAAAGCGAGCTACAAAAAGATAATAACGTGCAAGAAATAATAAAAGCCAAATGGAACAGAAAGATTGCACCTTGTATATATGATTTAAAAAAAGAATCTCGAGTACAAATGGTGTCGATCACAAAAAGCCAATCGACTGGCTAGAATAAGCAAAAAAGTACAAAAAACCCAACATATGGGCGAGCCACTACAAGCTACTACAACTTGAAAAAAAAAGCAAAAATAATCCTAAAGCCTAAGACTGGGGAGTGGTGCAGGCGGCAGAATCGACAGTAGCCAGGAGCTCTGGAGCAGCTGGAGCATCGGAGGTAGGAGCGACCACTGGGGCGACCTCTGGAGGGACCCCTAGAGCGACCTCCTGGCCCGTAGCGAGACAGAGAGTGGGCATCTCCGTAATTGGGCTCAGGTCGCTGGCGTCCACTATAATATCCCCAACTAGCTCGCTCACCTGCTCCTCAGTAAGTGGAGTTCGCTGCTCGTCCCCCTCAATGGGTAGCTCGCCCCTGCCTGCTTCTTCATTCGCAGCTGCGACATTCAAAGGTGGGTATGGCCCACCAATGATCCTGATGTAATCAGGGATGAAATCCAACTCAATTCCGAGCTCCACCAGGTCGCCTATATCAGCAACAAAGTAGTGGGAAATGGAGGCCGCAACTACAAACTCCTGGTACTCCTTCACCAGGACCTCCCACACATCAGCCTTCTGGTCAACCGCCCAACGGTAGGTGCGTAGGATCTCGGCGTAGCACAGAAGATAACCGAGGTCTGAAGCTCCCACTTTCGCAGCTTCTAGGACTTCTGGTGAAATTGAAACATCCAGAAGACCCTGGAGTTCAGCAACCCAGGTGGCATACGTGCGAACTTCGCCATTCAATTTTGAACATTCGGTGCTCAAGGCCTTGTTCAGCTCCTGCTCTCGGCCGAGCTCCTGTGACCTGCGGGCGAGCTCTTCATCCTTGGCCCTCAAGGCCATCTCGAAGTCTTCCTTCTGACGGGCGAGATCAGCCTGGAGTTTCTCAAGCTTCTTAAGAGTATCTTGCTCACCCGCCAGTGCCGCCTTGACTTTGCTCTCTACACTAGCAGCCACCTTCTCAGCCTTCTTCTTTTCTTTGGCCAGCTTCAGAAAGGCCCCCTTAGCTTCATAGCGAGCTTTGTCGGCCGCCGAGATTTGATCGATGGTCCTTTGAGCAGCTAGGAGGGCCCCACTAGCATAATGCATAGCAAGTCAGACACTGTCGGCCGGCTTCTATTTTTCGATCATCGCCAACTGGGATTGGTACCAATACTTCAGTACCTCTTTGAGGGTGCGGCGAGCTAACCCCGTTGGCAAATTTTGCAGGCTCACAAGAGGCTTGGACCAGGCGGCGTTGTGCAAAATATCATCCCTCTCAGGATGCTCAACTGGAGCATACCTACAAACGAAGCAAAATACACTTAGAAAATTTTCAAGAAAATGTTAGTTAACCTACTATGAAGACTTGGGAAAATTCCTTACCCCGATCTGGTAGGGTCCCAACCTAGTAGGGTATCATCCACCACCCGAACTCCGTAAGGGGATGGTGGTGGAGGAGGAGTCTGTGCAGAGGGAGGGGCAATGGAGCGACAGAGTCTCCCTGCCCGGAATCGGAGGCAGCTCGCCCAGTTCGCTCAGACTCTGAGTCAAGGCCAGCCGAACTCAATCTCTTGTGAGCTCGGACTTCTTCCTCGCTCACGTAGGACCCATTCCTACGGCGAAGGCGACCTCCCTCTAGTGAAGAAGGAGGAGGAGGAGCTCGCACGGTGCCCTTATTGGTGGGATCCTTGGTGATTGGGGCTTTGGCCGATACCTTCGCCGACACCTTCTTCGGTATGGACCCCTGTCCATAGCACCCAGCTTTCCCCTTCATAGCGGGAGCAGCTTCGGCCTTTTTCTGGGCCGCCAGAACAGTGGAAGGTGGACCTTTCTTCCCTGGGCGATCAGGTGCCATCCGGAGCTTTTTAACGAGTGTGTAGTAGGAGGGATGGATAACGATAGTCACGTCCTGATCTGCACAAATGAGAAGCCAAGTGTTAGTGAAAAAATGGCGAGCTATATGCGAACTACCAACGAGCTTTGAAAAGAAGTGTATACTTGGAAGCTCCGGAGCTCGTACAACAAGATGGTGAGGGGAGGTGAGCACGAGGGTAGCTCGCCGGCAGTGCGCCTTGCTCAGATGATCTACTCCCCAATCCTTGTGATTTCTCTCGCAGCACACAGTGTACACAAATTCGAAGACCTCGAAGATCTGCGAATTTGAGTGACCCCACTTTTAATACTTCGGACCTGCAAGAAAAAAGGATCAGATTAGTAAATCTAAATCGACCCGCTCACACCAAAATGATCTACCTACTGCTAACATCCCCATATTTCTCGGGGGAAAGATTCGCCCTTCTTGTCCCGTGTAATTGGTCGAAGCTCACCAATCTCCTCCGATGAAGAAGAACTGTTCCTTCCAATCACGTACCTTGTTTGGCAAGCTTTCCAGGAGCTTTTCACCCGGACGAGCTTTCAAGTAATAATATCCTTTGCCCTCAACATTTTGTTTAGTGATGCTGAGGACACAATTGATCTTGACCGTCGTCAGGCGATTCTTGTATCCCCCAAGTCTGAAGATCGTCAGAACGGCCAGAAGACTACTCCAACCATTAGGGGTGATATGCGTGATGGCTAGGTTCATGTCGAGCAGATACTGGCCGATGATCAGATAAAGGAGAAGAGTAAGCCCGACGTCCAAGGTATGGACATTAATCTCGGTGAGGCCAGCCAGGGGTAAGTCAGCTCACTCATTAGGTCCGGGGACGTACATGTGGATGTCCAAGGGAATCTAATACTTCTTACGCAGGTTCGGAATTTTGTTGGCTCTGAAGTCTGTGATTACACTTGGAATTTTGTTGGCTCTGAAGTCTGTGACCCCATCCACTTCCCTCACAGCTCGCTCAGGAGTAGGGAAGCTCCCCTCATACATCACCACATACTCATCCCAGTTCAATTCATGTTCCACGGCGGTAGGAATGTTATGCACAGGGACTTGAGGCATCGGGAAATTGATGGACTGGAGGTACTCCGTAGTAACCTCGTCATCATCAGAATTCTCCTCGAGCTCGCGCACTAGCTCGCCCGAGAGCCCGCCAGATTCGGCGACCTCTTCCCCATCATCCTTGGCTAGTTCACCCTCTAGCTCGCTAACTGACTCACCCCAAAGGCCTTTAGAATTGGTTGCCCTCTCTTCTGGGTCACCACATAGTTCGCCGTGTAGCTCGCCTGGTGCATGGAGAGTTACTGAGGTCGCCTCAGAACTAGAGACGATCACTACAGGGATCAGTTGCGGAATTGTCTCATCTTCCACCATCGGTCTTTTGCCAGGGTTTCAGTTTAAAATAGTTCAACTTGAAGATGAGGATCGGGAAGACATGGGTTTAGAGGCGAAGTTTGAGGAATCTATTTAATAAAATTTCTTAAGGGTTGAAAGTTCATAATTCCGGCGGTCGAAAAATTGGAGGGACGACCGAAAAGTATGGAGATTGGCCGGCGTTGATGAAGGTTGGTCGGAAAGTTCTTAAAATCAAATAAAAAACTGAAAAATACTAGAAGAAATTGAAGAAAAGGAGAAATGAGTTCACTACCTTGAAGAACCAAATAGAAATCGGACAATGCTGAAGATGAATTGCCGGAATTTGCTTGAGGTTGCTCTGAAAATTGGAAGTTGTAAAAGTGTAAATGAGAAACGTTTTCTCCTTTTGTAGGAAGAAGACGATGCGAGGTGTGATTTCCAGAAAATCCAAGGACTAAGTTGCAAATTTTTAAAAAATAGGCAATAATGAGCGCGCGATTTAAGGCACGAAAAGACGTGGTGATGCCTCGAATTTTGAGCCACGACTGCACCATCGCCGCCAAGAGAGTAGCTCACCATGAAGCTCGGCAACACTTGGAGAGTAGTTCACCGTCGCTAGAGCTCGCCCACAGAGGCAAAACAGCTCGCCTACATATTGGAAAAATCATATATGGACGAGCTGGGGGGGCAAATGTTGATAGGCGAACTAAAGCGAGCTCTTCTGGGAGAGTTAACATAATTAAAAGCTCAAGGCTTAATAGCTCGCCCTAGGTGGCCAAAGTCACGTCACCATCCTTTGACCAGTCAACACAACAAGAGAGAGGAAGCTCGCCAAGTAGCTCGCCACTAGCTCGCCTAGAGCTGGGGACAAGAGACCATTCCTCACTACAAGCATTGGATCTTGGGATAGCACAAGGCAGAGAAGCTCGCCCCACTCGGAGTAGGATGTTATAGCTAAGTGAGTTTCCAATAGCAATGTAGTAGGATAAAAGCAATGTAATTAGGACATGAGAGATGACAAAGTGACAAGTGTTAAGGACACTTGTCAGTTAATTAAGCTAAGTAGGCTTAAAACATGCTACCTATTCACATGCAATACTATAAATAGGTTCATTGTACATACTTCCTCTCTCTAAGTTCATTATATCCAACAAAATACTTCTCTCTATTTTCTCTCACTACTAATTCCTTTCCTAAATTTAATCTTATTTATTGTTTGGGAGAATTCAGAGGATAATCAGCCACATAACAACATAATTAATAAATTCTTCCAACAATAGTAACTTTTTCTAATTATTTTTTGCTCATTCTAATTCTATTTTTCAAACAATTCAATAATGTTTATGTGGATGCTTTTACTAAAAAGTGTAAGTTGATTATACTGAATCTATGAATAATTACAGTGAAAATCGATAATAATATACTAAAATTTTATGTGTAATTATCCACATTTGTCATATAATTAATTTAAAATTTTCGATATAAATAATTTTAATGGTTGAATGACTATAGTGCACACCAAACGCTCAAAAGAATTATTGTTATTATTTTTTCAAAAAGACAATAAAACCCAAAAATCCAGAGTCCTCCATTCGGGTTCACTAAACGACAAACGACCCAACACCACCAAGCCCTTCCTCAACTAACGTGTACCACTGCTCCACCACCACTTCCCTAAAACCTCCAAAACTCCACACAAAATTCCTTAAAAAATCTCCAAATTCTCCCGAAAATCTTTCTCCTCTTTCCCATTTTGATTCATTCACATTTTCGCATCAATTCCTCAGCAATCAACCCCAGTCATGGGTCCGATTGTGTTGACTCAGTTGGCCACGGGCCTGAGCTTTTTAGCGGGCGCGGTTCTTGTCAAACAAGTCATGGATCAGAATCCGATGATGGGTTCGGGCCGGGCGCCCAGATGCCCCACCTGCAACGGCACGGGCCGCGTTACCTGCATGTGCACGCGTTGGTCGGACGGCGATTACGGGTGCGGCGCCTGCGCCGGGTCGGGCCGCATGGCCTGCAACAGATGCGGCGGCGGCGGAACGGGCCGGCCGATTCCGGTTCAGATAGCGGTTCGCCCTTCGAAGCTGCCACCATGAAGATATTCGGGTTTGTTGATATTGATATTGGTATATGCATGATAATGATAATTGTTGGAGAAGATGAGTGAAATGCGGGGAATTTCCTCAGGTTGTAACTAAACTTATATGAAATTTATGAAATGATATAGTGCTATTAATTTATCTTTCTACTTTTTGGTTGATATTCACTCAGATTTCTGCATTTTTACTTGTGTTTTTGTGTTAATTATGATGTGAATTCTTCTGATTGAAGTTTTAGGTGACATTAATTGTTGCATAGTTCAACTAATTTTTTTGTTGTGTTTGCATCTTTGGGTATTCCAACTAGTATTTTAATTTGGGAAATCATTATCTTTAATAATCGAAGTTGAAATTGAAATTGTGCTTTAAATTTAATTACATTTTAACCTGATAAGTTAAGAAATTCCTGCAACTTTGCCTTCTACTTCAAGGGTCTTATTACTTGAGTAATTTTTTTAAAACCAGTTTCACAAGGCAAAATTCAAGACTATATTAAGCTAGTATCTTATAATGAAATAACTAATAATAATAAAAAATATACATAAAATACTAAAAACAAGTTTTACGATGAAACTTGTTCAATATATAATTTGGCCTCTCTCATACTTATGTGTTACAAAGTAATAAGTATCAACTAGATGATGTTTTATTAAACCTCAGTTGATGCTTAGTCCTTTTTCTTTTTTTAGTTCTTGTTTAATATTTTGTTTCAGTTATGAAGTCTTTTGAGTACAAGTTCGAATTGGACTCCAATAATGCCCCTGTCAATTCCTCATATCACTTGAAACGTAATTAAATTCTCTTGATGGTTATGTTCACAGAAAGGTGAAGCGTAGTCTTTAAGAGTAGCTTACAAGAAGCTAGATTGATAGGGACATTATTGAAGGAGCCCAGATAACCAAATTACTTGTACAAGCTTCTATAAGGCAATCTGATATTTGAACCAAGTGCTACCTAAGTCCTTGTTGTTCGAACTTGTTTACAAATTGAGAAGTATGGTACGGAAAGGGTAATCAAACCATTTTCCTCTCTAACAGAGGAGGCTAAAACTACCTATGCTAACTAGAGTTGGTTTGCACGTTCTATCACCAAAGCTTAAGATAGCTTGTTATTTCAAGTTGTTTAACATTGTTAGTGTTTAGGAATAAAGGGGTAAAAAATGATTCATGGTTAACGACTAGTGGAATGATTGAGGAGAAATTATCATGGGAGGGGAGCTACCAAAGTAGTTAATCAAAATGAGTTATGATTGACTTATTTTGTGTCTCATTATCCGAATGAAATATGAAGAATGTGAAATGCCATCACAATCACCCTATGTTTATTTCAATTACCATTAGCATCAGAAATTTCGAACAAAGTGCTACCTGAGTCCTTATAGTTTGAACTTGTTTACAAATTGAGAAGTAGGGTAGGGAAAGGATAATCGATCGAACCCCTAACTCTCTCAGTAGGCTGGAACCATCTATGCTAATTGGCGTTGGTTTGCACGTTCTATTACCAAAGCTTAAGAAAGCTTATCAATTCAAGTTGTTTAAAACTTTCAAAGAAAAGAAATAGACTATGAAAGCATTATGAGCTGAACGATGAAAGATTGCACCTGTTTTGCCATTCTGGCCATCACTTTTAGTATGGGATGTTAGATATTTTTGGACTTTTTTCTTTTAGGTAAAGAAAAGCAGCAAAACTTTTCAGAAATTAAATCAGTATTCATATTTTTGGTTGTTTATACCGAGTGAACTTGAAGACCTTGAGCATTTACACATCAAGCTGGGTTGGGCAAGTGATTTGCTGCTAGTGTCCAGGATACTTTAGTTCACGAAATTGGTGAATCAATGTTGCTACAAACTTGCATATTTATTTGATTGATTTACTCTAATGTTGAATGGTAGACATAATTTGAATAACAAAAGGAGAGATGTGGTATCATCTGTTAGGTTTCTTCTTGGCATATGCAATGACATGTATGTAGAAAATTCAACTAAAGGCTTTCATTTTTCATGTATTGGTGTGTCTACCATATATAATTAATTCTTCTTGTCTATCATTTCATCCTTTTTATTTGTATTGTGATTATATATGTAATGTTTCTTGATAGGACTGAGACTAGTTGAAGTTCAATTGTACATGTTGTATGAGTGTTGTGTTTTCATGATTTTCTTTCATCAATGATAGAAGTGTTTCTGCATGCATATATATAGATAAATTTATGGACATCAAGTGCATTTGATGGAGTTAGGAGGTATTTGTACACGCATAAGCTCTTTTCTACTCTTATAATAATACAGGCAGTGCAATACACATTTAATTAATTGGGAAAAACACACTCAGAATTAATCTCTTCTTTCCTTCCCCTGCTAGCTGTTTCTTCAATCCAATCCTTGTGCTACTTTGCTTGTCTCACTTTGGTGTGAAAGCCTGCATAATATATTTTATATATATAATTAATGCCCCATGAATGCATGGTTAGTAAGTATAATTTGTGTGTTGATTACTTACAGAGAATACGGTGGCATGGCCTGGATCGGCAAGGTGAGCGAAGAGATTATCAATGGGTCCAGTTCCGGTGTAGATATGTTGGAACCATGCTCCCATGACAGCCAACATGGCCAAGCGTCCATTCTTGATCTCCTTAGTCCTTAGCTCCTTCAGTTTGGCAGGGTCACCCGATCCCCATCCCAGCGGGTCAAACCATAGCCCCCCTGGATACCCCACGTCTGTTCCCGTAAGCTTGTTGTTGGGGAAGATGGGGTCCGTGTTCACGCACCCGGGCTTCAGGATGTCTGCCCATCTTCTTCCCTCCGCCCACCCTATGAAAAACAGCTCCACGACGAACAGCGTCGTCGTGTCGGTGAAGTACTCTTGTTCGCCCGCGGTGTACCACGATGGAGTGTTGAGAATCCCAATCTTCGTGAGGAATTCCGGGATGAAAATTCCCGCGGCACCCAGCATCGCCCATCGGCAGTGCACCAGCTCTGCCTGCACGTTCCATCTCAAGCTCTCCGGGTCAGATCCTACACACACACACATATTAGTTTATATAATTGCTTTTGACTTTATTTTCTCAAATAAATTTAACTGATTATATATGGATCTCTCAAGTACCTAGGCCAAGAGGATCAAAGCCGAAGTCTCCGGGAAGGCTGCATGTATAATATGATTATTAATTCATATGCATAACTAGACCATTGTGTATGCATTAATTAATTCTCATAATTGTACAATTAATGAGCAAATTAACCTTCCATCTAGCCACGGTGGAGGGGCTTTCCCAGGGAACCACACTGGGCGGTCGGGATCAGCCGCCGCACAAACGGCGACTGATCTCTCGCTCGATGGGGCAACAAACTTGCTCACTCTCAACTTCTTGCTTCCTCCCAAGAAAGAGGCTTTTGTCGCTCCCACGCTGCATTTCAATTCTAGTTGGAATTAATTAATCAATGGGATGATATTAAGATATTTGGAGGGATGAGAGAGAGAGAGAGAAACTTGCCTTTGGGAAGAGAAGGCAACATGAGCAGCTATGGCTGATGAAGCACAGGCAGAGGCCATGATCACTGAGTTATTTTCTTGCAGAGGTGTTTGAAGAGTATTAATGTAAGCCAAAGAGGGAGCTTATCTTGTGAGGATAGGAGTGGGGATATATGATTGGTTGATGAGGATGCCATGTGGCCACCACAATCTAATACCTTCACTCTTTGCCTTGAGTTGTTGCATCTTACCTCATAAAATCTCAAACTAGTGGTGCTGCTGCTTTGTTTTTATATGCCTGCCACATTGTCATTTCCCGTCTCTTTCTTCACAAAATTTCAATCTTTTATTTACTATATTTATTTTAAGCTCCCATGATTTTTTTTTTTCCGGAGGCTATTCGTTGTATTTATTATATAATAACACCTGTTCATATCTTTACTTGTGTAATTTTATTTTAGTTATGAATTTCTGTGTTCTTGTTCAGTCCCAAATCAGTTCAATATAATCCTGTTTACAGCTAGCCTCATAAACCAACCTTAAAATAGGATGTTTCTGGCACCACCTTACCTTTTCTTGTGCTATATCACATGTCCTAAAATTAAGATGTTAAATATGAATACTTATGGGAAATTGCCTACTTAGATACTACTCTCTCCGTCCCAAAATTACTTTCACACTTTTTTTATTTGGACGTCTCAACTCTTCTTTCACACACCTAAAAAGAAAATTTTTTACACACGCAAAAATCAATTAAGTACACTTTTTATTTTATTATTTAATTTTACACTCACATATTTATTTTTTCTTAATTCACGTGCTCGGAACTACTATAAAAATAGTTTCGGGACGGAGGGATTACATTTTAAAGGTTTTCACTACCAACTCACCTCAAAATCCTTATTTACTCACACTTAGACCTATATTGTGTAGA
>JAPKLY010000294.1:288225-333917 GCA_026898435.1 Prunella vulgaris
TAAAAATTTTACCTATATTGTGTATAACCCCCCCCCCCCCCCCCCACCTACCACACCAAGTGCCCCCCACCCCCACCCCCACCCCCCTCTTCATTCATTACCCACCCCCTTCCCCCACTCATTATACACTCCTCAACTTACTATTTTATATACACTTTATTATTTTACAATTTTAATTTTTAAAATTATATTTTTTTAAGAATTCATTTGAATTCTTTTTTCTCCCCTCCATTTAAAATAATTTAAAGTTTAAACTTTTAATATTTAATGTTATACTAACATTTTCCAAAAAATTTCCTTCATGAATTTGAATTCGACTTTCTACTAATTTTTACAGCAAAAATAATTGAAAAAAATTAATACTAAAGATGAAAAAAAAATCAAAACAGAATATTCGTAAGTGCAAATAATAAAGTAAAAGTTCTAATGTTCGTAATTATAGTTTAAATTCATTGTTTGTCAAAGTTCAATTAAAAATTTGTTTGAACAACTCTCATTTTTCTCTCTCCTTTATCCATACACTCCTCTCATTTGTCAATCAAATCTGTCAGCAATCAATTCAACAACCATTATAATTTTTCTTTCCTTTTTCTTATTTTATACACACTTTATTACTTACAATTTTAATTTTAAAATATTATTCTTTATGAATTCATTTTTTCCTCCTTTTATAACAATTTAAACTTTTAATACTTAATCTTATACTATTTTTTTTTATGAATTCATTTGAATTCAATTTTCTCTTAATTTTATAAAAATTTTGAATATTTAACCTTTTAATTCAAATTAACAGAACATTCATAAGTTCACAAAAAAAGTAAAAGTTTAATTTTTATAAATATAGTTCAAATCTATTGATTGTCAAATTTCAATATAAACTTGTTCCAAATATTCTTGTTATTCAGTAATAATATAGAAAATTTATAAGTACAAAAAAAAAAGTTTCAAATATTTATAAGAGTAAAAATCTCAGAAAAAATTTCAATGTTGATTTTATGAAATATTCATTAGTTCACAAAATAAAATTAAAGTTCAAATGTTCGGAAATACATTTCAAATACTTTGATTTCACACCAATATTACATTAAATTTCACAACAATATTCATTAGGGCAAAAAAATAAGTAAAAGTTCTGTCACACCCCATTTTTCAAAAGTTCAATTTTTAATTTAAAGAGTTTGAAAGGAAAATTCTAAGGCGTGAACTAATTTCCTATAATAAAAATTTAACCTTAAAGGACTATTTAATAACAAAGAGAAAATTCTTAAGAAAGTTAAAGGACCAAAATCTGCGATCTACTAACAAGCCAATAAATTTAAAATTTATAACAACTGATTTTTTAATCTAGAAGCTCAATTTTCAAGACTCGTAACAAATTTATAAATTTGAGATAAAATTTTAAATAAAATTAATTTGCTAAGTTTTGAAAATAAAGTTATTGGACCTTTTCATTAAAAAAAGTTATAGAATTCAAGAAGATACAATCTTAAAGTTTTCATCCTATAACTTCTTAAAAGAAATTTTTAATAATTCTTTCATAAGGAAAATGTTTCTCGTAGTGGAAAATTACAACAAAAATTGAAATAGAGTAATACATATTTATATTTCCTCAAATTCACACTTTTGTATAACATTAAAAATATAAACCGTAATTGATCCCGTCTACTATCACCACAATCCCAATTGCAACCCCCCAAGCTTGATTACCTGAAAATATTAATTTTAAAGGGGTGAGCAAAACAACAAGCTCAGTGGGGTTCATACATGTTCAAAATTAAATAAAAGGGACATAAAATATTTAGGTGCAAGACATATCTTTACTTTCATATGTGATTCCCCTCCGAGACAACTTTTACGGTCTCGAATAGCACACGCGTATTAACGATATTTTCACACAGTCTAATATCGTTTTGAACTTTACTTTTCTTGTTGTGATACCCCCTCAGGACCCCTCGCGAGACCCTGAGTAGTACACCCGTATAATTGCAAGTAAATATACATGCATTGGTGATACCCCACAAAAATCATAAAATGATAAACGACGTGCACACCGATTTGGCTAAAAGACATATAACATGCACAAACATATACATCACCAAAAATTTAAGAATGAACATAATATACTATCCCCACCTTTGATTTGTTGAAACTTTATAAATGCACGTGTACGTACAACGAACGGCTCTTAATCCTCGAGCAACTTAAACCAACAACCTTTTTATTCTCTTCAACTAGAACATGAAATTTCTTAGTTTCAATAAAGCTGACCATAGAAAGTAAAGAGGGGACTTGCTATGAACCTTTTCTCCACTAACATTATAACTCCTACTAATGTTTCTCTCTCTTTTTTTATTTATTTATTGAAGCTTATGCCTGCCTACCAACCATAAGGAAATTAAAAATATAGAAATTTCCTATCCCTCTTTAATACTATTGTCCGTTACTGCATAAGTCGGTTTCCCAAATGAATTCCACACGCCTAAAAACCAAAAACTCCTTGTTGACCACATACTCTAAATAGCTATTAAGTGGATTTATTTATTTTTTTAATTGGCACTTATGGACGGTTATGAAACTTAAGTGTGCCAATGCAATATTTACCTATTATCCCAAAAAATATCCTATAACATCCAAAAGAGTTAATTTACCTCCTTTAATAACCAAACTATCCTCCACCTAATGAAAAGTTATTCCAAAAATTTTATTTTAATTCTTACTTCTAAATCCTTAAAACACTCAAACCCAAATAAATTAAATTCAATTCTTAATCAAGAAGCCCAAAATATCAATATCTAAAACTTAATTCCCAAATAAAAGAACCACAAAATTAAATTGAAATTAAATTCTTAGACTAAAATAAAAATACTCTAATTTATTTATTCCGGGTATTACAAGTTCAAATTAATCAAATAATTGATAAGTGCAATTGCAAATTGCTTACAGGTTCAAATTTATGGTACCCAAATACATCCAAAATCATATGTACAAAATAAACAAAACAAGCAAAAGATTCTAACCTAGAGTCACTTATATCTGTATCCTATGTTTTTATCTTCAACAAACTTGTAACAAAATAAATGAGACTAGAGCCACAATTATTCCCCTTGTAACAACAAAAAAATTTGAAATTCAATTAAATCAACAAAAGAGATATTGTAATATATTCAAGTTCATCATCCATGTAACAATGAAACATTTGAAAAAATAATTGAAATCTGGAAACAAAGAGCCAAAATTCTAGAGCAAAAAATTTCAAAATCTGAAAAAAAAAAGCCAAATATCTCAAAATTTGGAAAATCATCTAAACTCAAACAAAAATAATGTTAGAAATCAATCTGAATAAAATAAAAATAAAAAATGAAACAAATATCTAAAAACTGAAAAAAAAATGTCCAAAAAAAACTGAAACAAATATCTGAAAAAATAGTTTTAAAATTGAGAGAGAGAGAGAGGGAGAGAGAGGGAGAGAGATGGGTATGTCCGTCTCTGTTTTGAAGCCATATGGAAAACCCAATAAACTCATGAATTCAGAAAACATATCCCAATAAGCGTGGCGGTGTGGCAGATTGGAGACGTGACAGCCATGGAAAACCCAATAAGCTCATGAATTCAGAACACATATCCCAGTTAAAATTTTCAAATCCTGCAAAAAAAAAAGTAAGAAGGTTGCACAAACTTAAGCAACCACCATCTTCTCCATCAGTAAATTATTACAATTGCATTTTTTTTTTTAAAAGTTAGAGTTGTGTTGGTCCCTTAAAGTGGTTAAGGTCTAGAGGGGGGGGGGAATAGACCTTGAGGCCAAAAACAAAATTTTAAAACTTTCCAAAAAGATGGATTCTAGAACCTTACAGTAGCCTTTTTGAAGTTTAGAAAATAGTAAGTCTACAAGAGTTTTAAAACAGGACCACAAAGGTTACAGTTGTGGACTTAACAAGTCTGCAGCTGCCGAGTTCAAAAAAAACTTGCAAAAATAAATCACTTGTAGACAAAAATATCAGAGGAGTTCTCACAATTAGAATTGTATTGAGAATACTCTAATGTGCAGCGGAATAAAGTGAGTGTTAATGAAAAACAATATAAACTAGACTTAACAGTTGAGTGACTTATGAAAGTCTACAGCTGTAGAGTCAGTTTCTGTGAAAATCAATGATGAATGTAACAAGGAAATTAAATATGCAGAACAAGAATATAAATAACAGAAGGTAAATAGACAAATTTTATAGTGGTTCAGTGTCTATAAAAAAACCACCTACATCCACTGTTGCACCACTTAGGTGCCAAATTCACTAAGAAGTGATCACTCAGATCAATACAAGTAGTTCCCCCTTAGAACTAGGTTCACTCAGATTCCTATTTTAAAAAGAGATAAACTATCCTATTCACTCAGAATTTCAACTCACAAAGAGTTTTACAGAACCTCACAAAGAGATTTCTACACCAAGTAGAAATATAAAATAGGTGAGGGAACAACAACAAAAATGTGTGATTCTTTCTAAGAAAATCTTAATCAACTATCTTATGAATCACAAAGAATAAAACGAATAAAGCTCTTCAGAATATTGCTGGCTGTAGACTTGCTTAGGTTGAATATTTGTATGCTCAGGGTTGTTGTTGTTGCTTCCTCTGAGGACTTCTTCTATTTATAGATTGAGTGGTGTGACTTATCCGTTGGGAATTTCAAATTTGAAATTCAGATAAGGCTCCTCTCTCTCTATTTGGCATGTGTGGAGTGGTCCTCATCCTTCACACAGGATAGTACTGATTGTACTATGTCATTTTCTTCAGAATTCAGGCCTCCTTGTAACTAATCTTCATTTGGCTTCAGAATTAGGAAAGTAATTTCCACTTAAGTACAGTTTAGTGAATGCTTGAGAGCTACACGAATAGTCCTTAAGGGTCTTCTTAATTTTCAATTAATTTCTGACTTGTACATCTCTTCAAACGATTCTTTGTAACTGTAGAGTCTTCAACCTTGCAGCTGTAGAGTCCCGTCAATATAAAAAATTGGCTGTAGAGAAACTTTACAGCTGTAGGATCATGTCTTAACTGTATAATGATCAAATATACAGCTGTGGACTTCACTTACAACTATATGTTTCAAACACCAATTTCCTTGACAAAAGTGTTAGATTAAAATATCAAATAAACACATTGTTTTGCACACATCAAAATCTAAACCAAGGTACTTAACAATTTGATATTGCATTTTCAATTTTTTTTTATTACAATTGCATTTTCAGCCTTCTTTCTTAAAACAAATAACAGATTCAGAAATAGATCCAAAAATTTTAAAAATCACAAATCTCATATTTTACCGGGTTTAAATTCTCCGTTCATCTCTCCGTTCATAGCTGCTCCTGTGCGCGAATCCCCTGGAAACTCCACAGCAACCGCCGCTAGTAGCTGTGCCATCAGATCCGCCGCTGGAGTTGACATTGAAGGCTATGAGTTCCGTCTGACCACCGTGACTGAAAACCACCTCCATCACCAGAAATCCATTCGCCTGAAGCCGTTAATCCCATCGCCGGTTTTACTTAGAGTCAGCGCCTTAAAAAAATCACCAATGGAAACTCATCGTAAAACTGACAAACACCACTGGAATCCCAAACGCTACAATTCAAAGACCCAACTGCTGCTCGAAACTGGAATTGCACCGCCTTGCTCAAACAACCACCGGAAACATTCCTCATTGACAAACAAATCTGAAAATAAAAAAGTTTTTCCGACAAGAAGTTTAGTGAGAGAGAGAGATGGCCTGGGAGTGGGAGGTTATATAATCAGATTTTGAACCATGACATTTATTTGATGCGACAGGTCTGAAACACCAGTGGGGTAACCTCACCCCTACCAACCCCCACTTTTTAAACAATAGGGTCATTTTTTTAAATTAAATTGGTACTTTTACTACTGAGGGGTAAATAAAGTTTTAGTCATGTCTTTCTTGAGAGTAAACACACTTTATACATAGCACCCCATAGGAACTCACCCATTACTTATTTACTTCCTATAAGAATTTCCTCCCATTGATTCCGCTAAGAAATCTTTTACTATTTTCGATCACGAAAGCTATGCTAGTTTACTATTTGGACATATTTTTAAAAAATATAGAAAAAATAAAAGTATTTTGAGATATTGTATTTTTCATTTATGGATTAAATGGTTGTTTGTAAATGTAAAGTCAATAATATGTACTGCAATTAAGCGATGGTTGAATGGTGAAAAATATTGACAACATACTTTTCTTAGACGTGGAGTATAATTTATTGTAGACGAAAATTTGTATGAACCCGAGTTCACGGTGAATTCGGGTTTATCAATTATCATTGTCATGTATATACACTATCACTGTAAAAAATTAACTATATTTTTATAAAAGTGATAATATATATGAATAACAGTAGTAGTAATTGCACATAACAGTGAAACGAGCTCATGTGAACTCAAGTTCACAAGAAACCTACTATTTATATAATATTATATACATTTTTTTTGCTACTGTAATTTTATGTTGTAATCAATGAAACAAAAATCGGGCTAGACTTTGCCTAGGCGGTCCTAGGCAACTCCAAATGTATATTTTTATTTGAAAAAAAATTAAAAAAATATAGGGGGGCTTAGGCGACCAAAAAAATGCCCGAATATCGATTTTTAACTTTTGCACCTTAGTCGTAATATGTAATTTTTGTATAATGCCTCTCATTTTGCTACATGTACTGTATATACGTTGTAATTTATTCTTTTACAATTTCTGCTACTTACGAGATTGTTAAAAACTCATTTTATCGCATGGACAAAATGTTTGAAATGATGTCATGAGCTAACACACAAGAAGAAGAACCTATTTGATGCTAATCGAGCTAGATTACTCGTAAGGAATGAACTGAAGAGTGACTATTTGCTCGATAATGCCAGATATTATAAGGTACCTCATGAAAATTCAACCTAGGATTGTGTCTAGTTTAGCCAAAAGTACGGTTTGAAGTTTCATAACAGCTTTAAGGACAGATTGTGAGTGTTTTTTTTTTTGGATATAGTTAGGTATGACCTTGAGAAATTATACTTGAGAATTCCATTATTTAATTTGTGATGGGAAAATATAGAAAAAATATTGTGCACACAAACATGATTTTAATTCGTGAAATCATCACAAATTTATGAGAAGATATATAAATGACCAAATACAATACGAAAATTCCTAAAATTATTTATACAATTAATTATTATTTATCTCAACCAATTCTCTCAAATGTTTCACCTTACAAAGAATGCGATCTAGTCTACCATAATCTTCTAATTTTCTTCGCGCTCATTGTTGGGTCTCCACCCTTCGCACCTCGTCTCACGGTTTGGGTTCCGGACGTGGGTTCAGGCCACCCGCCTGAGTGGACTCTAATCCGGTGAAGAGGGAATGACGATCAAAGGCCCGTCACGAAGAGGTAGCAAACCACAGCCCTAGCAACTCGACTCCACACTCACGATAGGATTTCAAATTATCGATCAGATGTGCCAAGGAGAAGCTGACAGCCTTTTATATGGAGGCTTCCCTTCTTCTTTAGGTTTAGAGAGAGTGTGGGCCTAAATAAAACCAATTGGGCCAAAACCCATTTGGGCTTATGCCCAACAAATTCTCCACCTTTTTGGCCATTCCCTACAACACCGGAATCCACAGGGTTTTCATCATTACCCAACACACACTGTACAGCAAACACACAAGCTGCACAGACAACACACGTACACACAACACACCTGCAAAACGAAGCAGTAAGTTTAGTACGAAACAATAATAACAAATACAAGATAAGTTATTAACGGAAACACAATTTCAACACAACATGAAGAACACGAGACACAAACACAACAGTTAAGTCACACAAAACACAAACAAGAGAAAATCAAAGAACATAGGCAGCAAGAGACAATAACTAATCCAACAAATCAAAGTTCAAAGTACTCATGCACGACCTAAATTTCTCCACAGAAAGACACTTAGTGCCCATGTCCGAAGGGTTGAATTCAGAAGCAATTTTTTCAAGATTAAAAATGCCTTTTTCAACAACATCACGCACAAAGTGATATCTAACATCAATGTGTTTTGTTCTATCATGGAATACAGGATTCTTACACAATTGGATAGCAGATTGACTATCAGAAAATACAACCACCTCAACTTCAAGGAAACCTATCTCAGAAATAAGGCCTTTTAACCAAATAGCCTCTTTTGCAGCCTCAGTTATTGCAATATACTCAGATTCAGTAGTAGACAAAGCAACAACATTTTGCAATTGAGATTTCCAACTAATGCATGAACCACACAAGGTAAACACATAAGAAGTGGTGGATTTCCTATTAACTCTATCATTAGCAAAGTTAGAATCCACATAACCAATCAACTTAACACCATTAGCACATTTTGAGAATTTGAGACTTACCTCCATCGAGCCCTTAATGTACCTAAGAAGCCATTTCAAGGCCTCCCAATGATCCTTACCTGGATTTGACATGTATCTACTCAAGCAACTCACAACATAAGCAATATCAGGACGAGTGCTTACCATGAGATACATCACCGATCCAATAGCATTGGCATAAGGCACATCTTTCATCTCATCAATTTCAGACTTGGTCACAGGGGACTGAGTCTTACTTAACACAAAATGGGCAGCAAGGGGCACATTGACAGCTTTAGCATTAGACATGGAGAATTTACTCAAAACTTTATCCACATATGAAATCTGATTAAGCAAGAGAGTATGATTCTTCCTATCTCTTTCAATATGCATGCCTAAAATCTTCCTAGCATCACCAAGGTCCTTCATTTCAAATTGGTCACAAAGACACTTTTGAACATGCTTAACAGTTTTAAGACAAGGACTCACAAGAAGCATATCATCCACATAAAGGAGCAAGAAGAAAGGCACAGAAGCATTTTCCTTAAAATAAAGACAATGATCAAAGGCACTTCTCTTAAGCTTCAAAGACATCATGCATGCATCAAATTTCTTGTTCCACTGCCTGGGAGATTGTTTTAAGCCATACAAAGATTTATAAAGAAGACACACATGCTCAGGTTTTTTAGAATCAACAAAGCCTTCAGGCTGTCTCATATAAATCTTATGCTTTTCATCCAAATCACCATGCAAAAAAGAAGTTTTCACATCCATTTGTTTCAACTCTCAATCAAAGTGAGCAACAAGAGCAAGCATAATGCGCACAGTGGTGAATTTAACAACAGGTGCAAAGATTTCAGCATAATCTACCCCTTCTTTTTTAGTAAAACCCTTAGCCACTAACCTAGCCTTATGTCTAACATGATTCGATTCATTCTTAACCTTGAACAGCCACTTACAATCAACAGGAGAACAATTCTCAGGTTTGGGCACAAGATTCCAGGTTTGATTATCATGCAAAGATTTCATCTCATCTTTCATCGCATTTAACCACTCAACCGAATTTTTAGACTTCATGGCTTCATGATAAGAAGTAGGCTCATTGTTACAAGACTCAAAAGCATTAAAAGCATGCGTATCAATGTGGAAATCATCAAACCTAACAGGCTGTCTAATGTTTCTTCTAGGCCTATCCCTAGCAAGATGATAATCAGTCAAATCAGCATTATCAGGCACATTTTCCACATTATCAGCAGGCACATCAGCATTATCAGCATGTAAAACATCATTTTCAACATGCAAGTCTTCATTAACAGCAGGTAAATCATCATTTTGAGCAGGTAGAGCACCATTTTCAGCATTTAAATCAGTGTTTTCAGGTTCGTGTTGCACATTATCAGATTTGGATAAACGAGGCGGCTGCTCCACCTCATTTGGAGCAGTCTCCTTTTCAGGTGTAGACACAGAGGCATGCAAGCATGGAAAATCAGATTCATTAAAGATAACATCTCTACTAATGACCACTTTAAAACCATGCTCATCTTTCAACCACAGTCTATAACCTTTCACACCTTCAGGATAACCTAAGAAAACACATTTCCTAGACCTAGGTTCAAGTTTATCCACCTTTTGATGCACAAAAGCAGCACAACCAAACACACGTAAGTTTGAATAATCAATGCATTTACCATAAAACACATTTTCAGGACATTTACCTCTCAAAGGCACAGAAGGAGACCTATTGATCAAATAAGCAGCAGTAATAACAGCCTCACCCCAAAACATTTTTGTCAAACCAGAAGCAGCTATCATGCACCTAACTCTATCAATCAACGTCCTATTCATCCTTTCAGCAACCCCATTTTGTTGAGGCGTGTAAGGAACAGTTTTATGCCTTTTGATACCAGAATTAGCACACAATTTATCCATCAATTTGTTGCAAAATTCAAGGCCATTATCAGTCCGGAGGTTTTTAATCCTTTTTCCAGTTTGGTTTTCAATGAGAGTTTTCCACTCCTTAAACTTATCAAATACATCAGATTTGTTTTTCATCAAGAAAACCCAAAATTTTCTAGAAAAATCATCAATCACAGATAGGAAATACAAGTTTCCACTTTGTGTGGGTACACTAGCAGGACCCCAAACATCAGCATGCAAATACTCAAGTATATCAGTGCTAGAAGGGGAATTTGGGTAGGGGTTAACAGGAAATTGCACTTTATGTTGCTTACCTAACACACAAGAATCACAAAATGGCACACAAGACAGTTTTTCATCGCCAAAAGCACCAGATTTTTGCAAGATTTCCAAACCTTTGTTGCTCATGTGTCCTAATCTTTTATGCCACAATTCAGTTTTGTCTAACTTGACAACATTCACAGAATTAGCACAAACATCAGATTTAGTAAAGCAAACATACAGGTTGTTTCTTTTAACAGCTTTGAAAAGAACCAAAGAACCCCGCATGATTTTCATACAACCTTTACCCCACCTTCCCTCATAACCCTCATCTTCTAAAGCAACACAAGATATCAAGTTATTGCACAAATCAGGAACATGCCTCACATTTTTCAAAGTAACAACAGAACCAGAGTCAAGCCTTAAGCAAACATTACCAATTTCAGTAATATGACACTTTTTCTCATTTGCCATAGAAACATGACCATGCTCAACATTCTCATAAGAAGAAAACAAGTGTTTAAAAGGGGACAAGTGAAAGGTACAACCAGAATCAATAAGCCATTCATTTTCACACACAGAAGAAGAAAGCACAGAATTCACATGTTGTTCATCACACATTTCAGTCACCATAAACACACTACCATCTTGAGAACTTGAAGCCATATTAGCATGCTCTTTTTGTTGCTGGTTTTTCTTAGGCTTAGGACAAGCTTTGTAATAGTGACCAGTTTCACCACAATTAAAGCACTTCCTATTCCTAGACTTGGACCTATTGTTCCCTTGAGGCTTCTTTTTATTATCCGAATCTTGGTTATCATGTTTCTTTTTGTTATGAGACCTAGTAGAAGACCTCCCTCTAACATGCATGACCTCACCAGAATTTTTACTACCCTTCCCATTGTGTTTTAATTCATGCTCTTTGCTTTTCAGCCCATTAACAACAATATCAAGAGTGACACTATCCCTACCATACTTAATCGCAGATTTGACATCATTATAAGTATCAGGTATGGCATTCAACAACACAATAGGAGTATACTCATCAATATGCTTGTCACCAGTTTGTTTGATATCTTGAATCAGTTTAGTGAAAACATCAAGATTTTCTTCAATATCTTTGTTCAAATCAAGTTTAAACCGAAAAAGCTTTTCAATTAAAAACAGCTTGCTAGGCAAAGAAGTTTCAGTGTACAACTCTTCCAATTTATCCCATAAATTTTTAGCAGAGTCCATAATACCAACTTTCCTAAGCACAGCATCAGATAAGTTCAAGATAATAGAAGACAAAGCAAGTTCATTCATTTCAAGTTTCTTTTCCTCAGTTTCAGCGTCAGAATAAGAGTGATCAATGGCTTTGTAAACACGCTGCTGGATCAGGATGCATTTTATTTTCTGTTTCCAGATACTGAAATCACCTTTTCCAGTGAAGGGGGCCAACACATACGTAGGAGTATTAGTGGCCATGTGGTTTACGAAGCTTTGAACACTTACACAGATTTCACAGCACACAAAGATGCAAGAAATAACAGAGCACGAGCAAGCGGAAGCAAAAGCCGACACAGGTCACAGGAATAAAGACCACAAAGCACTAAAACAATAAAAGAAACAAGCACAAACAAGCACGTAGAGAGCACGAATAACCAGCAGCTAGAACCGCAACAAGCGGCGATCTATGAAAGCAATAAATCCTAAACCGCGGCAAGCGGTTACACTATGAAAGCAGTAAATAAGTGAGTTTCAGCCGCTTTACCAGAGCGAGACCCTAAGTAAGGGCCTCAAAACGCCCAAAGACAGCAACGCATTCCCGGGACCAAGCAAAACGTGCTGCCTAATTCCCGTCAATGACGGGGGCAGATCCCACGTATGCCGCAGAAACCACAAGCAACAGCTTTATGTCCAAAGCCCACTGCTAAGTAACCCCGGGATTGACCTAACTCAACAACACACTTTTACTGCAGCTTGCTAGCTTGTTAGTAACTCAAAAAATAAATTTTTAAAAAACGTTGCTTAAACACTAATTTCAGCAGTTTAATTAAACAGACAATGAGACAGATTAAATATGAAAACCTAACCCAAAGTCACAATTTAAAGAACCACTAACTAACAGTAAGGGAAAAAACAAAGAACAAACCCTTACCGAACTTTACCTTCCTTACCTGACGGTCGGCAGATGGAGACGACACCCGGCGGCGGACAGCAGCGTCGCACAGCAACCCACGGCGACTCCAGGCTTTTGGGGCATGTGTTTTAGTACTCAAAGGGTAATTTGGTACTTTTCACATTATTCAGCAACAATACAATAAAAATAAACGCATGAAATAAACAAAAGTTATCCAAACTTTAATAAGCCTTTTTTACTAGAATTGATAATTTTAGCCCGACCCAATGGACCGGCCCAACCTACTAGACTTAAAGTATAAGAACCCAAAAATATTGAGTTATTTTTGACACGAGAGATAAATCGTAAACGACAAACGTTCTTCGTTTGAGAAGAGAAATCAAATTTCAAGTGCTCAAAATAATATTGAAGTTACCATTCCTTTATACAAACAACCTATAAAGAGAACATAATTTTAAAGAGATATTCAAACTTAGAAATTTGAATATTAAATAAGGACTCAAATTAACTTTCAAAGTTGAAATTTGGACAGTTGCTTCTACTATATATATTAATCTCCTCCACTTGGAAATAACTCATCCTCTAGTGATCTGGATATCCTGAAGGCTCCTTGGAGAAATAACGATACAAATCAGCCACATTAAAAGTTTTTGAAATCCCCAATATTGTTTCCGAAAGATCCTCCACATAAGAATTGTCGTTGATTTTTCAAACGTTCTCACCGTACTTCATCTCCTATATTGAACACTTGCAAATTACACCAATGTTTATCCGCAGCCGTACGTCCTAAATTTATGAGCAGTTTCTATCAACTTCTGACGAACTAGTCCCTCCTTTGCAAGTTTGGTTGCCGCCACACTAGCTAGCAACTCTGCTAACTTTTTTAAATCTACAACATGACATGGAATTTTTTGGTAAACTGCAACGAATTGGGCCTTCCCTTTGGAAGTATAAATTGCATTATTGAAGGTAAATTCTGCTGGCTGCTTTGGTCGATCCCCACAAATACGATGAATCTAATTTCCAAGTGTTCGGTTGACAACTTCTGTTTGTGCTGTGCTGCTAGAATTTAGTGAAGTATCAAACATCTTCCACAAACTAATCCAAAAATGACTTAACAACTTACTATATATATCACAATCCAAAGTGATATACTTTAGCGCACCATGTAAAAATGTATACTACCTCATGAAAGAGAAGTCGTGCAATATACGAAGCATCAACGATTTTCTTGAAAAAATACGGTGTTGTGTATGAATAGATCTTCCCAAATAGCTATATATCGGAATAGGTAGAGACCATCAGTGGTTTGGGAATGCCCCTAGCTAATTAGCTCTTTGACCAAAATAGCACCTGCTTACAAACTTTCTTCTTTAATTGCGGCAAATAATACCTCTCCTCAAGTTGGTCGTCGTCATCGTCTTCCTTCCATGATGCCCACTCAAGCCATCACCATGAAAGTCATGAGTTAATTTATCTTTTAGTGATGTACATAACTGATCGATTACCCTTGAAGAGATAGATATCCATCATAGGTAGACGTACTAACCCATATCATATCGAAACTTTCATCTGCGGACGTTATAAGTTAGGAAAGACTTCAAACCTCGTTACTTCATGTTTCGTGGTTATGAGTAAGGCAACTAATTGCCTACTTAATTAATTAATGCATCAACGGGCTTGTTTTGAATTCCGGACTTGTGCTTCAATGTAAATGGACATATATATAAGTTGCCCATCTTAATTACATGCATCTTGCTAATATACTTCAAGGCTTGATGATCTGTGTATAACATAAACTGATCATGAAGTAAGTAATGTTCCCACAGCATAAAATTTTTGGTCATAATTAGTAGACCACTTTTGTCGTGTTTCACTTAATTTCTTACTCAAGTATGCGATAGGCCTACCATCTTGAGATAGAACAACACCTATTCCCACTCCACATGCATCTCACTCTACCACAAACAAATTTTCAAAGCTAGGCAGTGCTAGAATGGCCGGGAGCCAAACATAATTTCTCCTTAACTACTTCAAAACTTTTTTGCTGCTCAGGTCCCCATTGAAATTTTCCCTTCTTCAAGAAATCTATCATAAGTCACTATGCCAAAAATAGGTTAAGACAACAGGGAAAAGACAACGGGTACTGGCACTACCCGTTGTCTTAAGATCAAAACCCGTTGTCTAAAAAATACCCGTTGTGGTAATTCCAGAAGGGCGCCGAAAGACAACGGATTTAATCCCCCGTTGTCTTTACCCGTTGTCGTAACTTATTTAATTTTAATTTTTTAATTAATTAATATTTAGTATAAAAGGGACACTTAGAAAAATTTATCTTATTTTTCATTCTCTCTTCTTCGTAGCTTTGTGCCCTCTCCGCTATGCCCGTCGTTTGCCCCCTTTTATCCAGTGGTGCCCTAGTTCCGCCGCTACTCAAATCGCGGCCGATCCGAGAGAAAAAATCCACCTAGCCGCGTAAATCCACCGCCACAGAATCGAAGCCCCGACAATAGCCCTCCGTTCGCATCTTCTCTAACCGCCGTTCGAAGTTCCGCCATCTGAACTCCCACGACAGCAACCCCTGCTACTCCATCGTCTGAATGCCTGCATTTTCAAATTGAAAACGGCGCAAAAGGGCAACGTCTAGGGTTTAAGCTTGTTGATGGATAGAGACGCCGCGAGGAAGCTGTTGGCTGCGGCCAAGATCATCTCGGCATCGGTGAATAAAGTGGCGACGGTGGCAAAAGCTGAGGCGGAGAGGAGGGTGAAGGAAATGGTATTGACAAAAATCGGGCGAAGGAGGCGTTGGAGCATTTGCGCGTTTGCTGGTTCTTGCTGGTTTAATTCATCACAAAGCAAAAAAGAGGTAGAAAAAAGTAATCCTAAAGAGAAAAATTCAAATTTACATAGATGTTCTTTGAGCCTACTCATCATTAGTTTTCTATACTTGCTCTTCTTTATGGAAGGGCCTCTGTGAATAATTTTCTTAGTGACAGTTTCTTCTGTCATGGTTTGCACAGAGAGGAGACTAAGAAAAAGAAAAAAAAATTTTGAACATAATGAACTCAGGTGGTCGTAGATACTGGGGTGAAAGCAGTTGACAAATGTCTGAATTTTGTATCTTATTATGTATAAATATATGTACTCCAATCATTTCTAGTAGTTTTTTATTCTCTTATCTCGTTCCTTATCATTTTTTGTATTATTGTTAATTGGAAGGATAAAATCATATAGAATTGGTTAGGAGTCTATAATGCAATTGCTTGAATATTTCACTGTTTGATCCATGTCTTCTTACTAGATGAAGTCATGGAATTTCTGTGTAAGATAGTATCTTATTCTTGCCTGATGCAAAAAATTCTTGTCTGTTACTTTGTCCAAGTTGAGATTATGCACAGGGGTTTAGAGGATTTTTATAAATGAATATAGAAGCGAATTTTTGAAATTTTTTATTTAGCAATTAGAAAATGTGGAATCAATTGAATGCTTATTGAAAAACTTTGTAATTCTTGTTCATAATTATCACTTGACGCACAACTTATTAATATATTTTTCAGCTAAGATAGTTTCTTGAGTTGGTCAGTGGTCATGGCTGTGGCTTTTGTAATGTCTTTCAATTACCAAAAAATTCTTACTGTTAGTTTGATAGAGGAGGCACATCTTGGTTAGATTTCATGGTTTGTTTATAGGCACAGATCTAATATAAGGGATCCATAAAATTTAACAATAATAGTTGCTGAGTTCATTGATCAAACAAATTTCATATGTAGTAATTGGCTTACAAGAATTCTAATCTTATTTACGGTTTGAATAATGCACTTCTTAGGATTGGAAGGCATTAAGATTAAACTATCAATCCAATAATTAGTTGAGCATGTGTTTTGCCACCTGTTGTTTTAATTACTTCAGGGAAGTGTAGCCAACCAGCTGATATTTGAGTTGGAAGAGTTACAGGCAGAAATCAAAGCTAAACTAGCTAGTTAGTGTTAATCAATTAGGCTGACATAGATTTTCAATAGCCAGGCCTTCCTTTGTCACTTATTTGTTACTCTGTTTTGTCTTATACTTGTTTTTTAACAGTCACATCATTTGATTTTAATAAGTTTATAAATAATGATTTCAACAATGTCTCTCCATTTGCTCAATTTTTACTGTTAATCATGATGGCCATTCTGGTTATTGTAGAGATCACAATCAAAGGACCTATATAAGCTACTTAAACTCTTTTAACATAGTGCCAACTATTTGATAGTACAGTTAGTTTAGGACTTCTACATGGATTTTGTTCTTCATTTAATATTAAATACAAAACTCTTTATACTGGCTGATGAAAGTAATATAATTAACATGTGATATGGCAACTCATAATAAGAAAGTACGGGGACTTTTTTTTTGTTTTAAAATCTAAATTTGAGTTTTTTAAACAAAAAAAGAACACTACCTGCATGTAATAGAGCCCTTTCATTGAAATAACAAATTGTTTTAGGATATCCTTTTAAACTTGTAAATAATAAAGATAATTTAAGAACCAAAGGTTGACACTGATAAACTTGAGTATAGTGTCTTGCTTAAATCTGGAGTATATATTACTAAATATCCGACTCAACTCAAGCTGAGTAGTGAGGATGGAAATGAAGATAATGTTTGTGTTGAGAAGAAACAAACTAGGATTGATTTGTTTTGAAGAGTAGTCCTTAACTTTTCTGGTTACGATTAAGAAGCACCTCAAAAAATACACTTAAGTAATAATTTTGTAAACGAATTCTATGCAGCAACATTAGCCAATTATATCCTAAGAATACAAATGTCAAATGATGAGCCAGAAAACCTCGTTCCAGAACTGGAACAATGAATGCAACTTGATAGCACATGACGTGGTTATCTGAACTTCAATATTAACAAATATATATATATATATATATATATATATTGTCTCTATTTTTCCAACATTGAAAATGAAAAGTTTGAGTTTAGGTTGTTTCATCGGGGTAATTTAGCTCTGTATTGGTGGAGGCTGTTGAAGCAATTATAATCTACTTTTCTATTTCTAGATTGTTATGCCACATGGAATGTATCTAACTATCTATGTTTGTTTATTTTAAGTCTCTAGCTTTCCAGACATATGCAGCTGTAAAGTAGTATCATTTTGTCTTTCACATCACTCACTCCTTTTTCTACCAGCTCCATAATTCCGCTGATTTGTAGTTATTGGGGCAACCATGATTAAAGAAGGGATCGAAGATTGGCAAAGAAAGAAACATGTATGTTCATAGCTAATCTTGAATCTTGATTAATGATTTCTTACTAATGTTTTTTGAACAAAATTGATTAATGAAATTGAATTAAGTTATCTTAACACATGTTTAAATCCTTTATGACGAATAAAATGGTGCAGTGTTTAAGCACACAACTTTAGTAGAGGAAACCTTAATTTTCTACCACATTTACTTATAAAGCATAAAAAATATAATAGTTCCATGCTCAAGTATTAATAAGAACATAATGATTTGATATAACTTGTATTTTAAAACAAAATTTTACTAATATTAATTTTCAGGTTTCTAGTCTTAAGTTTCTGTTGGTTTGTGAATCTATTGTTACTGCTTGTGGCCTAAGTTTTAGTGGAATCCTTGTATACTATTTTTTAATTATGTTTCGAATTATATTTTATGTTTGTAGATGTTTTACCACATCCCTTATCATGTACTGAAGTTAAGTAAATAATACGTGAATTACTTCAATGCTGCACCTCATCTATTTCTTCAACATTGTCTCTCTCTGGAGCTTCGCTGCTTCTTCAGGGTTTTCTCAAGCTAAGAGCTTTTTGAGGTATTCCTGATTGTTGTTATTCATTTTCTGCCTTTTGAGTCTTTGGCTGTCAAGTGATGTAGCTCTAAGTTTAATTTTGTGGGTTTTTTTTATAATTATGATTTGTGTTTGAACCATTGAGTTTTTGGGCACTAATTTGAGAAAAACTCAAATTTAAAATGTTTTGGGATTTATGAGAATTATACATAGAAAAGCAGAATGTGGTGAATGGTGCTTTAATATTCATATGATGCAATAACTGTTTCTAAAGAAGCTTGAGAAGTGAAGACTCTAGACTATGTGCATTTTGGTTATGTTTTTTTTTTCTTTTTTTAAAATTTAATATAAATTTACGTACTGATTGACCGTAGTATTTCAGCTCAGTTACACAATGATCTTACTAAAAGATAGGTATGTGGATACACATATTTTTATGTCCATTTTAAATGTTGTGCAGTGCTGCAAGAATGAAATAAGGTGGTCAGATTATATTTTTTCTAACAGTTACAACCTTGCTATGTAGATTTTTTTTATGTTCATTTTAAATGTTGTGCAGTGTTTCAAGAACGAAATAACAATTACTAATGTTCCAGAAGAAAGTATCAGTTCTTAGCTTATCAGGTGGTTATATTTTGTTTCTAATGATCATTCATTATTGTAAATAGAATCAATTTTATATTGTTAGTTCTAATGTGGTCAGTTATTTATCAATTTTTTTTTGTAGGAATGATTTGATTTGGAATAGAAGACGAGGTATGGAAGCAGATGACATTGGAACTAGTAGGTAGGTTATTCATCATCAGTTGATTTTAACCATCATTTACTCATTTTAATGTTTGTATTTTAACAGTTTCCACAGAAGAACTACTCTAGAAAAGAAATTGATGATGCGCGGGAGGAATGGAATATTTGTGTTTCTGAATACATGGACAACTAATTTACTAGAAGTGGTCAGAAGTTGAAGTTGATCGTTTGCTTTTTTATTATTTTGAACATGTTGAAGTTGAAGTTAGAAGATTAGCAACATGTTATTAAAATTGGAAGATTTGTCGATTGTCGTTCGAAAACTATGTATGAATTAATGTGATTTTTGAATTGTGGAGATATTTTATGATGATTACATTCTTATCGGTTCTTAATTTATGGCATGAAAAATATCTATATAAAATATTAATATATTACGACAACAGAAATAAAAAAAGAGTAAAATATAGTTTTGACAACGGATTATATTTAAGACAACGGGTGTATACCGTTGTTGTAAATATTTAAGACAATAGGTATAAAATGTAAAAATTACGGACAAAATGCGTTGGAGTAGGTATTTACCACAACTGTTTTAAAACTCTATAACAACGGTTATACACCGTTGTCGTAAATACTTAAGACAACGGGTATAAAAAGTAAAAAATAACGGACAAAACGCATTATCGTAGGTATTTACCACAACGGTTTTAAAACTCTATAACAACGGTTATACACCATTGTCGTAAACACTTAAGACAACGGGTATAAAAGGTAAGCACAATGATAGTTATCAGTTGTCATATGCTTAAGACAACAGTTAATAAACAGTAACGACAATGTATATTCACCGTTGTCATAAATACTTAAGACAACGGTGAGAAACCCGTTGTCAAAAGTCTGGACCTACCACAACGAGTCGATCCACAACGGTGGAAAAACACTTACGACAACGGGGATTCCCCGTTGTCGTAGCCCTTTTCTGGCATAGTGCGCTGCTACAATTTTGAATGAACCGCCGATAGAACGCACGTGGCTAGCCCATGGAAACTTCACATTTCTGTCACAGACTTTGGATTCGCCCAGTCATGAATGGCTCTCACCTTTTCCTCATCTACATGGATACCATCTTCCCCAACCACAAAGCCAAGAAAGAGAAAATATTTTTGCATGTAACTACACTTCTTCTAGTTGATATAGAGTTTGTTAACTTTCAAAACAACTAAAACTTATTGCAAGTGGTCTAGATGGTCTTCCTAGCTTGTTAATGATATAGATGAGAATATTATCAAAGTACACCACCACAATTTTTTCCAAAAATGGTTTCAACACCTCATTCATCAATAGCATATATAAAAGTGCTTAGTGCAAGCCCAAATGGCAAAATGAGCCATTCATAAAGACCCTCCTTAGTTTCAAAAGTTGTCTTCCACTCGTCTCTCGGTCTTATGCAGGTTTGATGATAACCGCTTCGGAGGTCTATCTTACTGAAAATCTTTACTCTGGACAAATTATCCAGCATGTCTTCTAATCTAGGAATCAAAAATCTGTATAGCACTTTTTTTTTTTATTGCTCTACTATCCACACACATTCTCCATGTTCCATCTTTCTTTGGCATCAGTAATGTAGAGACTTTGGTCTCTCGGGTCAGTCCCTTTTGTAATAAATCTTCCACCATTTGTTGCAAAACTACTCCCTCTTTTGGACTCAAACGATAGTGAGTAGCCCCTGCAACCAAGTCAATTGCATGTTATATACCTCTCATCGGTGGTAATTCGGCGGGAAGTTCATCGGAACAAAATCAGGTACTTTATTTTCCTTCTCAGAATCTCCAATTACGAATGTTGTCTTTACCTCTAAAGCATGGATCTCCCTAACATCTTCCATACGATCTTTCATAGAACGGGCTAGAGTGTCAAAAACTTGCGAGTTTCAAATTTTAGCTTGGAACCCAATGGAAGCAACAATTTTTTCTTTCCATCTCTGAAGAACTAATAGATATTCTTTCTTCCATCATTCTTAATGTCAAGATCAAATTGCCAAACAATAATTGACAAGCATCCATCTCCACAATATCACACATAACTTCATCTTTATAGAATTTCCCAATGGACAAAGGAACCTGATACGTACCTTTTCTTTACTTTGATGCCCTTCCCCTTAGTAATCCACACGATACTATAAGGCTCGGAATATATGTTTTTATTCAGGCAATCCCAATGTTCTAACCAAATTTTGAGAAATAATATTATCACAAATACCACTATCAATTATCAATTCAAAAATTTGATTGGAAATAGTGCACCTGATTTGGAATAAAGCATTCCATTGGGAATCATCTTTTCGAGGTGTTAAAAGTATTTTGCGTACCACCATTACTGACAGTTCGTCATTCTTTTCTCCATCAGGTTCACATATTCCATCTTTATCTTCCCATGCACCATTTTCTTCTTCATATTCGACCATGTTGACTTGGCGTCGTTGAGGGCAATTGTTATGATTTTCAAACTCTTGCCACCGGTTTGTTTTGCATAAGAGTTGTTGATATTTTTCTTAGCTGGTAGTTTCTGCACTGGGGTGTATCAATAAAGTTCCTATGAGGGCCTTCTCCTCCATAGAAATTTCAAAATCCCACCGATTTAGCTCGTTATGCTATATTTATTGCTTCACTAAGAGTGAGGAAAATATGACATCCAATTTTCTCGCAGATTATAGGCTTTAATCCATGGATGTATTTAGAAAGGTTGAATCTAATGTAAGGCGAACCAATACACACCAAAGAAAGAAAAATGGGTGAGGATAAGATAATAGTGCAAACACAACTAAAGATTTGCAATAAAAAAGACAACATATTGATAATATCAAAAGAGTACTTCATTTAAATGAAAGAAAAGATAAATACAAGGAAGACACACAAAGGGGCGATTAAATTCACACTGTCACACCCTAATCTTTAAATACAGCGAAAATCTTTAATAAATCTTGAAAAGTAATCTTTTGGGCATGATCTAACTTATCTTGAAATAAATTTTTCTTTTTCTTTAAAACTCTTTGAATTAAAACATAATTCTTTCACATAAATCACAAAATAAAATCTTAACATAAAATACATGCCTTGAATAATAATTCTTATTTAAACATGCTAACATATCACGAATAATTAAATCTACATGCAGCCTATTTTGTTCCAACTTCACATATCACATAATATCAGATTTAAACTCACCGGATCAAACATAAACTCGTGTACAACTGTAAACATAAGATTTTTCGAAAACAGTCCGCTAGTTTTCTAGAAAATCATTCTTTTAAAAAATCTCATATTTCCATACAATTAATCACATCTAAAATAATTATTAAATCATATAATACTGGTAAAAATATTTTATTAACGAAAACTTCTTAATTTTTACAAAAAAGTCGCATATTAGGTAATTAAAGGACTAAAATCAAACCCTAAACTTCTACAATTGATAAAATCGTGAAATTTGGTTTATATGCATAATTTTTCATGGCAATTAAACTGTAAAAATTTCGGAATTTATGGGGTTGTACAACGTGAGTTCTATTCATGCAAAATTAAGGACTTTAATTAATATATGGGACCATAAATCATATCTATTCTCATGCAACTTGATTCCTATCATAAAAACACATAAGACACGCCTATATACTGCCCTAAAACGTAATTATACTAATAAATTAAATTCCTAGCAATTTAATACCCTAAAACATGATTAATCTCTAAAATAATCCATAAACTTTCACATTGAATAAAAACATAATAATTATCAAATCTTTTCAAAAGTCTAATTTTATTAAAAAGTGTCTAAGAACCAGAATAATCTTAAACTCATAAATTCAAATTAAATCCTTCATGCAAAATAATATAAAGTACCGAAATTAATTAAGTTTCATAAAAACGAATTAAAAGTCAAACTTTCATGTGAAATCATCTTTTCATATCTTCTTCATTCCCACATCCACACGCCTCCACCGTTGACCACTCCGTCCCTTATTCAACGTAATCTGAAAAATAGTTTGGTGAAAGGGGTGAGAAATTATGAATAACTCTCAGTGGGGACGTTAGTTCGAGATCTAAATATAATGGACATGCAAACATGAAAACATACCAACCATATACATAGATGATAGGACTTTCTCGCATCCGTGAAATAATATTTGATACGACTAAATCGTATCCGTAGACATAGATGATACAACTAAATTGTATCGACACCACAAGGGCATCCATCACCTTGATACTCCCGAAAAGTGTCGACACCACAAGGGTATCCATTAAACATTAGCATATAAACATATCAACAAAACATTTAAAAATCGAACCATGAAATACCACTTTTCACCATGAATCCCCACCTTGACTTCTGTGAAAGAAAAACGGTTTGTGTGTGTACGTCCGGCTTTCTAATCCTTGAATCGATCCTCCAACTTTCTCTTCCTCAAGATGAAACTCGAAATCTCACAACTCTAACCCTAAAACTTTCGGATATCTCTCTCTCTCTCTCTCTCAAAATTCTCGAAAAATAAGAAGGTGTAGTTAAAAATTTGATGCCAATAAGGGTCCTATATTTATAGGATGGAAAAGATATAGGGCTTAATATAATATCTTGATGAATATATGAAGAAAAATGAATATTATGGGCAGGGATTTCATGTTGGACGAAAATAATAAATAAAGAAAAGAAATATTTGGCTCATGATCAAATCTTGAAGATATCTTGGAAATAAAATATATCTTGGCTTGCAATAGGAGTGAAATTCGAAATTGTAGGACTAGAATAAATAAAATCTTGGTTTAAATAAGTGAAATAATATCTTGGATGTTAAACATTGAAAGTGGCCAAAAATTTGTAGATGTAGGATTAACAAATCTTGGGTTTGGATCTTTGAAATAATATCTTGGTTGAATTCAAATCATAATGGCCGAAAATAATGAACATATTGGACAAATCTTGGAGAATCTTAGTCATATCTTGGCAAATATTTCTAATATCTCCAATATAATAAATTAATAAATCTATTAACCTCAAGACTTCTTTATTAATTAATTCTTAAGGCCTAATTCTCGAAAACATCCCAAAAATATAATTGTATCTCTCTTAATAAAATATTAGGACTCTAACTAACTCTAAACCTTGATTCTTCCAAAATTACCCTCATTCTTGTAACAAACTTTAAATTTCATCTATCCTAATAATTCTCCTCCTAATAAAATTTGAATTCTTAAAGAAAATAAAATCTAATCCCAATTAAATCCTAATTTCTAATTAATTTTAATCTTAAAGGACTAAAACTCTAAATATGATTAAAGCCAAATAATTCGAACTTAAGTATTACTTCTAAATCCCAAAAGTATCACAACTTAAGTTCTAAAAGTCTTCTAATACTAAAAGGGTTAAGAACTAATACTAAACAAAAGATAAAACACTAAAGCACAAAACTTAAGGGACTAAACTAGGAAAACAAATTAAACACGCCAAAAAAGAAAAGTTAGGGGACGAAAACAGCAGTTAATGCTTGGGTGTAACACACACTACGACGTACAAAATGAGTTCAAGATAGTTGATTACAAAAATAAAATCAACCCACACAGGGGCAACCAAGAATCCCACAAATAGGACTTGCAGAAATCTATAAAAAAAAAAAAGATCCTAAGTCTAGGATGTCAGTTCAGAAGGAGGAGGCGCTTAGTTGCCACCTTCAGTGGGAGTGCTCTGATTGCTAGGAGGAGAGAGTGTGGGGAGAGTAGTCAAGGGGTTGAACGAGCTTATATAAATCCTAACATCTCTCTGTTTACCGCCATACTCTTGGGGCTGCTTGCCACCCTCGAGAGTTAGCCACTCCTCACCATCACCATCCTGTTCGCCCTCAGGCCTCAACTTGGAGTAGGGGGTAATCACCTCCAATAATCTTGACATGAACATGGAAGATGCTCAGGTCAACCCCAAATCTAGCCAAGTCCCCCAACATTCGCAATCGTGCCCGGTGCTGGAGGATGTGATTCAATAAAATCTTGGAATTTCTTTTTTAGGGAATCCCAAATATCCTCATTATTATCGGTACTCACGGAGACACTCGGCAGCACAAAGGAAGCCGAAGTCGGCAACATCAGCTTTCTCCTTCTCCACAGTTGAAGGCCAGAAGGCGGCGCTCAAGTTGGTCTGGAGGTTAATAATCCTGTTCGCACAAGCCCGCAATTCCTCGAGCTTTAGGTTATCCTCTAAGGCAATTCTGCTCGCCTCCTTTTCCTTGGCAGCGAGTGCCTCCTCAAATCCATCCTTTTGGCGAGCAAGTTCCCTCTGAAGCTCCTCCACCTTCCTCAAAGCATTCTCCTTGCCCACCAATGCAGCCTTGGCTTTGGCCTCCATGTCACCATTCTTCTTATCCACTCCTTTCTTCTGCTTGCTAACTTTGAGCAAAGTTTGGGTGAGGGATCGGTTGAAGTGCTCATACTCAATAACTTGGTTGAGAGCTCGTTGGGCCGCAATCATGGACCCACTTGCTTGGTGCATGGCTAGGCGGATGTTGTCCGCAAACCTTTATCTCTCGATCACAACATCCTCAATAGGGTGATGATAGGGCCCATCGGCCAGCTCACGCAAGTTAGTCAAAGGTCGTGATTGGTGGAGGACCTCACATGCACCTTTTGGGATAGCTGCTGGGGTTATAGCTACAAAGAGTGAACAACCCATACTGGTGAGAATTCAATTTATAAAAAAAAAAAAAGACACCCATGAAGAGAGCAAAATACTACTTGGTGCGAGTTGGGCCCAACCCAGATATGTGTCGTCCACCTGTTGAACTACATATGGTGGGGGAGAAGAAAGAGTGGGTGTAACAGGGGTCGGATTGGAGCCAACAGATCCACCTTAGGCTAAGCCAGAGGCAATTCGCTCAGGCCTTTCAGAGACCTGCTCGCGGGGTAATAGGTTTCGACTTCTTCTGAGGATGATCCTCATCGTGTTGGATCCATCGATCCTCTTCAAGCGACCTCCGCGGGGAAGAGAGGATCGTGTGGACCCCTGGTGGTCGTCCTTCTTGCTCGCACTTGGAGCTGGAACCTTCTTAATTAAGCGGGGAGGCGTGAGCAGAACTCCCAGCATCTGGCCCTTACTACTTTTTGAAAGCGACCAACATTGCAGAAGGGGGGTCGTTCTTGTTAGGGCGAGTCATGTTTCTGACCATTTGAGAGAGTGTGTGGAAAGATGGGGGAATAGCAATTGTGACTTCTTGAGCTACATTGACAAAGAGCGAACAAGATAAAAATCAGTTAGACGTATAAATTTGCAATTGGCAAGCTACTTACCAATAACTCGCGTGCAAACAGTTTACCTTCAGCAACGGCTGCTCGAGGTGCGCACCAACGCAGCTCGCCTACAGTAATCCTTACTCAAATGGCCGACCGCACTTTCCTTCTTGTTGTGGCATCAAACGACGATCAAGATGAACTTGAACTCTTCATGTTGAACCCTAGGACCTACAGAGAGAAGAGAGATATTTAGATTAGTGAATCGTGCTCGACACACTGACACCAAGTATGACACCTACGACGTATGTCTCCATATCCCTCAGGGGATAAAATTTGTCCCTCACGACCCTCATAGTTCGTCAAAGCTCGCCTATCACCCCCTATAAAGAAGAACTTCTCGTTCCAACCTCGGACCTTATTTGGTTTAACTCTCGAGAATTTTCGCATTTGATCGCGCTTGAGGTAGTAATACCGCTTGCCCTCCTCACTCGGACTTGTGATGCACAAGGCATAGTTGATCTCGGTCATGGTAAGATGATTCTTGTAACACAGCGAAGAGCGCGAGCAGACTACTCCATCCATTGAGAGTGAGTTGATGGATCGCCAGGTTCATGTCCAAGAAATATCGACCAATGAGAGGATGAAGGGGCAAGGTTAATCCCGCGTTGATTGCAGTAAGGCCAGGAGGTGGGCTTTCAGCTTACTCTTTGGGACTAGATGTGTACATATAAATATCGTAGGAAACTTAAATTCCCAACGGAAGAAATAAAAAAAGTCATCCATCACGACCCTCTTACTTTTGTTGGCGCTATAGTTGGCACCCGGGGAAGAGTAGGAAAGTTGTTCGCATAATGCTCGGTGTACTCCTCCCAATTTAATTCGTGTTCAACCGTTGTGGGGGATGTTATATATGTTCCAGAATTGTGGGCTTGGGAAAGTTTATCGACTCTAAGTCTCGTCCTCGCTCAATTCCAAGTTCAAAGATGTGTTGCTCGCCTCCTCTTGGAGAGCAACTAACCCAGTAGTCTCCTGCTCGCCAGAGTGGGAAACTTCCTCGCGAGCAACCGAGACAGCATCAAGGTCAGACTCAATCAATCACTATTGGCGAGAGTTGGGCAATTGGCCTCTCCTCCACCATGGGTCTTTTTTCGAGGTTTCTATTTGAAATGGTGCAACTGATCAAGGAAGTAGAAGAGGTGATTTTGCAAAATTTTAATAAATAAAAGAACGAATTCGAGGCTAGTAAAGGGGGCAAAGAATAATGTCTCGTCCGTTTGATTTATTCGAATGGAAATCAGTGGCACAACCGAGAAAGATTTAAAAAAATGTTTTCACAAATAATTAAATAAGAATAAGAAGAAAAAAAAGAAATGAGAGAATCCTCTTGGCAAAAAAGGAAATTTGGGACGTCACCGGAGCGGAGTAGAGAGGAAGAAAATTGTCGGATAATGGGCTCTGCAAATCGTATGGTTTCAAAAAAATGAAATAAGAAATTGATATTCCCCTCTTATAGAAATGAGATGAAGAAGAGAAATCGGCAATTTTGTAAAATCCCAAGGACTAAATGGCAAATTTTTTGAAAATATGTAATAATTCGCACGTATATTAAAGCGACGGTTGACATGACTAAAAGTAACAGACACTTCGTTCCTCAGATGCAAAAGTAATCCAGCTCGCCAGGTCATTGTTGCTCGGTTGAATAAAGATGCTCGTCGGTTAGGCAGCTCCCTGACCATTGTTGCTCGCCTGCAACCGAAGTTGCTTCTCAGAAAGGCACACTATCATCCAAAATATGTTCTCCACGTGAATTCCTTATAAAATCCAAAAACAACCAACCCAACTATATATATGGTTGGGCAGGGGAAAATGTTGCGAACAAGATCAGGGAGATTAAGGCTCTGCCAATGTTAATACAAATGAAGATTAAACACCATGCTGTCCATCCGGGAACAAGGACTGCTCGCCACCTAGGACTCCATCCCCACTACATATGACCAACTAACATGTTCCACGTGCGCGAGCAACTTGATACTCCCAAGGTCGCCCTCAGCTACAAGTTCGGCAACAAGGTATGAGTCCCACAACAAGCGAACAAGAAGAGGAAAGATGCAAACAAGAACTAGTTGACATAGAGAATAAGACCTCACCAAAGCTCCTCGCACCCCATTCTCGAGAAAGCAAAGCACTTCAACATCAAGGCAAGACAGCTCTCACAACATCCGGAGGGCAAGCAGGACCCATATGAAGGGCAAATAAGTAAAATCCTTGTAATTAATGCTTAATAAATGGCAAAATTGACAAGTGCGACGACATTTGTCAAAAAAATTAAGCCACATAAGCTTAATTTCATCCACCTCATTACTAGAAAAGCTATAAATAGGATCTTTTGTATCAAATAAAAGGATTTCAACCTTTAAATATAAGAATTATGATATAACTTTATCTTCTCTCTATAAATCTCTCACTCAAAACTAAATTAACCCAATTATATTGTCTTGATTATTGTTCGGTGGAAATCAACATTAAAATCAGCCAAATAATTGAATCTTAATTACAAAATTCCACCAACAAGCACCATTTGAAGGAGTGTCTACTCTTTTTAATATATATGATTGGATTTTAATATTCAATTCAAATGCGTAAGTTGGGAAGAGGTAAATTTTCACACTAAATCTACCCATTAACCCTCCAACCAAATGAACACCTAAACTATGTATAATGAATCAACAATAGTTTAAAATTGTGTTTACATAAATGTGTAAAACTTGGGTGGACAATGCACAATTAGTGTTATTCAATGAAAATAATTAATACTATTTAGTGAAAATAAAGAATACTGATAAACTAATGCATTATAATTACATAATTAATATTATTTAGAAATGTAGTTGAGTTGGATATTTTTAACTAGTGCATAAAAGTATTTGTGTATAATTTAACAACTTTATGTTCATTAATATCTTTTTCAATTAATAAAGATTTTTCATAACGTGCTTTACATTTACTATAACTAATATTGTACCCGTAAGATGCACGGTACGATTATTAGTTTATTAAAATATATCATGATTAAATATCTTATAAAATAAAATAGTAAGAATAAAAAGGTAAATGTATTTAATCGATTGAATATATTACTTTTATCATTTAATTCATATAATATGTCATAGAGAAACGATGAAAATTTCTCTTTAATGTTAATTTAATCTTCCTTATAAATCATACCAAAAATATGTTCTACTATCCACATTAATGCAATGAATCTCCAATATTTTAATATTTTATATACAATTATTAAGTCTCATGTTTGAAAAATTCAGGTGCTACCAGTTTTTGTGTTCAATCATTCCACATAAAATCTTGCTTTGGCTTCCGTTAATGAATGATGAGATTAGTCCCCAAATTAGTCGGTCCTGATGCCGGATATCAAGTCATAATTTATTTATTCATAATTATTATAAATAAAGTGTCACTCACATAAATGATATATGTATTTATATGTAAAACCAACATGTATAGCACTATACTTAATGATGACTATAAACATATGTTTAACATACTTACAACTAGGGTTGGACGGTACGGCATACAAAATTTTTTTTCGCCATACCATTACCGTACCGAAATTTTCGATATTGAAAAATATCATACCGTTGTCATACCAAAAATTTAGGTATACTGAATTTCGATATACAGAAATTTCGATACCGAAAAAAATCATATCGTTTTCATACCGAAAATTTTAATTTTTTCAGTATACCGTGATATACCGAAATATTTTCGGTATACCAAAATATTTCAATATACCGAAAATATTTCGGTATATCGCGGTATATCGAAATTTTTATATTTATACCTTTATCGTATCAAAATTTTTGATACGATACCATACAGTACCGAAAATTTCGGTATACCAAAAATTTCGATAAATTCGATATTTTTTGATACGATAAGTGCGGTATACCGGTATTTTCGATATTTCCTCCACCCTTACTTACAACATAATGTGCATGAATTAATAAATTATGAATGAAATGTTCATGCCCAATTCTATTCCAAATGCTATGATTTGTATTTATTTTTAAAAGGAATATTTATTTCATATGGAATGTCAATTTAAAAAATAAAAAAATAGTAAATCATAATAATAATGCTTGATAAAAAATAATTTTTAATTACAAATTAAATCAATAGTGCATTTAGTTTTGAATTAATTACAAAAATGAGACCACTTATAATAACTTATTTATATGGAGGAATACCAAAAACCTCATGTTACCAATAAGGTCAATTTATTACCCAAATGAACACTTTTGTAATGATTATGGATCCCATTCATTTAATGCATTCACTTTATTTCAAATGGATGCATTGACTTTTTAATTTTAATTTTAAATTAAATTATTTAAAAAGTGACCGGTTGTCACTCAAAATTAACACATTTTTGTATATTTTTTGTTTAAAATTTTAAATTTAAACATCAGTTTTTTAATTTTCTTAGTTAGGTTGTTTCAATTTTTTTTTTTTAAAAAGCAAAGCTGACTTATCTTTTTCAATTTTTTTGGTTAGATTGTTTCAGATTTTTATTAATTAGTTTGAATTTTTAAATTTTATTTTACTTAGTCTTTTTTTTTTTTTACTTATTTCGTAATGGTTGCTCCAACACCCTCACAATGTCAATGATATCTTCTTTTCCGACTTTTTTTTTTTCCTTCTTTATTATACTTCTATTTTAATTAATTTTTTTTACATAAGTTCTTTTTGAATTTTAATTTTGTATATACAATTGATTTTTTTTCCTTTTTTATTAGACTTCTATTTTAATTAATTTTTTTACACAATTTTTTTTTTAATTTTAATTTTGTATATACAATTGATGCTTTAAATGCAGATTTTATATTCTGCATAATATTAATATTATTCAGCATAACATTGTTAATGAAATCTCCGCAAAGGAAGCGTTTATGTGGCTTTCGAGTGCGATTTCACTAACAACCGATCAAAATCAGTTTACCGAAATTGCAAAGTGTTAAACCCTGGAAAGATTTCGAACAGGGCTTCGCCAAGGCCAAGAAAACTTGCATTACTCTGAAAATGGAGGCCTATTTATAGGCAAATATACAAGTAGGAGGTGGCGTATGCTTTGCCACGCTTCATAATAAGCTTACAAGTGTCCCTCACCGTTTAAACAGGATAATTACAACGGAAAATTGGCTAAAAATGGTGAAAACAAGGCTCTAGTAACCATCTTCAAAACTGGCGAGCAGCTCCTTATGTCAGGCGAACAGGTGGTTGGGCGAGCAGCTGAGCTGCTCGCCCATAATGAAAATTACATGACCTGCTCGCCTGTTTTGGGCTAATAGACGAGCAGGTGTAGTTGGTCAGGTGACTGGGCGAGCAGGTGAGCTGCTCGCCCTTTCCCATTTGGCCCTCCTGCTCGGCCATCTCTTGTTTGTTCATTGATTTATCTTCTTTTGTATTGATTCTTTATGGTTTTGCCCATGTTCATCATGCTTGATTAGCCGTTTTGGGACACATCATCCGTTATTCCGTTGATTACTTTCTTAAGCACTTGGATTAGTTTATTTCATCAACAGTTGCCCCCTAGCTCGATGTTTGTTGGAACCTTCAAGATAACAACAATTATCGAGCTATTTGCATTATCTGCGAAATTTCATCATGGTGTTGAAGTAATTAAGGGTTCTTCATAACCTGCAATAGTTTGGAACGTGGAAATGAAAGACCCCGTGGCCTCATTAAAAACCTAGTCGTATACCACCCTTTGGATAAACCTGTCGTAGGAAAAAAGAGATACCAGGGTGTACCCTCTCATATCCATGTCCAAATGATGTAAAACACTAAAAATATGGTTAGTGTCTGATTAGACAGCTTGAAATAGGCGATCAGCAGCTTGGATTGATGTGGGCGAGCATGGGGCGAGCACCTCACTGGGCGATCAGGTGAGCTGCTCGCCTGTTTCAGCGAGATTCTAAGCGCGGAATACGAACCGTCATCTCCTCAATTCGCGCGCCACTTTCTTTATTTTTAAAAGTTTGCGATTTAGTCCCTGAGTACTTGCAAGCAAGGGCTTCTCCTTTCTTTATAAATACTCAAACCCAAATCCTTCACTCTCTTCTTTTGTCTTCTTCGTTTCTGTGAACGACTTTCGGCGACTTCATCTTTTGAGATTTCCGAATCTTCATCCATTGTTCTCGAACAAAAAGGTAGTATATTTGTTTGTATTCCTCTATTTTTCCTCTTTCTTTCTTGTTCTTCGATTCTTCTAGACCGAAAACCGATTCGTGTGTATCTTACTGCCAGAAACCGTCGAACTTCAAGAGGTTCCTTATCGAATTTGGATTTTGGATTTAGTTTCTTAGGTTTTATCATCGCCTATTGTATTTATTTGATTGAGTGGGTTTGGTTTTCTGATTTCGGAGCTTTCTTGCAGGAAACAATGGCGTCGCCGCCATCCTCCGGTGGTTCGCCGTCGCGCAACCCAGAAAAAAGGCCCATGGTTGAATCCCCTATCCAAGAACTTTAGGATTAATCGAATTTAGCACGAAATAGGGGCACAAGAAGTCTTGTAATCGGAACAGAATCCTGGGAGCGCGATCCGGCCGTGCAGGAGAGAAGGCGAGCAGCTGAGCTTGAAGGTGAACGAGCTGCTCGTCTAGATGTTGGAGCTCAAGGGGTTGCTCGCCCAGAATTGGGAGCTCAAGAAGCTGCTCGCCAATCTGGGCGAGCAGGTGCAACTGCTTGCTTGGAATCTGAACCAGCTGCTCGCCTAGAGTCTGAATCAGCTGTGCGCCGGGATCCTAAAGGAGTTGCTCGCCTCTCTAGGCGAGCAGGTGCAGCTGGTCACCTGCCTAGTGAAGGAGCTGCTCGCCTAAGTGCTGAGGGAGTTGTTTGTCCATCTGGGCGAGCAGGTGGAGTTGCTCGCCGGAACAAATAAAAGGTTGTTCGCCCCTTGAGTAGAGGAGCTGCTCGCTCTGGGCGAACAGGTAGAGCTAGTCGCCCCTAGCCTTCTGATAGAGATCTGACAGCGGCTCGTCGCGAGCGGATTGCTCGACGTGGACAATCAACTTCTCCTCCGCCTGCTAGGAGAAGATTACTATTAGCAGATGAAGAGACTGATGAAGATTACTTTTGGGACCAGTTCCGAATCTCCAGGACTTAATACTGAAGACATCGAGGCTGTTCGTGAGATTTCCAAAGCTCGGGATCGGTCTGGCGGGGCTCCAGAAGAGGTTGACTTCAATGAGGGTGGTTCTGGCTCCGAACTCAGAGAAGATTTTGAACAAGATCCCAGGCCGAGTCAACAGGAGATTTGGGATGATTTAACCCGTATTTACCAACCTCCTGAGCAATTACTTGAACAGACAATTTCAGAAGGAGTTGCACAGGAGATGAACTGGGTAGTCTATCTGGACCGGTATCGGGATCAATTCATTCGGCCCCGAATCTCTCATGTTCCATACGTTAAGACGATATACACCGCCACTAAACATCAAAGCCTGTTGACAAATGACAACCTGACTGCTCTTCGGGATGAGTATAAGATCCCGCTTGACATTCATATGTACGTTCCATGTGATCGTGAGTGTGCCGATTGGCCCCTGCCGGGTTGTACCGCAATAAAAATCAACATTCTTGAAGCCAGACTTCCACTTCCACTGCATCCGGTTATCGGCCAATTCCTGATGGACATTAACATAGCAATTACTCAAATAACACCGAATGGGTGGAATAATCTGCTAGGTTATCTGACGGTGATGGGATTGGAGGGATATCCCAACCGACTAACGGCTCCCGAGATTCATTATGCCATGCTGATCTCTGAATGCAAAGAGGAAGGGTATGGCTACTACTACGTGAAAACCCGAGCGGGGATGAAGATCGTGGAGTTGCTCCCGAATAAAATAAAATGATGGAAAGATCAGCTCTTTTTCATCGGTGGGGATTGGCGCTCCTCCACGTCTTATGCCAGTGCTAAAGAGAGAATTATGACTCCAGAAGGATACGGGGAATTAAGACGTAAGTACTGTTCCCCGTGTATCTTTCGTTCTGAAATTCACTAATGTAAACTTCATTTCTTTGTAGGTCCGAGGCTTCCGAAGTGGGGACAAAAAGAAATTCCTGACCTATTTCTCTACGCCCTCTCCAACGCTTCTTATCGCCGTGAGCAGTTTCGGATGGTGAAACACTTATCGAGTGAACACTGCAGACGTGCAGCTGGCTTGATCACTAGCCCACATCACCTTGCGGCTCAAGCTCCACCTCCAGAAGGTTGATATTATTTGACTATTATCACTTTCTCGATTTAGCTCATCTCTTAATACCAAATTCTTGTGGTGGATCAAGGTGTTACAGTCGTGATTCCTCCGGAGTTTCGTTCTTTCTACCGACGAGTACAAGATCTTCAATCCGGGCTAAACAAGCGCAAGATGGATCCCCCAGCAGAATTGATTCAGTTGTGGAAGAAGAGGGGAATCAAGCCTCCGGTGCAACAAACGGCCGCGCCTTCTGCTGCTGCTCCCGCTACAGATCTGCCAGCTCGGAAGAGCCCACCTAAGAAGTCAAAGCAGCCAAGGAAGGGTGGCGGCACTTCTACAGGTGACGAAGAGGATGCCAACCGGCTGAAGAAGAAGGCCAAGACTGCTGCAACCATTGGATTCAGTCACCCACTCGCCGACCCTCGATCCGGGGATCCTCGCGACCCGCCTCCGCCTTCCCCTCGCGAACCAGGCTTTCACCGAGATGACTCCTATCTTGGATGGGAACGGGAGGCTCGGGAATCATGAGTTTCCAACATTTCCGATCATCTTATTTTCGTACTATTCCCTCGCTTACATAGTTTCTATTCTTTTCAGTTATCACCCAGGCGATCATCCTTTCCGCTGTGATACCCTCCATCAGACCGCTTGCTCTAGGGTGCCGAGGCACATAGGGGACATCTCTGACACGGAAGTCCAAAGGGCCACCGAGCTCGTTACCCAGTCTTGGAGCAAAACTCTCGATCGCGCAATTCATCAGCAAACCCTGAGTGACAACCTGCTCATGTGCGGGGTATTTTCCAGTCATGCCTCGATCACAGCTCAACGGGCCCTGGACCAAGCAGTCGAAATCGGTAGGGCAAATCGTAAGGCTCAGGTGGAGTGTGAAGAGAGAGAGAAAGCATTGAAGGCGAAAGAGGATGAGTTGGACCGGGCACAACTCAAGATCAAGAGCACTCATGAGCCTGAGAATAATGCTCTCGACACCGTCAAGAAACTTCAGTACGACAATCGGAACCTCAACCAGCAAGTGGAACAAGCTGCTGAAGGAATCGCTCGTCTCAAGGCTGAGAGGGCTGATGGGCATCAGAAATACAATGATTCCCTGGACCGGGTCTTGGAACTGTAGAAGGAGAAAGCTGCACTCCAAAATATTGTGGAGTGCATGTATACGGAGGAGGACCTATTGGAGCAGCTGCGTGACGCAGCTAACTTCGGATTTCTCTGCTCATATGCTGATAGCATCCGGGTGATTCGTACTACAGTGGGGGAAGGGTCGGAGATCTTTGAGCAGATGAAGAAAAAGTTTCTGGACTTCATCAGGGCTAACCCACCGAACAGGTCGCAGGCTCTTCCTTTTGCTGATCTGGTGGAGTCTAGGTTCGATTTGGGATTCCTTGGAGAAGGATATACCATTATTCCAGCCCCGACTCCTACCACAACCTGCCCCAGATGCTTCGTCGGCCACCGTGATCACTGAGACCTCTATCCTCACCTCGGGAACTGCTGATACCGCCGAGGCCTCTCCTGAGGAAGGTCGTCAAGAGAGAGAGAATGAGATTGCCCTGTCTTACATCCAGACTCCTCCTGGCGATGATACAATGGCTCCCGAGGTCCCGCCATCTGATGCTGCCGGCACCACTGCCCTTGCTACTGATTAGGGTTGTTGTTATGTTTGCCTGATGTCTTCTCTGTTTTAGACATCAGTTTTGCCTTTTGCTTTCCTGCTTTTTGTTGCACTTTCATTTTCTGTCTTTCAAATCCAGAATGTTATTTGAACTTTTCACTTTCTGCTGTACTCCCTTTTCTTCAATCAAGGATGTTATTCTGATGTACTCGTTTTGTTTTTAATGAACTTTAATGAAATGCCATGTATGTCTAATCGTTATATATCACCTTTTGCGTCTGTCGGGTCTTTAATTCCTTTCGTTTTGCCTCTTTTGGGCATTTACGAATAACTTTTTCAGCTGTAACGAATAAGACACTCGTGCGGAAGTGGGGCATCAGGAAGCGTTCACTTCATCCGCGGGAGCATATTCCGCATCCCTTTGGCGGGCATGAAGCGATGTCCTGGTATTACCGGGTACATTCGCTCTGCTATCCACCGGAGCGTATTTAACGTCCTTTGGAGGAGCGTCTAAAGTACACTCAGGTCCCGTATGAATGGTCTTTCGGGGCATCACGCTCGATTCTTGTTCGGCGAGTTGTTAGGCATTTAATGACGTAACTTCTCAACCTAAGAAAGCGTACAACATGCTTTAGCTCTAACTGGCGAGGACGTATTGGTATTGTACAATACCATTTTGTCACTGTACGAGGAGTGTGCTCGACAAGCAGAGACTTGGCTCTACTTGGAGCGCATTAACCCTCTACAACCACGTATTAGTTAGGTGATTTCTATTAGACTGCGACCTCTTAAAAAAGGCTGTCTATAACATTCATTATCGGTTCTGAAACAAAATGTACATTATACATCCATTATTGATAAAACTTCTTCAGGTGAGCAGCATTCCATGTGTATGAAGATGGTACCCCGTCCAGGTCTTCCAATTCGCAAGTCCCGTTCGACCAACTTCGTGAAACACGAAATGACCCTTCCCATCTTGGTCCAAAAGTTCCTGGTGGAGTGGATATGATCTTTCGCAGTACTAAATCTCCTTCTTGGAAACTTCTGGTCTTGACTCGCGAATTGTAATACTGAGTAGCGTATTGTTTGTATGCCGCATTACGTACTTCTGCTGCCGCTCGCTTTTCTTCTAGGAAATCTTTCTTGATCGCGACAGCTTCATCATTTTCTTTCTCATCGTACATACAAACTCGCCACGTTGGATTCTATTGCTCAACTGGTACCATTGCTTCAACACCGTACGCCATTGCGAATGGGGTTTCGCCTGTGCTTGTTCTGAATGACGTGCGGTATGACCACAACACCTCCGGGAGTTCTTTCGACCAACTTCCTTTCTTCTCTGTCAAACGAAGCTTTAACGTTCGCTTGATAATTTTGTTGATAGCTTCGACCTGACCGTTGGACTGCGGATGATATGGGGTCGAGTAATATTTCTTAATCCCCCAAGTATTACAGAACGCTCTGACTTTCTTTCCGTCGAATTGTGGCTAATTATCAGTCACGATTGAACGAGGGACGCCGAATCTGCAGATCAAATTCTTTTAGATAAAATTGGTCATTTTTTCCTGAGTGACTGTCACCAGCGATTCGGCTTCGGCCCATTTGGTGAAGTAATCCACGGCAACTACTGCGAACCTCACACTTCCCTTCCCAGGTGGGAAAGGTCCGATGATGTCGATACCCCATTTGGCAAAAGGCCACAGGCCATAGACTACTTTCATCTCTTGGGGAGGAACGTGAATGTTAGGAGCGAACATTTGGCATTTGCGACGCTTTTTTGCAAATGAGATAGCATCTTCTTTCAGAGTAGGCCAGTAATATCCTTACCTCATGGTTTTATGTGCCAATGCTCGTCCTGCCGTGTGACTTCTGCATATTCCCTCGTGGATTTCGTCAAGAATTTCCCATCCCTACTTTTGTGAGATGCATTTGAGTAGGGGTGACAAAAATCCTCTTTTGTATAATTGGCTGTCGATCATCACATAACGAGCTGCTTGCTTGACCAATCGAACTGCCACCGAAGGATCTTTGGGCCGTTCCCCCGTGGTCAGATACCTTCTCAAACCTGTCCTCCAGTCGTCATCTTCCTCGTCCATCTCCTGCCCCCCATTCAACGTTTGATTTATCTGATAATCAAAGGTTGAAGGATTGTCGAGCCGAGTGATGACGACTTCCGTTATCTCTGTTGCCCCCTGGCTGGATGCTAACCGGGCTAAGGCATCGGCCTGTGTGTTCTCAAGTCGAGGTATCTGTTCGATATATGCTTGCTGAAATATTGATATCAGATGAGCCACTATTTTCTAGTACAGAATCATGTGTTCATCTTTGGCTTCAAATTCTCCTCGGACCTGAGAAACTATGAGTTGTGAATCGCCGAAAATCTGTAATCTCTTAACCCCAATTGCTAATGCAAGTCTGAGTCCGACTATCAGCGCTTCATACTCAGCTTCATTGTTGGTTGCCAGGAAAGCAAATCGGATTGCCGACGTGAACACCTGTCGGTCAGGGCTTATTAACACCACTCTTGCCCCCGAGGCCAAGTTGGTAGATGAACCATCCACATACAGGTGCCACGGGTGTTCATGATGCCTCATCAATTCAGATGGATAAGTCAACTCTACAATTAAGTCAGCCAGAGCTTGTCCCTTGATCGCCGTTCTTGTTGCGTACGTGATGCTAAATTGGCTAATTTCCAGTGACCATTTTAGCAAACTTCCCGTAGTATCAGGGCGATGTAGAATTTGCCGAAGAGGGAACATCGTGAGTACTTCTACCTGATGATCGTAGAAATACAGCCTCAACTTACGTGTGCTCATGACCAGTGCATACGCAAGTTTCTCTGTCGGAGAATACCGGATTTTGGCTTCATGTAGAGCTTGACTGACATAGTAGATCGGGGAATGAAACTTACCCTCGGCGCATACCAGTACCGAACTTATTGCTACCTCTGATGCAGCGAGGTAGAGAAAGAGTTTTTCGCCAGGAATTGGTTTGGATAAAATTTGTGTATTGCACAAATATTCTTTGATTTCTTCGAATGCTATTTTGCAATCTCTCGTCCACACAAAATTATCCTTTTTCTTTTTCATGGCCTCAAAGAATGGCCGGCATTTATCTCCAGAACGCGAGATAAAGCAATTCAGTGCAGCTAGACATCCTGTAAGACATTGAACTTTTCGGACTGAATCAGGAGGCTTCATATAAAAAATGGCTTTAACTTTGGTTGGATTCACCTCAATTTCGCGCTGACTGACCAGATGTCCTAGGAAATTTCCCGAAGAATTCCGAAACTACTTTTCTTCGGGTTGAGCTTCATGTTGTAGGCGCGGAGTATCTGGAACGTTTGAGAGAGGTTTTCAAGATGATCTTCCTTGTGCAAACTTTTTACAATGATATCGTCCACGTAGACTTCAATTGAGCGGCCGATATGTTCGTCGAATATCTTATTCACCAATATCTGATAAGTGGCTCCAGCGTTGATCAAACCAAATGGCATCCTATCCCAACAATAAAGATTCTTGTTGGTATAGAATGCGGTATGCTCCTGATCGTCAGGATGTAGTGCTATCTGGTAATACCCTGCAAAGGCATCCATTAAGGTCATGAGTTCGTGCCCTGCAGTGTTATCGACCAGATGATCGATGTGGGGGAGTGGAAAGTTGTCCTTCAGACAGGCATCATTCAGATCGGTAAAGTCGATACAGAGTCTCCATGTGCCATTGGTTTACGAATAAGGACGGGGTTCGCAACCCATTGTGGGCACAAGGCTTCGTGTATCAACTTATTGTCCAACAACTTCTTGACCTCAATTGTCAGTGCTTCATATTTCTCAGGCCCAAATTTTCTTCTTTTCTGGCAAATTAGCCTGCGTGCTGGATCAATATTGAGTCGATGACAGACATGTTCAGTCGGAATGCCTGTCATGTCTGAATGAGACCATGCGAAAACCTACAGATTATTCTTAAAAAAAGTAATCATTCTTGCTCTGAATGGTTCAGGCAATTCGGATCCGATGAAGAGTTCTAGATCTTCTTTGTCTGGATAAACCTGGATAGATGTTAGCTCTTCCATCGGTGTGGCGCGCTTTCACTTTTCTTTCCACCTCGGATCTAGAATAGGTCCATCCATGTTCAATTCGTCTTCAATCTCCATCGGTTAACAATCAAGCCTAGGTTCGAAATCTTTGCTGAGAAGGCATTCATCTGGGCGTTCGCCTCTGAGATGCCTCTCAGGCTCTGATTCCACTAGGACTTGTAAAACAGGATTGGGTGCACTCTATGGTACGTGAACTGGGTTATCAACCTCCATTGGTTCTGCTTCAACTTGGGAAGCACTCAAAGTCTCAGGTTCCAGTTCAGAGCATGGGGGAGGACTTTCAATCGTGTGTACGTAGGTGACCGATGGTGCATTCTGAAGTAAACATTCACGGGCTTTTTTTTATCGCCCTTTATTATGCCAGCTCCATTTGGTGCCGGGAATTTTATACAGTAGTAGTAAGTCGAATAGGCTACTTTAAATTCATGTAAAAAAGATCGACCGAGGAACCCATTATAGGAGGATGGCTGGTCCACAATGAGAAAATCTACTTACCTCTCATCCTCCTACTGGGATCGTCGGCCAAAACAAGTTCAACAGACAGACGTATGGTACCTAGGGGAATAGTAACTGCATCCCCGAATCTTATAATCCTGTGATTACAATTTTCAATGTAGGATTCGTAGTCACCTATCTGGTCTAGAGTACTCTTGAACAGAATGTTCATATATGCTCCAGTGTCGACCAGCAGTCTGTGAACTCGTGCATTCATGATGTTCGCGCTTATTACCGGAAATCATTGTGGGGGGTAATGATCCCTTCCATGTCCTTTTGTGAAAATGTCAGTTCAGCAGTAGGCTTGGTGGAGGGTCCCACATCAGTTTCCTTTATCTGGTCAATAGAGCACAGCTCGGCTTTCTTCTGCCTCTTCGATGGAGGTGGCCTTCCATCTGTACACCTGTCAGCTCGGCCAACCTCAGGTTCCAAAACAAAAACATCTCGCACTGGTCCTATCGGGGGAAGTATGGCTTGCTGCTATCACCGGTGCCTCGGACCGGTTCTCTTATCGTCCTCGTTCTCACTGTTTTCCTCATTCGCCCTCTGATCGGGCACACGTGGTCTCTTCCCTGGTGGTCTCTTTAGAAACTCCGACAACTTTCCATCTTCGTAAAACTTCCACAACTGCCTCAGTAGATCTTGACATTCACTCGTGAAATGTCCCGTTACCTGATGATAGGTGCAATATTTATTCGTGTTTGTTCTCTTTGGATCTACTCTGAGCTTTCTTGCTGGGGGTAGTTCTCCACTTCTCTTGACCGCATTGAAAAGTTGATCAATGGACACAGTCATAACCTGGTTAAGTCTCTCTGCCAATTCGGCTCCATCGAAGGATTTCAAATTTTTGGGGGTTCGATATCTTCCCCTACCTCTCTTGACTATGACTGTTATTTTCGGTGCTTCCTTGCCTTTACCCATTGATTTCTTCAATGCTTCTTGCATGGCCACATAAATTCCGGCCTTGTTCTTAAATTCTGCATAAGTCTTCGGACACGCAAGCTGCAATTCTTTCAATAGATCTGTACCTTTCTTCAAACCTGACATCGCGGTGATTACCTTGGTATCTTCGCTGACTGGCTCTCCTTCCAACAAAATCTTGTCGAACCATTCAAGGAATTGCTAATCAGATTCCTCTGATTCCTGGACAAGATTCGCCAGTCGATGCTTCTGGGTGAAACAAGACGCTGCTCCAGAAAAATGTAATAAAAACTCTCGGCTTAACTATATGAAGGATGTAAACGATGCAGGGGGCATTGCTGTAAACCAACGGTGTGCATGATCCCCAACTGTAAGAGGAAAATTTCTACACTGGGTCGCATCAGACGTTCCCATAGAAATCATGTAATCAGTAAACTTGGACACATGCACCTTCGGGTCTGAGGTCCCTTCATACAGATTAGAGGTCGGGAACTGAATCTTTGGCTGAACAGGTGCCGAAAGTATCACTGCTAATAGGGGTGAAACTGGGATCTGTACCGCTGAACTGCCATCCGGACGTGATGAGACTTTTGCCTGAAGGTCTTCGATGGCCTTCTTCATTGATCGTAAGATTTCGTCCGAAGCCTCTACACCTGGATGGGGCTGCCGTTCCTCTCGCTCTAGGCGAGGGGAGCGGGATACCCGGTCACTCGGGTGTGACCTCGCCAGAATCTTACTAGCCTTCTGTGTACCTTCAGGGCCAAGCCTCTCTGCCACTGGCCAACGTAATCTTTCTCGGACGGTATACTGCCTTCTCTGATCTGCCTCTGGTACCCTACCTGGTCTCCCTTTGTTTGAATCTGGTACTCTACTCGGTTTTCTCTGGATTGCTTCTGGTGCCCTACTTGGAGGTCGATAGGCCGACAGGGGTTGGCCATGCGACCTGTACTCTCGTCGCTCCACAGGTCTGCTTTGTGGAGTTCCATGACTTGACTCGTCTACCACGCTTTGTGCTCTTCCACCTTGTGGGCCCAACCGATCTGCCATCTTCGGCCCTAAACGATCTGTCACCTTCTGCTTCCCGCGTTCTTCACGCCTTCTTCTCTGTTCACTGTCAGCCTCGGTCTCTGGCGGACACTGATCAACCCGTTGAAAAATGGGCCTCTATTCAGGTTGAGTACAAGAAGGACCGACTGCTCCTTGTTGTTGTCCTTTCAGCACCCTACAGAGAGCCATCACACGTCAGATGTCTTCAGGGTTCTGCAGGAATGGGAGCAGTTTAGACAATCCCTGCATATAACTCTGTCCGACGTGAGTTGTCGGGACCCCAGTTGGTTCAGCTTGTTGTCGGTTTCCTGCAACACTCTGGATTGTCGTTGAGTGTTCAGGTGTCGGGGCTCTATGATTTGGTTGATCGTTGTTCCTCCCGTGAGATGTCCTCCTTGGTTGAAATACCTCCAACGATATTTTACATAATGTCAGCTGCTTTCCACAAAGCAGATTCAACTGTTATGCTGTTAAGTAAACAATTGGGCAAACAGGTGAAAAAGGGCGAACAACTGAGCTGAGCAGGTGAAAGACAGGCGACCAGGTGGAAAAATAGATGACCAGGTGGAATCAGGCGACTAGGTAATGTTATTTCTTGATCAAAGGACAAACAACTAGGTTTCCTTCAAGCCTTCAAGCGAACAGCTGGTACTTTTTCAAACATTCAAGCGAACATCACGTCTTCCTTCAAGCGAGCAGGTTGTAAATCTTTATCCAGAATGTAAATTTTGCAGTTTCCACTCCAGTATCCAACAAAATCCAGCAACCGAATGTTCAGGACCCTCCTTCTAGCGCCAAATTGTTAATGAAATCTCTGCAAAGGAAGCGTTTATGTGGCTTTCAAGTGCGATTTCACTAACAACCGATCAAAATCAGTTTACCGAAATTGCAAAGTGTTAAATCCTGGAAAGATTTCGATAGGGCTTCCCCAAGGCCAAGAAAACTTGCATTACTCTGAAAATGGAGGCCTATTTATAGGCAAATATACAAGTAGGAGGTGGCGTATGCTTTGCCACGCTTCATAATAAGCTTACAAGTGTCCCTCACCGTTTAAACATAATAATTACAATGGAAAATTGGCTAAAAATGGTGAAAAAAAGGCTCTAGTAATCATCTTCAAAACTGGCGAGCAGCTCCTTATGTCAGGCGAACAGGTGGTTGGGCGAGCAGCTGAGCTGCTCGCCCATCATGAAAATTGCATGACCTGCTCACCTATTTTGGGCTAATAGGCGAGCAGGTGTAGTTGGTCAGGTGACTGGGTGAGTAGGTGAGCTGCTCGCCCTTTCCCATTTGGCCCTGCTGCTCGGCCATCTCTTGTTTGTTCATTGATTCATCTTCTTTAGTATTGATTCTTCATGGTTTTGCCCATGTTCATCATGCTTTATTAGCAATTTTGGGACACGTCATCTATTCCATTGATTACTTTCTTAAGCACTTGGATTAGTTTATTTCATCAACAAACATTAATTTTTATTCCGTATATATGCAATTTTAATATTTTGAATATCATTAATCTTATTCTGCTTGTACACCATATTTGCAGATAAAGGTGAAGAATTTGAATATAGAACTTTTGTAAATTGATCCAAAATTGTATTTCCAGTGGAGATTAGATTCCAAAATTACAATACAAAAACATCAACATTACAATTCATTGGAGATACATTATCCTGAAGTAAAATACAAATCACCAAAATTTTAATACAACCTTAATTTCAACAATCCACCATTAAAACCTTACAAATAAAAAAAATCCCAAAAAATTCCAAAAAGATAAAAACCTGAAAAAAAAAATTCTGAAAAAAAAAACTACAAACCCCCAAAAAATTGATTAAAAAACTTTAAAAAATCCCAAAAAAACCTTTATAAAATCGAAACAAGAAAAATCCCAAAAAATTAATTAACAACAAAATTGAATAATTTTTTTTAAAATTTTCCCAAAAATTTGAGAAACAAAATTTTGAAAATCTCAAAAACCTGATAATAAAAAAAGCATAGATCCGGTGAAGGCTACGCGGCCTTGAGAGAGTAGAGGCCACCATTGTGTCTTCCCGGTGGTGGTGGTGACTTCTTGGGGCCTAGGGAGTGCTGGTTTCGCGAAGATGGGGCCTGGGAAGTGCCGGTTTCGCGAGACGGGGCTCACCACTGGCGACGATGGGCCTGGGGACGATGAAGGGGCCTGGGGACAACTTCTGAGAGATGGGGCCGCTGGCGACGGGCGGTTTCGCGAGACCGGCGATGGCGATTTGAGAGAGAGAGAGATGGGTGGGTTTTAGAGAGAGAGGTGGGTTTTATGGGGATTGACAATGGATTTGTGGGTTTTATTTTGGGGGGTTTGTGGTGGTCAGAGAGAGAGAGAGAGAGAGAGAGAGAGAGAGAGAGAGAGAGAGAGAGTTTTCGGGGATTTGAAATGGGTTTGTAGGTTTTAATTGTGTGTGTCAGATGTGTGATGGGATGAGTCCCATTTTTTGACCCTCCTTGTAACATGGAGTTTTTGGTATTCCTCAATGTAATAATACTATCATAAAAGACCATATATGTAACTTATCCTTTAGTTTTAAATAATATCGCCAACATCCCATTAATGGCAATCTGATATTGAGCATTAGATAGTTGCAAATAAATAATCATCTTTAAATATTATGAATTAGTGTTCTGAACAGTTCATTTTATGTCTAAGATGTAACTTGATGATGTAACACACTCTCTTAATTA
>JAPKLY010000294.1:348917-390611 GCA_026898435.1 Prunella vulgaris
AACAAATAGGAATTAGTTGTCAATTAGATATGAATTTAAAATTTTAATCTATAAATACTTGTAAACTCACTCATCACAGAAAAATGATTGAGAACAGCAGTATAGCGAGATTCGCTAAAACCATGGCCGATTATCGGAGGTGGATCAAATAGGTGATATATATATATATATAATATATTGTAATTTGTTTTTTTTTTTGGGCTTGAATGGAAGTTGGGAAAACTAAACTAGTCGTAGTTTGAAGGTAGAATGTTGAAAGGGTCTATATTTTATATGGTTTTGTTGATTTTTTTGGGTTGAGAGAAAATAATTCTTAGGGTATTGTGACTTATTCTTGAGGTATTGTGAATTCGTTCTTGGGGTATTGTGACTTATTCTTGGAGTATTGTGAATTTGTTCTTGGGGTATTCTGAATTTGTTCATTGAGTATTATAAATTAGGGAAAAGTGCCACTGGATGCTTTATTAAAGGAGTAATCACAAGTGGAGTCCCTGCTTTTTCCAAACCACATGTAGGTGTTTTTCCTCTACTTTTTGCCCACCCATTTTCCATATATTACGAACAATACCCCTACCTCTACAGTACATCTTTCTGTTCATTACTTTCTGTCCCATCCGCCGATGTCAGAGTCTTCATCTCCTTCTCTTCCTATGGAGGCGAATTTAATCTTTCATATCGGATTAATAGGCATAGCCTAAACCAGGTAGAGTGATCATGATTTTTTTAATTTCAAATTTCAAATTTCAAACACATCGTTCCTTCTGGGTTTAAAGATGGATCATCGCCATTTTCATGTGCACAAATAGCTTCAATTGTGTCGTAGTTTATCCGGTTATACATCAAGTATCCTCAGAAAAATAAACCCATGTATATTAACTGTCTCTTTTAATACATAATGCAGAGTAATGAAGATTGATCAGGGCTCGACATTTTTACAACTTGCTTCCAAAGTCAGGGAAATGTGGTCTGGATTAGATCCAGGTAAGTTGAAAATTAGATATACCATTGGTACAGTCAATAATTGTGTACTATAGAATGATGTTGATATTGAGAACATGATATCGATCTGTAATGCCCTGTCTGGAAAAATCATTTATGTTGATGTATTGGAAAATCCTAAAGATAAAATTGTTATGAATGAGTGTCGCGTTCCAGGTAGTTTTGGTCCTACACCCGTTTCCGTTGAAAATGAGATTAGTTGTGGTGACAATAGCAATCTTCGTGTTAGGAAACGTGTTTAGAAACAATATGATTTGCCTTATAAATCAATAAAGAGGTCTAAACAAACAGGCCCCCCTTCACACGTGTGTGGTCAGGACTCAGTTCCTACTTATGATATATGTCCCTATATTGAAAGAACCCCATTGTTATCAGATGGTTGATATGGTCTATTTGATGGTGGCATTGGTACAATATTCAAACAGGGTGCCAATGGATTTAGGACTTCATTAATCAAGTATGCTACGTTGCTTGGATTTAGCTATAGGTTTGTGAAAAATCATCGTGAATACATCCATGTAGAATGCATTGATAAGTTTTCATGTGAATGTGAGTGGTACATTAAAGCTAGGTGTGTGAAGACATGTAATTGGTTTGAGATATACAAAGGTCATTTTCATCACCAATGTCTTGGTAATGCTGTTAGTATTGAGAAGAACCGATTTAGTCCTAAGGTTATCGGCCAGTTGGTTAGAAATGAGGTAATGCATTAGTACGATGCCAATGGCAGTAGGATGAAGAATAATTATGGCATAACTATACCTCATTATAAAGCATGGCGTTCCGCTGAGAAGGCAAAGGACAGTGTGTTTGGTTCATACCAACAATCGTACGATGAACTTCGATGGTATTCATTGGCTGTTCTTCGAACTAATCCTGGTATATTCCTCAAATCAACTACTATCTCACAATACATACTTTGTCACCCTGTGCTTATACGTGTGCGTTGTAATCTAATATTCCAGGTAGCATATACGATCTTGAAATTGACCAAGATACACATCGTTTAGAGCGGCTCTTTGTTGCTTTCAGAGCTAGCCTGGATGGTTTCAAATACTGCATGCCCATGCTTTTCCTCGAAGGCACATTTCTGCAAGGTCGTGCAAAGGGTACACTTTTAACTGCAACTGCAAAGATGGAGATGACGGTAATTTATTAACAGATCTTTAAGTTCACATTTTCTGTGATTTATTGTCATATTTTACAAGCAATCATGACTTCTGACCTTGCTGTAACTTCAGGACTTTTCCCCGTCGCCTTTGCAGTCGTATCGGCGGAGAATACATCAAACTAGAAATGGTTCCTGACAAAGTTACGTGATCACTGCCTTCATGATAAGGAGATATTCCATATTTCAGATAGAAACTGCAGTTTAATGTCCGCCTTCCCCCTTGTTTTTACCATCCCAAATCATTTTTTTTGTTTGTTTCACCTACTTTCTAACTTGAGGGGAAGATTTAGTGGGGGTTTCAGAAAGAGCATTCATCACCGTTTGACTGAGATGTTTAAGGAGTGCGCGTATGCACCCAACACGCGTGTTTTTTATGAGAAGATTGAAACTTTCAAGCAGGCTGGGGGTCGTGCTGCAGAGGAGTGGTTATCTGGTTTACCTTACTCCAAGTGGGTTGTTTCTCATGCCCCACATATTATCCGATATGCAGAGATGACTTCCAACGCTGCGGAGTCGCTAAACGCTTGGTTGAAAGAAGCTCGTGGACTTCCCATCACACAAATGATTGATCATATTCGTCAAGGTATGTTTAGAAACATTGTCCATATTTTACTTTCTAAACTGTATGCATCTTGTTCTTAACAAGTTTTGTTTCATTTTCAGAGATTAGCAGGTGGCAACTCGAAAGAAAGACCGAGAGCATGTCGTGGTCAACGTTCCTCTGCCCAACGAAACATTCTCGGTGGGTTGACCTATGTGATACTTCACGATCATGGTGCGTTTCTCAGCGTGCACACGGTATGTTTGAAGTGAAGAGCTCTCCTTCTGATGTAGTTAACATCTTCCAGAGATCGTGCTCTTGCTCACAATGGCATATAACCGGCTTCCCATGTGTTCATGCCGCTGCTGCAATAGTGCAATACGCCTCATCCTTAGAGAATTAGACGAAGCCTTCTTTGCATCCACCTACCAATTATACTATAACAATAGCATTTAACCTATCCCTCAAACAGATAAGTTCGAGCTGCAAGGTATGGTCAATGTGAATAAGGTGCTTCCCCCTAATCTGAAGAACCAACCTAGTCGTCCCAAGAAGTGTCGCATACGATTATATGGCGAGTTTAGGAAGAATAAGTCTCACAATGTCTAAGTACAAACCTGACTATATTTCTATCATCTTTTTTATTCTGTATTGTCCTGTACTTGAAATCATGTACATTTTTTTATCTAGACATTATGCAATTTGTTTGCTGCTATATTTACAATGTACCAGATCCTTACTCAATCCACCTACTGTCTTTTCCAACCCATTATTAGCTATTATTATGTATTTTTTATTTCCCTCTAAACCCTATATCCCATCCATTAGTTACCCTATTTATCTTTTAAATCCTATATACGTAATCATCACCCTATACCATATGTCACACCATAGCCCCATTTCCATTCCTTTTCATTATCTCTCCACCAATAACAGGTAAGTCATAATCATCTTCACCTTTGGTTATTTACTATATTACCAATCTTCAGAAGCCGCCACATATACGTCAATTTATTTATGTCATTCCATACACACATTAACATATTTGGGTTACACAACTTGTATCACATTTTCCACATTGACATATGGGTTACACAACTAGTACACCATCACATGTGGGTTACACAACTTGTATCACATTTTCCACATTGACATTTTTGGTACACACAACACGCCAAAAGTACAGCAAACATACACAAACCAGACCGCACCTGGTGCACATATTACTTAATCGGTACACACATTATATACTGGGTACACACATTATGTGTATACCGGTACATGCAGTACGCCTGATGGTACATATAATTATTAGTCGGTACACATTCTACATAGGCGGTATACAATTTATCTAGTCAGTTCACACCTTGCTTCATCGGTACACGCTATAGGCATACCAGTACACACTTCATAACATATCGGTACCAAAGGTTACTTAAAATTAGTTGATAGTCTACACATGGGACCCACGTTCTTGCATACTAAATCATATCCCACAAACCTACTAATCTTCCCTATACACCACTTGCATTCTCAAAAAATACATCACCATCCCTTCAAATACATACAATCAGATATATATCAACATAGATTATCCAAATATATCGTCGCCATTGTTTTATACAAAATACTATGACCCAAAAAACCCTCCCTCTCACTCCTCCACCTGACACTTACTCTTCTCCATCTGCATCATCATATCCCATGAACCATGCCATCATTCTTTTTCGGTAGTTCCCTGAATTATTTTCATCAAAGACTTTTGCCGATGGAATCTTTCTATTTACTTCTGCCTCCATGTTAAAACACACAATCACACCACAATCCAGCGTGTCCGGTTCCTGCTGCACGCATGGCACCGAAAATGGCTTCCTTTTAACGTTGCTTAGGAGCTTTACCTTGTGTGGGGACTGGTGTGGTATAACCTTAAGTAGTGGTGTGACGTAATCAACCTGCATAAACATTGTACCATTATAATCCATACGCACCGCAAATAACTCTTTAAAATATGATAGATTACTATTATGGTGCTCACCACAACCCTTGCTCTTTCCAGATGCACATCCTTCGCATACTTGGACCTAGGCGCCATAGAGTTGTAGAAACTATATGAGCAACTGTTGAGATCCAATTTCAGCAATGTCCAGTGGTCCCCTGTCTTTTTCCCCACGTTCTCACAATCACGCGTAAGCAAAGGGAACAACAAAATATCACTCCCCCCGACAGATTCAATTTTCTTGTCCACCAACTGTACTAAACTCCGACTCCACTCATGCTTGTTTGCTACAATTAGCTCCTACACACATATATCTATATTGTAATATAAGCATTATACCATATAAATTTATCCCACACTGAGAAGAAACCTCATTTGAACACTAACCACTTGGGAAAATAGATATGTCAATGTTTCATACCCAACAAGATGATGAAAATATGATGACCCGTGCACTCTCTACCAGCAAACTATACTTCAACTTCAGCATCTTCCCCCACGAATCTACCACCTTCAAATTTGCAATTATTGACATGGAATTGTTATACCCAGTTGTCTATTCTTATTTTCCTATTTTGTCTACATGTACATCATCAAATCAGTATTAAACTTACCCTAGTTGACAACCTATCATGATGCAGTATGCACAATATGTCTCTGATGTGCACAATCGCAAGTGCATCCGGTGAGCTCCACGCCACATACCTACAAAATCAAACATCCAACTCAATTTCAGACTTTAACAACCTATTACACAGTCTATAATATTGCCTTCTAACCTTACATTAATTCAACACTATTCTTACACAAGTTAGTCTCAAATGTCTTTCATTATATAAAATGGGACACACACTACTCACAAAGTAAATTACAGTGAATATACCCTACTTACCCTTCACCTCCTTTATTCCAGTATTCAGGTATTGATGCTTTCACACCATCTGTTGTCTTCCTCCCCGCACTGAATCCCTTTTCCCACTGCATCGCCCTCCCCTTCGGTTGTCCATCATTTACTGCTCCCAGATTACCACTGCTCATCTGCGAGGATATCTCAAGTGCTTTTCTAACATCACTTCTCGTACGTGCCCTCACACTCCTTGTTATTTTGTTTGGGTTAAATACACTCTTTGTTTGTTTTGTCTTTCCCTTTGGTGACTCACTCTTCTCGCTGCTTTCTCCACCCTTGTCCACCAACTCAAAAGATAGTGTCATACCTACAAGGCTAGTATTCCCAACCTCCAACTTGGCATTATGCTTATTTGTTGTAGACAATTCTGCAATCGTCTGCACCTCCTTGTTTGATCGCTCATCCTCCAGGATTTGTGTTGTTGTCGATTTTAGAACGGAATGTAATTATTTATGTCCAACTTCAATCTCAGTACGTAGTTGGGCGACCTCCTCCTTCATCTTGTTGACTTCTTCCCCTTTCTCCAACATCTTTCCCTCAAAGTCCTTCGTCAGTGTCTCAATCTGCAACTCTTTCTCCTGTATGTATATCATCATCCTGCATATTTCTTCCTGATATTTTCTTCTTCCCTTTTGCAGCTCTGCCAAGTTTGCCTCCAACATCTTTTTATACACAATTGCACTCTTATACACAATTTCATTATTCTCATTCACAAACTTGTTTAATATACTTATTCTAACATCTTTTTCATTGATCAAAGACCTCAGATGTGCTATCTCGTCCAACAGTCTCCCATTCTCTGTTTTAACCTGCACATCCTTCCGCCCAAACATTTCCTGCTGAATGGGGAGATCCACACTATCAGTTCCTTGGACTACACTATTCATATTTGTTTTACCAAGACTCCTACTGCTGCCCAGTCTCTGCCTATAAACACTTCTTCCCTTCATATTTTCTTCCACATTTTTAGAACTACCAGGTTCGCATTCCATTTTCCTGTCTCCCGTTTTCCTTATTTCAAGTGTTGATCCATCATCAGTTCGCCAGACGCGTCCTCCCAATCCCACCGTGGTGCCCGACTGGGACCTACACATTGTTCGCCTCTTGCCTGATTTTCGTGCAGGGACTTCTTCGTTTGATGGACATGTCTCTTTAGGAATGGTTGGATACACGTAAAATCCTGCTCTTGTTTCATCAAACCCTCCCGAACTATCCAGATGATCGGCCTATTGCATTGGATCGCTCCCTGATTCCTTCTCTGATGCAGATCCACCTTGTTCCTCATTCCATATGTATGCTAGATTCCGTAGTGTCTCCTTCTCCTTACTAGTTGGCTTCAAAATCAATCTGTGTAGTTAGATCTGTTTGCAGTTATGCAGCGTAGTTAGATCGCAACCTAAGAAATTAAATCAACTCATTTTTTTCATTCCACAAAGAACGTTGTACATTATATCATAATTTACTCACATTTTGTGGCTTGAGCCTTCTGAGTCTCAGCAATCTTAGGACCTCACTTAATGCAGACAAGTCCCACTTCAGTATCCGAGGGAATGCACCACCATATGTTGGAGCAATTACGTTGGTATGCTCGCACAGCCAAAACTAAACCCAAAAAAATAACCTGTTTACAGTTATAATTACACCAACCACATCTCATAACATCACACACATATTTAGAAAATGATTATTATATTACTTACAGGTAGGATCATCATGCATCCCGCAATTTTTAGATTTTGTGTACCCGATAACTGTCCAAGCAACATACTTACGACCACCTCATTGCAGTCATACATTCTAATCTCTTCAAGATTCTCTAAAAAAAACTGTATAGTGCCACGACAAAGATGTGTTCAACCCAGATGTAATCAATGCCCCCATTAAATACAAGTGCATTAACCTTGCTACATCCTTGTGGCTCGTCTCATCATTACGATTGACAACTGCTTTGAGTTTTGAATAAATATTGCTCTTGGTCAGAAGGCCTCCACCTCTCTTCACATCCAGCTCACTTTCAAAGCACCTTACGGCCCATACTGGCATAATGTACTCCATCATCCTCGGGGGGTATATGCATTGTGCCGCACATCACTCCAAATATAAGTTGCACATCCCTCGTTGTTACTAACATCCTCTCACCCCCAATCATAAAATCACCTGTTGGTTGGTTAAACGTACTGATTATGTGCTTTATATCAGCTTCCTTCTTGTGCCACATATGCTTGTATACTTCGAAATCTACATTTATAATTGCATCAAATACCAACCAAAATGGGGTCTTTTTAATTTCTGCAAGTTGCAAATCATTGAACACGAGACTCTGAAGTTCCTTTGTTTTTGTCTCGAGATTACTTCTAAAATAATTTCGTCCATCATCCGCCAATGGATTACCTACCCCAACAAAACCACAAACACCAGACACAAGTTACCAGTTAATACATTATTCAATAATATCTATCCCAAAATACTGTAGGTACAATATTTGAATCACACTATACCAAAACAATTCTTTAGCCTGTTGTCCGTGTCACTTGATTCTGTAGTAGATGCATACAAAATATCCTCCCGATGCCCTTGTTTGTGCGACGCATATGCTCTTCTCCTTGTATATCACATATACAAACACGTTAATATCCTAAATAATCTAGTTCGGTAACATCATACACCAAACCACGTTGTATTATACCTTGTATACCTGGGTCAACCACTCGCTGCTTCGTACTACGTATAGTCCTTCCCCGTCTCCTAGGTTGTGTCTGGACATCTACATTTAACAAAAATGTCATTCTCTATAGTTGGTTGCTTCCTCCATTCAAATATTAATTCACATACATTAGTCGAATCATAAAACAGTCTCATACAATTTGCACCATACCTACTACATAACATTCTTCCTACCCACCATCCATATTCTAATTACACATCAGTTCACAGAGTCTACGTGCAACTGGCACAACTACCTTCTATTTTTACATATTATACATATCACAATTACCATAAGATACTGAAGCATATCTCACAAAATTTACATATCATTTCACAAATTCACATTCAACAATACACAATTTACACTATCGGTACATTAATCTAACACGGCGTACACAATTTTCTATTCACAATTTACTGTTAATTGTCTTCCCCATTCCACTACCCAGATTTCATTACTCACCGATACAAGCACACAAAATTACAAAAAAACCTAGCGCGTACTTACCTCCACGACACGTGTTCTTCTGGCCTTCATCTTCCCCCATTACACCGTCTTTCTCCCCCGTTCTCATGGTTATTCCTTTCCCTTTACTCATTCCTGTCAAACATTGGATGTATATAACATCAGATGATTATTATTACGAAAATCATACAAGGAAACCTATACAAAACCTACATTTCAAACATTCTGCATATCTAACCATTTTAAAACCCTAATTTCAAAATATTACCTCTACACTGTGTAGATCCTAAAAAACTTGAATCTTCTACCTTCTAGACATCGGTCTGTGTACCATGTCGATATTTTTCTTACCTGGTAGTTTGATGATGCTCCCAGGCCGAGTTCTTCTTTCCTCTTTCCTTCTTCCTCTGATATTTGGTTTTCTTTTGATTATTACAACAAATGAGACCTTTCTTCTTCTCTCTAAGATGTCACATCAAACGTCCCATTAACACATCGGTCCGTGTACCACTTTTTACCTCCAAAAAAGAGCCTACGACTGACCTATACCTAGACTGTCATTTCTTACACTATTCAATATATTATAACATCTTTTTGCACCTACCTATGTTTCTAAAAAAGTGAAGCTCCTTAATGTAGTTATGTATACTAAGATGCACCCTAATTTCACTGACCCTATAAATTATTCTTTAGGTATTAATTAATTATGATTTGGATATATTAAATGTGATATTAAAGTATTACATTTAATGTACGAGATTTAGAAAAAGAAAAACTCATCAATTTGGTTGATCGCCAAAATTTAGTTTTGTGGAATAAATAAATTAGGATATCTTCTCATGGGTTAATTTTTAATCATTTAATTCCTCCACAATTATAAACATTTAGCTGCTGAATTATTACTTAGTCAACAACTGATTGTGACGAGGGCGGAAGTTGTGGCAGAAGGAAACTTAACTGGAAATAGTCAAAATTAAAGGGTTCATATCATGCACCCGGTTCCACAGCAGAACGACTCATATTTTTAATATGATCCACGCATGGATTGCTTAAAAAATTTATTTATAAATAGTAATTTATTTCAAATTATCTAAAATTTTAAATTAAATTAAAATTATAAAAAGATATTTATATATATTAGTATGAACCCATTTAAAAGTAAATGAATGGGCGGTCCACATGCTAAGAGTTTTTGAGAAAAATATGCATTTGAAAATTTTAATTTAATTTTAACTGTTTCTTTATCAACAAATCCTCACATCCCCGCATCGAGTGCTTCTACGACAACCCGATTGATGTCTTTCCTCCCTCAGCAATGTGTGTGATAACATCTCCGATCCGGGGATTTAGAGTAGGGAATGTTTTCCCTGATCATCAATTAAGTCCCAAATTTTTTAGAAATAATTCAAAAATAACAAATTCAAGATTCAATCTGTGTTTTACCAGATGCGGAATCCATAAATTGGCCATTGATCATCAACAACAGGAGGAGGGGTTAATTGATCGAAAAGTGGAAACTGACCATTATTGATTGGACACCAACCACAAATCCACATAGTGTTAATTTTTGTTGTGGGATTTGAAACAGATGAATTGAGGTTTGATATTAAATATTTTGGGGTAACTGAGAGTTTAGGATAATTAATATATTAGTAGGTCTCTTGTGAACTCGAGTTCACATGAACTCGTATCACTGTCATGTGTAATCACTATTACTGTTATTCATATATATTATCACTGTTATAAAAATATACTTGATTTTCAACAGTGATAATGTATATGCATAACAGTGATAGTAAATATACATAACAGTGATAGCGTATACACATGACAGTGATAATTGAGAACCCGAGTTCACCGTGAACCCGGGTGTATACAAGTTTTTGTCTTAATATATTATTACTTCATTAATATAAATTAATAAATGAGTAATTCTAGAAGAACCATTTATAATACCCGAAGGTCAATTAAGTGATACCCGAAGAACAAATGAGTAATACTCCATGTTATATTCTACAATATTCTAAAGCGTAATATATAAATTAATAAATGAGTATACCTAAAGAACAATTTATAATATACGAAGAACAACTAAGTAATACACGAAGCACAAGTTAACAATACCACATACTATATTCTACAATACCTAGATAACTAATAAGTTATATTTCAAAAACAACTTAGCAATACCTGAAAAATAATTTACTAAGTGCTTATTTTGAAACTCTACAAAACAGCTTCCAGAATAGCTTTTTTTCAAAATCTGTAAGAGATAATTAATAAAAGCTATTCTTGAAGCTGTTTTAAGTGTTTAAAAATAATCACTAATATGTGAAGAACAATTTAGCAATACGTGGAAAACAACTTAATAATACCCCAAGAACAAGTTGGTTTATATCAAATGAAAAATAATATCTCTTGATTATAAGCTTCTAATCAAATTTATAGTGCTTTAAAATAATTATTCAAGATGCAACATCAAAAGACTATAAATTGACTTAAAATGATATTTTTCATTAGTTTATATAAAAATAAATACACTACTCACTTCATTTTAATTCATACATTTACTTTTAACCTTTAAAATATATTGTTTGCCAATTTCGTGCTCACACGCAAGTGTACGTGGTCGTAGTGTACGTGGCAAGGTGACCAAGTTATAAAATTTATCGATTTAAGGAAAATGGAGCAATGAATAGTAAGAATGTTGTTTAAACAAGTAGAATCTAAGAAAACAAGTAAAGGCTTGGGTTTCTATCTACTTATCTTTGCAAGATATGAAAATCTAACTATCACCTTCTTGTGAAAGATGAGCAAGTGTGAGAAGTATGCATTAGTGTAATCCCCTTATGGTTCATTTAGTGCCTATCATTCCTAACATGCAAGTTCCATTGATTGATCAATTAAGCCTAAGGCTTCATTAAAGTGTCTAGATCTCTCTAACAACATTTAATACTCTAATTGAGAGGTCTTTACTCATAAACAATTCTCATTAACTTAATAGCATTTCATCAAACACTTGGCATGCACAATATTCAATGAAGAACTTCTATGAATCAACTCAATTCTCTTATGTTGCTAATCCACTTAGGCTCTAAACATCCAATTGACATTGTTGAGCAATTTATATAATTGAAGGATTTATGTGGCTAGTTATACTTAGGAAATCACTCAAACAATAATCAAAGGATATTAATTGGATTTACAATATGATTTAGTAGTTGAAATGTAGAGAGAGAAATTGTGTAATGTATTTCTTGTATTTTGGAAATCAGATCCTCAAAAAATGAGATGTTTTTACATAATTATACCCTTTTTAAGGGTGAGGTGGCGTCCACTTAAGCCACATGGCTTCTGGTGGTGACAAGTGTCCTCCACTTGTCACCCCCTGGATGTTCTACCCCACTAACTCTAGCCTAAATGATCTGAACCCTTCATACAGGTTCCTTAGACATCTTGTGTCTTATTTCCTTCGAGGAAGGGACGAGCATTATGGCGAGCAAGGGGGCTAGCAAATGGGCGAGCACCGTAAGCTTATCCTTTTGGCTTGCTGCCTTGCCACATCCAGGCTGAAGGCGAGCATGGAGGCGACCAGCTGGGCGAACATAAAGGCGAGCAACCTAGTCTTAGCTTCATGGGCTTGTTGCTTCGTCATGTTAGGAGCTTCGGGCGATCAAGTGGCGAGCAGTCCAGCGAGCATTGAGGCGAGCAACTGGGGATTGGCCATGTAGGCTTGTTACTTCGACACCTCTGGGCTCTGGTGAGCATGTGGGCGAGCACCCTGGCGAGCATGTGGGCAAGCAGCTTACTCATTCCTGCTTGTTTATACTTTGGTTATTCTCTAACCCTCAAGCTTAGATCCTTTTATCAACATTTGCCCCTCAGTATATGCTTTGATTTGATTTATCTTTATCAAAGTATATGCTGGAATTGACTTGATGTGTTGGCGAACAGCTGAGCGAGCAGTAGGGCGAGAAACTCTGCGAGCAACATGGTGTTCGCCTTTGTGTTCTCCTTTCTGCTCGCTCTCTCTTGACAGCTGGGGCGACGTTCTGGAATACGAGGCACCTCCTCGTTTTGTGTGCCAACCAGTCGCACGAAAAGGTGTGCCTCTTTAAAAACCTTTCAAATACTTTGCAATTAAGTCCCTAAAATTTTTTCCCTCTTTCACTTTAACCCGAATGTATAAATAGGGTTCTTCCTTCACTGTTCATTCTCTTCTTCACTTGCTTTCTCTCTAAAATTTTCGGCAACTAAAAAATATTTAAGTTTTTCGGCGACCTTTGCTTCTCTTATTCCAATGAATGATTTTGGTGTCTCGATCAAAGGTAATCTACTATTTACTTTTGCCTTGCAATTTATCTTATTTGTGTTATCCTCTTTTTCTCTTAATTTTTCGAATCTTCGTTTCCTGCACTTGTTCATTGGGTTCTCCGCCGGAATTCTTGATCAAAATCTTTATCGGTGATATTTGTAATGGTAGTTAGCACGTCCCTAGGGCCAACTTTCTTTTTCTCCTCTTTTCTCGATCCATGTCGTCATCTTCAAGTCGGACTACTTTTCACCGGAATTTGGGCAAACGGCCAATGGATGAAGACATGGAGGAAGGTGGTCCAATCGCTGGTCTTTCTTCAGTCCATGTTGCGGGTTCTGACCCCGAGATTGCGGAGATGGGACGCCCCTTGGAGGAAAGAGGCGACCAGGCTGGCGAGCAGATGGGCGAGCAGCCAGGTGAGCAGGTAGTTGAGCAGCCCGTTGCTCGCCCTGATGGTGATGACCAAGAGGAGGTGGAGGTTCTTTCCAGTAGTGATGACAGTGACGACTCTATCACTGGATGGTTCGAGTCTGTTGGCTTTCCACATCCTCATATGTCTGAGAGGTCTATCCCTGAAGGTGTTGCTCAAGATTTTGATTGGAGAGCATAATATGACCGATATGCTGCTGATTTTCTGACTCTTCCTCGTCAATACCGGGAACTTGAGAAAGGTGACCGTACCCCTTACAAGGCAAACACTATAGTGAGTATTATTGACGAGGATGACCTTGACAGTATCCGTAGAGAGTATCACATCCCCTGTGATGTGACGATGTACGCTCCTCGGGAGAAGGAAAGAGCCGATTGTCCCCCGGAGGGTCTGACAGCAATAAACATACACACTCTGGCCACCGGTGTGATGCTGCCTCTCCATCCTTTTATCGGTCGTTTCTTGTAGACGACGGGTTTGGCGATCACACAGTTGATGCCCAATGCTTGGACATACTTGATATCCCTCTGCACTGTCTTTGCCTTGGAGAGGTACAAAGATCGCCTGACCCCTCAGGAGATGAATTACACCTTCTGCCTCAGCAAATGTTCCGAGGAAGGCCAGGGTTATTATTACCTGAAGGCAAGGAGTGACATGAAGATCCTTGAAGGATTACCCAACAAAGTGAGGGACTGGAAGGAACAGTTCTTTTTTATCGGTAGGGATTGGCATGCTCCGGACAACAATGAGGGTCTTGGGGGATGTATTATGTCCCCTACTGAGTTTGGCGAGTTACAGCGTAGGACTTGTTTGCATTTAAATATTGCATTCGTTATAGTATCTAATGTCCCTTGTTTCTCGTGTTGCAGGTTTGATCCCTCAGCGTTGGAAGAAGGCGAGTCTTTCCGAGGAGTTTAAATTTACTTGCATCCTCATTTACCGCCGGAACAAGAAGGATATGTCGTTTGACTATTTGAACAAGTCCAGTTGTCGCATCGCCTCGGGGCTGATCACAACTCCTCACCATCTACGAGCTCAAATTGCTCGTCCCGCAGGTATAGCCCTTATAAGCTTTCGTCTTGTACTTTTGAAATTTTACAAAAATTTTCTAACTCTCTTTAAGTTTTCTGATGCTTGTAGCTGCAGATGTCACTATCACCATCCCTCCTTCCTTCAGGATCTTAAATTAAAGGTTTGGAATGGCGAGGACCAAAAGAGATCCCCCATCCGTTGTGCTAGCTGCTCAACAAGCAGCCAAGGTGAAAAAGGGTGCCGGCACTGGACCGAGCACACGATCCACTGCTCCTCCTCGAGTTCCTCGTACCGAGGATCGGCAAGTTCCGAGTGACTCTCCGAGTGGTGGTAGCCGACGGTTACAATGGGGTGATGGTTCACACGTTGAGCGTGAAAGTGAGGCTACCAAGAAGGCAAGGGTTATAAGGCCTCCGAGTTCGGGAGGTTCGAGTCTGGCTGAGGTTCCGGAGTCCACACTTTCCACTCCTGCTGGCACCCCGACTGCCCCCGCATCTATCCGCTCGATCGGTCAGTTAACTGACATCACATACTTGGGATAGGACCAGGAACGGGCAGCTGGGTATGACCCTCATACCTCTAATATCTTTATACTTCACGCTAAAATTTCTGAGTATTTTCTTGTATGGCCCTTTAAGCAGGTACAACCCTTCACGTTATCAGCACCGCAGTCCGTTGGTTCACCAGTTTGTACTCGCCCGTCCCCCGAAGTCTCTTAATGAGCTCAAGGCCTCAGTTCGAGGAGTCATTGAGTCCGTTGTCCGCCACTGGACCCAACCCCAAGATGCCATCATCCAGCACCAGTCGTTGACTGACAATATCTGCACGACCATGCATCACTCGAGTGGTTCTCTTATCACCGCTCAACGTGCCATCGAGCAGGCTGTGACGTTGGAGAAGTCATATGCAGTGTTGAATGACACCCTGAGGAAAGAGAGGGATGAGATGAAGAAGAGGGTTGCCACATCTGAGGCTAAAGCTAAGGCTTCACTGGACGCCGAGCAATCGGCGATTGCAAGTGCTGAGAGAGCCAGAGCTGAAGCTGAGGGTCTCCGGGCCGAGCTAGCAAGTGTCCGGGCACAGTTGGAGGAGAGCCGGGTGGCTCGTGGGAAGTTGTTGAGCTAAAGAGAGAACTTCAAGCTACTCGGACTCAGTTGGTGGAGCACAAGGCTGCACATACCGATTGCTATACTGCCGAGGCTGTTGCTGATATCCGAGCTGAGTCTTCTGACTTTGGGTTTGTGTATGCCTTCGCCGAGAACCTGCCGGCCTATCACCATGCTGTTGGTGAGAACGAGGATCCCTGGACGGCCTTGAAGAAGGAGTTTATCGACTTTCTTACTGAACGTCCTCTCAAGGAAGGTTTAGTAGTGGATATCGGGGATCTCGAGGAAATGGGAGTTGATTTAAGTGTTGTGCCTCCGACGCTTAAGATCATTGGTGGAAACTATCCGCCTCTTCAGATTAATGCTGAGGATGATGCGATGGTGGACACTGAGGGTCTATCTCCATTTGAAGTCCTCCCTGACCTTTCTCCTTCAGGTGCCGGCGGACAGGCGGGCGAGCAGCTCGGCGAGCAGGCAGCCGAGCAGGCTGGTCAGGTTGGCGGGCAGGATGGCGCCCAGGCTGGTGAGCACGCTGGCTACCAGCCTGGCGACCATTAGAAAGTTAGGGATTTTCTTCTTTCTTCTTTTTGCTTTTGCTTTTTGTTTGCAACTTTTTGCTTCTTATGCCCTCGAAGGCGCTCCACATGTACTTGAACTTCCTTTTGATATTAATGAACTTCCAGTTTCCTTTTTATTGGGTTTGTTTGCGTTTGTAGTAACGTGCATGTCTAAGTTATTTAGTGCTCATTTTTTGATATACGGTGTTTCAATTGATTCGTCTTACTTTTCCTTTTTACGGAATCGCGAATTTACACCTCATTTTTCATCTCTTTGGATGTAGGCTTATTGATCGGTCAGGACTCCCTTGTAATGGTATAACCTTAGGGTTAGTCTCAATACCTAGCCTTTATTGTGGACTCGTAATTCTTGTGAGCTTATAACTTGAGACTTTTTTTTTTTTATACACCAAGTTGAAAGGAAACTTCTTTATTCAACATAATAATGACTTTACAGACTTGTCCTTATCTAGCACGGACCTGCTTGCCCCTATACATGTTGGGCGAGCAAGGTTTTCAAAGAAAATTTACACAAGTCTTCACTGGTAGAATTTCTTGAGATGCGCCGCGTTCCAGGTATATGCTGAAGGATTGCCTTGCATGTCTTCTAGATCATAGGTTCCATTCGGCCAACTCCTTATCACCTTGAAGGGTCCTTCCCATTTCGGACCAAACACTCCTGCCGGGACCGCTAGTACTCTTCTAATTACTAGATCACCGAGCTGGAATTTTCTATCTTTTATCTGTGAGTTGTAGTACTTTTCGGCTCGTCGCTTATAGACCGCATTCCTCAATTCCACCGAGGTTCTTGTTTCTTCAATCAGATCTTTTTCTACCGCCATATCATCTTCATTTGCTTCCTCATCGTATTTGATTATCCTCCATGTCCGATGTTGGACCTCCACTGGGATGACTGCTTCAACTCCGAAAGCCATTGTGAACGGTGTCTCCCCGGTACTTGTTCTATAGGACGTCCTATAAGTCCATAGGACCTCTGGCAGCTCGTCAGCCCAACTGCCTTTTCTTTCTTCCAACCGGATCTTCAGGATGTGCTTCAAGATTTTATTCACGGCTTCGACTTGTCTGTTTGACTGAGGATGATACGGCGTAGAGTAATGCTTCTTGATGTCCCATGATGAGCAGAAGTCCCTTAACTTACTTCCATCGAACTGCCTTCCGTTATTCGTGACTATTGATTGTGGTAACCCAAATCTGCATACCAGGTTTTTCCAAATGAAGCTTATCATCTTCTCTTGGGTTATAGTCGTTAGTGCTTCAGCTTCGGCCCACTTAGTGTAATAGTCCACGGCCACCACTACAAATTTTACCCCACCCTTTCCGGGAGGGAACGGGCCGATCAAGTCGATACCCCATTTAGCGAATGGCCACAGACTATATACTGATTTCAACTTTTGTGCCGGGGTGTGGATACTCGGAGTGAACTGTTGGCACTTCAAGCATCTTTTAGCATATCTGATAGCATCCTTCCGTAGTGTTGGCCAATAATACCCTTGCCTAATAGTTTTGCAGGCCAAGGCTTGCCCCCCGGCGTGACCTCCATATATCCCTTCATGGATTTCTTTTAACACCTTTTGACCTTCTTCCGAGGAAAGGCATTTGAGTAACGGGAGTGAGATTCCTCTTTTATATAGCTGCCCTTCGACCATCGTGTATCTTGCGGCTTGTTTCACAATCCACTGTGCTTCCCATGGATCTCCCGGCTGTTCTCCGTTGCATAGGTATTTGCTAATAGGTGTTCGTCAGTCGTTGGTAGTCAATTGCTGGCTGTTGACTATTTGTTGCCCCCTCTTCAACACTTGATTAACATAATCAAATGTTGAAGGATTAGTTAGCTTTGTGACCACCACTTCTGAGATACTTGGTTCTCCGGTGCTTGTAGCTAACCGGGCTAAAGCATCTGCTTGGGTGTTCTCTAGCCGGGGAATCTGTTCAATGTATACTTAGTTAAATTTTGATATTAGGTGTGCGACGATCCTTTGATAGATGATCATTTGTCGGTCCTTTGCCTCGTACTCACCTCAGACTTGAGATACGATTAGCTGTGAATCTCTGAAAATCTAAAGTCTGGTGGCCCCCACAGCTATCGATAGTCTCAATCCCGCAATAAGTGCTTCGTATTTGGCTTCGTTGTTGGTTGCTAGGAAGTCGAACCTTATTGCGGAGGTGAACACTTGTTTGTCGGGACTTACTAGGACGACACCTGCTCCGGCTGCGGAACTTGTTGCTGAGCCGTCTACGTAAAGGTGCCATGGGTAAATACGTCCCCTCGTCGGATCTTGAGGGTAGGTTAGCTCTACTATGAAGTCTGCTAGAGCCTGCCCTTTAATCGTTGTTCGGGGTGCGTACGTTATACCATACTGGCTGACCTCTAGTGACCATTTAACAATCGTCCGGTAGTGTCTAGTCTATGTAAGACTTGTCTCAAGGGAAAAGTTGTTAAGACTTCCACTTGATGGTCGAAGAAGTACGGTCGGAGCTTCCGCACGCTCATCACTAGTGCGTATGCCAGCTTTTCCATAGGGGAATATCGCTGCTCTGCCTTGTGTAGCACCTGGCTGACATAATATATTGGTAGATGCGTCTTGCCTTCCGCACGCACCAATGCTGAGCTTATGGCCACCTCTGATGCTGCCAGGTATAAATACAATTTTTCCCCTGGCACCGGCTTTGACAGGATTTGGGGATTGTCGAGGTAACTTTTTATATCCTCAAACGCCTTTTGACAAGCATCCATCCACACATAGTTGGTCTTCCCGGTTCTTTTGCAGATGCCTTTGCCTTTGATAGACTCGAAGAAGGGTCTACTTTTATCTCCGGATCTGGATATGAATCTGTTTAGTGCTGCGAGACATCCGGTAAGTCTTTGAACTGCTGGTACGTCCTTTGGTGGTCCCATGTCCAGGATATATTTGACTTGTGAAGGGTTGACTTCTATGCCCCGTTGACTTACGAGATGTCCCAAGAACTTGCCGGATTGTACTCCAAAGCTGCTCTTCTTCGGGTTAAGTTTCATGTTATACGCCCTCATGATGTCGAACGCTTGCTTGAGGTGCTCCAGATGGTCCTCTTTTCTAAGACTCTTTACTACAATGTCGTCAACATATACCTCCATTGTGTCACCAAGGTGTTGGTCGAACATCTTGTTGACTAATCTTTGATATGTGGCGCCGGTATTGATTAACCCGAAGGGCCTCCTCTTCTAACAATATAAATTTTTGTTTGTATAGAAGGCTATATGTTCTTGATCATCGAGATGCATGGCAATCTGATGGTAACCTGCAAAGGCATCCATAAAAGTCATTAGTTCATGCCCCGCCGTATTGTCTACCAGCTGGTCGATGTGGGGCAAAGGAAAGTTATCCTTTGGACATTCGGCATTAAGGTCTGTGAAGTATATACATAGCCTCCATGTTCCATTTGGCTTCATGACCAGGACAGGGTTCGCCACCCATTGAGGACATAGTGCTTCCTTTATGAGTTTGTTGTCTAAGAGCTTCTTCACCTCACCGGTCAAGGCTTCATACTTGTCTAGTCCATACTTCCTTCCCTTTTGACGGACGGGCCTCTTTGTTGGATCGATGTTGAGACGATGGCAAGCATGCTCCACTGGTATGCCCGTCATATCTTCATGCGACCATGCAAACACATCTAGATTAGCCCGAAGGAATTCCTCCATCTGGCTTCTATAAGGCTCCTCCAACTCCGACCCAACAAAGAGTTCTAAATCTTGTTTATTTGGGTCAATTTGTATGGACCTGAGCTCCTCAACTTGTGTAGCGCGTCGCTTCTTGTCCTTCCACCTAGGATCATCAATTGGTCCTTCGAGGTGCATATCTATTCCTTCAGGGGTTGGTTCATAGCCCAATCGAGGCTCGATGTCCTCCGTTATAACTGTCTGACCATCAGGTGTTGGTTCCATGTCACCACTCATTCCGACTATGGTTGTGGGGTTTTGATCTTGAACCTCCGGGTTATTTACCGTTTGCTCCCCAACCGGCTGGTCTTCTTGGAGTGCATTATCTATCTCCATGTCCTTCGGCATTTGATCCACTTCCATCATTTCGGTGTCTATTGAGACATCATCCAAACTGCTTGGCTCGTCCGGGGAGGGTTGTGGTATCAGACCTTCAAACACCAACACCTGGGTGACAGGCTTTTTCAGAGTTAGTAGGCATTCCCCTCGCCTTCTTATGATCCCCTTTGACCGTACCTGCACCCTTAAGAGTTGGGAATTTGATACAATAGTAGTAAGTAGAATATGCGGCTTTAATTTCGGAAATGAAAGGGCGACCGAGGAACCCGTTATAGGTGGACGATTGATCTATGACTAAAAAATCTAGCAACCTAGTCATCCTCCTTTCCGGGTCCTCTAGAGCTACAAGTTCTACAGGCAATCTTATTACACCTAGTGGGACGGTCACAACCTCTCCGAATCCCACTATTTTGTGATTACAATCAATTATATAGGATTCGTAATCTCCTAACTGGTCTAGTGTCTTCTTGAACAGGATGTTCGTGTAGGCTCCAGTATCCACTAGCAGTCGGTGTACTCTCGTGTTCATGATATTGGCGCTGATAACCAGTGTGGAAAATATGTAGATAGTTGGGTCAGATCAGTGTGGACTAGCTGGTGCTAAAGCCCAGTTATATTGCACGCAATTTATAAGATAGGCCCTTTCTTTATATATTTTCTTAGGGAACACGATTAGGCCCTTAGGCCATTTTTTTCTCCTTTTTTTTTTTAACGAGCCCTTATGCATTTGAATAACCTTTAGTTACTCTTAATATTTTTTTTTAATTATATACTCCTTCCGTCCCAAACCAATTTGTACACTTTTTATTTTAGGTTGTCCCAAATTAATTTGCAATCTATTAAAAAAGAAAATATCAATTTACGTACACATTTACAAAACTATACAAATATTAACACATATACCATTACTTTATTTAAAAAATACATTTTTTTTAAACATGTGCAATCTCATCGGTGCAAATTCATTAGGGACTGAGGGAGTATATTTTTTTGTGGGAAGGTGTGGGTTAAGGATGGTAATGGCCTAATGGGATGAGTTTGAAATCAAACTTGATATGGACTCTGTCAGTTTAAGGGGGGCGAGATGGACTCAATCTTAAAATTAGATGGGGCGGGACGAACCCAGATAAAAAAAGTTTTAATGGACAGATTTTGGGACAGGTCAAACCCATCCTATACTCGTATCTCATTGCTATTTCTATCATTGTTTCGAATTCTCACTTGGAGTATGTTAAGTGTATTTTATATTTGAACTCAATTATAATTTTGAACTTATTTTTCAAGTACATATTATTAAAAATTAATAAATAATTCAATTATTTAATTTAAAATAGTTTTATATTTTATAAATCGATCAGATCATAATAATATGAGTTCTTTTCTGGTGCCCGTAAACATAGTTAATAAAATATTAGTGAGCCATTTTAAATTTTGTTTTTTATTTAGATGTCTATAGTTAATTTTATTAAGAGCTACACTTGCGTAAAAATTTCTACCGTAGAAATCTTTCTAAAAATAAATTTAAAAAAGTAATTGACGTTCATACCCTTGCATTCTTTTCGCTGATGCCTTCCTCCTTTTCCGCCCTGCTTCCCTTTTCACTTTTCGCTAATGGAAATATGGGATTAGTCATTAATCCTTTTTGCTGGCTAAAGTTTTTTTCTCGATCTTTTTTTTCAGTTAATTTTTTTTATTTGAAAACTATATATTAATTTGATAAAATTCAAATAAATATAGTAACACACAATTTAATTTTACAGTAACACATATTCGATATTACAGTAACACACATTTGCTTTAATTGTAACACAAATTTGTTCTGAATTTGTGTTACTATATGAGCAAATATGTGTTACTTTAAAGGCAACATGAGTTTTTATAATAATAAATATGTGTTTCTTACTTATTCATCATCCCCTTAAAATCTAAATTTATTTAATCATGTATTAATATTTTTTTTACTATTTTATATGTGTTATTATATGAAAAATTAATTATTTCTATAAAAATAAATAATACATTTGTGATGAACTAATATTTATTCTTATAGTAACACAAATTTATTCTTTATATTATATAAAATTATTTATTTTAAATGAATGTATGTAAAAATAACAAGATTTTATATGATAGTATAACATACATTTGTTCTAATTATAACATATATTTGCTTCTCATTTTGTATTACTATATGGGTAAACATATGTTACTTTAAGGATAAAATGAGTTTTTATAACAATAAATATGTGTTTCTTATTTATTCATCATCCCCTTAAAAATCTAGGTATATTGAATCATGTAGTAATACACTTTTTACTATTTTATGTGTTATTATATGAAAAATAATTTAATTTTATAAAAATAAATAATATATTTATGAAAAACTAATATTTGTTCTTGTAATAATACATATTTTACTCTTTATATTATATAAAAAAATATTTATTCTATAAAAATAAATGAATACATGTAAAAAGAATAACATTTTATATGATAGTAGCATACATTTGCTCTAATTGTAACACACACTTGCTCCTCATTTTTTGTTACTATATGGGCAAACGTATGTTACTTTAAGGAAAAAAATGAGTTTTTATAACAATAAATATGTGTTTCTTATTTATTCATCATCCCCTTAAAAATCTAGGTATGTTGAATCATGTAGTAATACATTTTTTACTATTTTATATGTGTTATTATATGAAAAATAATTAATTTCATAAAATAAATAATATATTTGTGAAAAACTAATATTTATTCTTGTAGTAACACATATTTTACTCTTTATATTATATAAAAAATATTTATTCTATAAAAATAAATGAATATATGTAAAAAGAATGACATTTTATGTGATAGTAACATACATTTGCTCTATTTGTAACACACATTAGCTCCTCATTTTGTGTTACTATATGGACAAGTGTGTATTACTATATGGACATATGCATGTTATTATAAGGATAAAATATAATTTTATAAGAATACATATATATTTTTTAATTTATTCATTATATCTTGAAATCTATATGTATTGATTCATATAATAACATTTTTTTTTATAATTTTATATGTGTTATTATTTGAAAAAATATTATTTTTACAATAATAAATAAATATTTGTGAAAAAATAATATTTTTCTTATAGTTACATACATTTTACTCTTGTATTATATGAAAAATTATTTATTTTATAAAAATAAATGAATATATATAAAATAGCAACATTTAATATAATAGTAGCATAAATTTTATCTTTCAGTAACACGCATGTGTCTATATAGTAATACAATAGAAGAAATTTTTCAAATTTATAATATAATATTACTTAATTTTTCTTTAGCTAATAAATTAATTAAAAAAGATTATGTAATTAAAAAAACAAAAGAAAAAGGCAATGGAAATAAGCAACAAGTTATACACGCAAGGCAGCGACGTAGCTGGAAGTTAACAGGGTATGAGCGTCCATTAAATTATTTTGTAGTCTATTTTTATAAATTTTTACCGTAAAATTTTTTATATAAATTTTTATTTTTTATTAAACATTATTACTATCAAATTTATTATATTTTAAAAATAATTAATATTGTAAATTAATATCACTGTTTAAATTGATTCAACATTTATTTTACCGTCCAATAAAGCACAAAAGCAAATCTAGGAAAAAAAATCAATGTGTTTGATATGGCTCACGTTTTTTGTTTTTAAATTTTAAAATCTCTTCTAATAAAACTATGAAAGTAGTCATTTATTAATTCATCGAAGTTTGGTGGTAATAGATATTGGGAGAGAGGAGGATATGAATGCAACTCTAACAAGGCAATATCTATCTTATCCTTTCTTAACACAGAGTTGCTGCCATCCCAATCATTTTCAACACTCAAAAAAGGTTTCACAAATTATTATATACAATAATGCATCAAATTCGACCAGTACAGTATACCAAGATAAAAATTTATGAATCCTTAACTGATCAAATAAAATTTTCAAGGAAAATACTCGACAGTCCCAAAATGTATACTACATGAACATATATATGATACTGTAAGGCAAAACGTGCGTCACTACATCTTTTAAAAAATATTTCTTGTACTTTTAAAGTAATTATATGTATTTTTACAAGAATAAATATGTGTTTCTTAATTTATTTTTTGTTTTTTTTTATTGATTTTTATGTTGATAATATGTTGTTAATGTATTAATACCTTACATGTGTTATTATATCTCGGCAGTTCCAGAATATATACTACATGAACATATGTGTGTTACTGTAAGACAAAATGTGTGTTACTACATCTTAAAAAAATAATGATTTCTATAAAAATTGATAAATATTTATAAAAACTAATATTTTTTCTTATACTAACTCACATATTGCTCTTATATTGGAGTATTAAAAAAGTTTGTTTCCACCTAAAAACAAATGAATATATGTAAAAAAAAAAAAAAACAATATTTATTTTTACAGTAGTACATATTTGGTCTTATAGTAACATATATTTGTTCATACAGTAACACCAACTGGAAGTAAATATCCTGGAAATTTGAAAAGCCCAAATTCGACACGATCCGACACGATCAATATCCGCAAATTTTGTTATTTTGACACAATTGACCCGCGAATTTTTAGATTTTTTTCCTTTTTATATCAATATTGCAATATTGCTCAAAAGACTTACTCAAAAGATTTAATTAAGAAAAAAACTTGTATATGTTACCCCTTTATGATTTTAAATCGGTAAAAAATTAATGACAAAATATTTTTATGAAAATTGATAACTACTTTTAACAGAAATATAATCACTTTCCAAAAAATTCAATGATAAATTTATAGTAAAATATGATAATATTTTTTAGAAAAATAATTATAATATTTAACATAAATATTATCAATTTTTATTAAAATTTTAATTATGTAAATAATAATTAATTGATAAGTAACACATTTTCTATTAATCTAATATAATAATAAGACGATAGCTATATAAAACCAACTTTTTTAATTAATAAAATGGGAAACTTGTTTGTCTCTATTACCAATAACAATGTACTCTCATACAAGTACATTTTTTTAATATGTAGAGGAGTAAAAAGTCATGGTACCTCCATAACAAATTTTCACATAAATTTGCATATTTTTTTTATACGAGCATCTCAATTAAATTTATATACTATTAAAAAAATATTAATTTATGTACATATTCACAAATCTATACATATATTTATTCATATTTTACTATTATATATAAAATATATATTTTTTTTAAAAATATTTTATTATATAATGAGTCCATATGAGTCCAAATTTCTATGGATTATCTTCTAGGCCAGATGAGTCCAAAAATAATTGGACTACCTCGGGCCTAGAGTCCTAGACCCAATTTCTGCTTTCTGTAGTAATGTTCTTGTATCTAACTCTTTTTTTTATTTTTTGAGCTAATATTTGATATTTTGTTTAAAAAAACTGTTATAATGTTGATAAGGAGGGATAAACTTAGTAGACATGCATAACCTAATTTCCAAAGAGAAAATAACGAATGAGGATATCATTATTTCCAAAGAAAAAATAAGAAAACTTGGAGTTGTGAGACTTTTTAATTTCAATTGATCTGGATTGTGAGATAAATTCAATATTTCAAATTCATTCCTCAACTTGTCATTAATTTAATTTTAATTCAGGAGTACGTGGGTCCCATGTTATATTATCTCATGTATCAGACAGAAGAGCATTTCAAATTAATATTTAAATTCCATATTTTATTTTAATATATAATCTTAATATAATTATATATTCACATATAATAAATATATATCTCATAAAATTTTTATCTTAATTCAGAATCTTATCACATAATGTATAAAAAATAATTATTTGATGGTAAGTATTTTGACTATAGAAAAGCAGCATTTTAGTTTGGTGAGAGTGGATAAATAATGTGAAAGCCTGCCGAAACTATAGATCTAAAATGCCCCACCACCTCAATCTTATCCTCAATTTAGTGAACAAGTTGGAAAAGATGCATCATTTTAGGATTAATTGTGAAAACACTTTAGATTAATCAACTTGGATTTGCTCTTCTGACCCCCAACAAACATGCATAATTCCTCACCAAAACTTTTGCTTTTTAATCATATACATACAATTGTATGTGTTTGATATATATATTTATGCATGCACACCATGTTTCATGTTTGCTAGCTTTGTGATGCTAATTGAGCCCACTATAATTATTAATTTTGGCATTATCATGGAAAACTTAATTTGATTTATTTATCACAATTCAAATGTTCACTCATGGTGTATTGATAATATATATATGAATGAATTAATACAACTATGTAATACATCATCCATCCGTTACTACTTATTCTACTCGAAATGATGTTCCAAATTATTTCTCATTTTACTTATATTAATAAAAATTTAACATTTTTCTCAACTAATATTTATAATAAATACTAATATTCTCTTTATAATTATAATTAAACTATTAGAAAATGTGTTTCTCGAAGAGAGCTTCAATTCGGTATATTATTCACTTAATTTCGAGTTTGGGTGAATGAGATTAAATTTTCAAGTTTGTTGTAACAAATGGGAAATGAAGAAAAAAAATTGAAAAATTGTTGTTGAGGAAGTTAGTATAAGAAGGAACTCATTTATCACTTGTAAGCAAGGTTATAGAAGTCTGAAATCGGTAATCAGGCGTTTTTTGGCCGCTTAATTTTTTTTTAAGTCTTTTTTTTAAAAGATAAAAATACAAAATATGGGCAGCTTAAAACCGCCTAGAGGGCGTCTAGACCCAAAAAAAGCTTAGAATTGTCGATTTTACAGAAATAAAGTCGGCAAATGGCCGCTCAGGCCGATTCCTGCATCACTGATTAAATCCATTATTACTTTTATTGGAAATGTGTAAGAACATTTAATTGAAGTATGGAATGAACTAGATCCATCATTACTTGTATTGGAAATATGTGAAGTCAACCTACAAGTTGTAAGTGAGTTATGGATTAATGCTCCTCCACACTCTATGTGTGCGTACAGTGGGTGCAAATCATGACAGAATTTGGTCTACGAAACCCGAGTGTCTCAATAATTTGATGGCGGATTTACAAGCTAATTTTTGCTTCAATTTTATTTTCCATATGCAGTGTTTTGAGTCTGAGTCTTCAGCTGAGCCTGAGCCTTCATTCTTACTACAGTGATAATTAAATAATTTCTCAGTTCACTTCGAGCAAGATATACTGCTATATCGTTGCTATAAATTGTTGTATCCTGAAAAACATGTGTCTTACGATTCACTATAAATCTCAATTTCTCTCTTTATTATTTAATTATTTCAGTCATCGGTGCTACCATACCCACATAAACCTAAAATCATCAGGTATTAAAAAAATGGGAAATTTACATATTGGTTCAAAAAAGTGTTTATATTTACAAATTGGTTCAAAATATTTGCAAAGAAGTATATTTTTTTTTTGCACAGAAGCATATTTTTTTTCTGCACATAACTAATTTATAATTAGTGTCAATTTTGTGAATTATTTTGTAAATTTTGCTTAAAAAATAATCGTGTATAGAATAGTCTTTTGATTTCCAAATTATTGAAAATTAGTTGTCTCTTTTTCTCCTTTGAATAATCTGTTAGGAGAGAATAATTTTTTTCTCTTTTGATAATCACAACTATCATAAAAGAAATAAATATTTTTCTCCTTGTCTCTAGTCCCCAAAATTATTCAGGGTTGACAACATGATAAGTCCATTAATTGTAAGATTATCATGATTTTCATCACTAGTACGTTTAAGGACATAAAAACATCACATGTTTGATAGTAGGCAACATTTATGTAAAAAAAATCTGTAAAAATTTCCAAATATATAAAAAAAAAAAAAAACCATGTGCATTTAATCTCACGCTCTCCCCACGCCAACATAACTAGTCCCCACCCCCAACCCCTGTAGTATTCTCTCCTAACCTACATGCTAATTTCCCCCACCACCCCAACCCATGCATGCTTAAATTAACCCCCAGGCCAACAAAAGTTGTTGGCATTCACTTTTTTTTTTTTAAAGTTTATTTTAATTTTTAATTTTTTTAATTATTATATTGATTAAAAGTATACATTTAATATTATATTATAAAAAATATTATTTATACATATAATAACACACATTGACTTTTACAGTAACACACATTTACTCTAATAGTAACACGCATTTGTTTCCTAATTTGTGTTACTATATGGACAAATGTGTGTTACTGTAAGGACAAAATATATTTTTATGAAAATAAAAATGTATTTCTTAATGTTGACAAGGTGAACTACCTGGGGATAATCATGAAATTATCCCAAGGTTGAGAAGGTCGACGAGCTATATAGGAGCTGGGTCACCAGCTTGGTCCAAGGTTAACACAGGGAAGCTCGGCGAGGTAGGTGAGAACCTCGCCCGAGCTCCCCACCACCAGGAGAGAGATGATCATGGACGAGCTTCCTCATTAGGAAGGAAGCTCGCCCCCGCTTATGAAGGTCAGGCACAAGCCCAACGCTACATCGTTCATAAAATCAACACAAGACAACGAAGCTCGCCCAACGTGAGGGATCAGGGCCGCAAGTGTTTAGATAGGATATATATGTAGTAGGACAAAGTTTTGTAAAGGTAGCATAGTGAGGGACCAAGACGAGGGTCGCGAACCCTCGTCAACACCAGAAGCCAAGTAGGCTCACAAGGTTCCACCTCACCCTTGCACACCTATTAATAAGGTCTCCCTTGTACTATTCGGAACAAGTTCTCATAATACACAAATATTTTCTCTCTCTAAATTCTCCACTTTCTCTCTCTATCTTATCCCTCAAGAACACAAAATCTTAGATTATTGTTTGGTAGAATTAATATGTCATAACAGCCACATAAACAAACACCGTTAGTAAATTCTATCAACAATTTGGCGCTAGAGGAAGGGCACTAACCCAAAAACTTTGAGAGCAAATAGTGAGAATTGTTTGAAGGTTTGAAGAATTGAAGGTGTTCTTGACCAAGACTCAAGAACACTTGAAAATACACACATTTTTTCACTCCTTGAACTAAAACCCAGATTTCCGGGCAAGAAGCCGGATTTCCGGGTCCATAAAATCTGTCCAAAAAGGGGTTTTCAAACGCACACGTGTACACTGATAAACCGAATCTTGGATAATTTGTTGCACGCAAGGCTAGATGAAAACCCGGACAATATTAGCCTGGCTGGAAGTCAGGAACCTCGGCGAGCTTCCCTACTAACCTCGGCGACCTTCCCCCAGCGAAAGCCTAAAATGCCCAAGGAACAGACCTCGGCAAACACAAGGAGGTGGAAAGGGGGCGACCAGGTCCAGGCCGAGGGGGAGACCTTACGCCGAGCTCCCCAGAAAAGCAATGCCCCGCGACCTCCCCAACGGGTTTTGGTAGCTCAGGAGGAGCTGAACCCCGCCCTGAGGGACCTCGCCAACAATCCCGACGAGCTCCAACGCACGATTGCAACCTTGCAGAGGTTGCAACAAAGGGAGCTCGATGAGCTCGCCCTAGTACCTCGGCGAGCTCCAGTCACTGAGGCCAGGGAGCAAACCAGGCCGACCTAGGGTACCCAGACCCGGGGTCAATACAGCGAGCTCCCTACCGAACAGGAGGTGAGCTCGGCCCAAGCTCGCCAACATCGGGAGCGCACTGGGAAGGCTAAAGTGGTGGAGGAACCAGCCCCGCATACCGGGCGAGCTTCGGCCTATACCGAGGCATCCGCCACCCACCAATCGATGAGAAGGGAAGTCCTCCAAGGCCGATTGGGACCAAGGTGTGGGGAAAATGAACGAACGACGGCCCCAGCTATGTCCCAGAGGGGGGATTCAGACCTGCAGCCTCGTAGGTCCGCACACGACCGAGACTGAGGAGGCCCGCAGCTGATAGGTTGGGCCCAAACGGTGGGCGCCAATTCTGACCCGTCACGGAGGGGTCACCCCAGAGTGAGGTACCTCGAGGGCGTGAGTCCACGAGGCGCACAACCTTCGAGCAACCTCCGCCGGAGGTGACCCGCGACGACGAGCTGACCACTTTGAAAAAGGCCATCGAAATGCTGCAAGCACAAGTGGCAGCCAAATCCAGCGGGCCTGACGCCACCACTCTCCCCACGTCTCCATTGGCACCTACCATCCTCCGGGCACCGGTCCAAAAGAAGGTCCAATTCCCGGTAATATCTGCATACGAGGGCGAATCTGACCCGAAGGTCCACCTGGCCAAGTATGCAGACTTTATGATCTCGGTGGGCGCCATCGACGCCACTCAATGCCGGAACTTCCCGCTGACCCTAGGGGACCGAGCCCACCGCTGGTTCTCATCGCTTGCCCCGGGGTCCATCCACTCATTTGGCCAACTCTTGCGGGAGTTCTTGGCCCACTTTTCTGGATTTGGGTCCTACCTTACCCAGAAGCACCGACTCGCCAACATCCACCAAGGTGAAGGCGAGACCGACCAGCAATATCTAGAGAGGTTCGATAAGATACTGCTGGAGGACGAGCCGGTGAGCGAGGATACTAAGATCATCGCGGTGATGGCCGGACTGAGGAAGGGCACTGAGCTCTGGAAGGAAATGCACCTGGCATGCCCGAACACTTACACCAAATTTCAGCACAAAGCCGGGGTGTTCGTCGCTATGCAGGAGGCCCTCTTGAAAGAGGTCGGTGTCTCAGAGGAGAAGAAGCCCTACGGGAAGAAGTCTGGGGGCACGTACAAGGCTCCCTGAAACCTGAAGGCTTTCGGCGATGGGGAAGTGCTCATGGAGAAGCTCAACCAGGTCCTCACTGTCTCCGTCGACCATGTCTTTATGGCGGTCAAAGACAAAGCCTTGTTGGAAGAGCCGAGAAGGATCCGCCAAGACCGCACGAAGCTCAACCCCAACAAGTACTGTGCCTATCACCAGTCAATCGGCCACTTCACCAACGAATGTCTAGACCTCCTCAAACAACTATGGAAATTTTACGAGGATGGGAAGCTGGCTGAGTTTGTGAAGAAGGCACCGACGAAGAGGCCCAGGTTTGAGAGGAGGGAAACCTCCGATGATGAAGAAGAGGACGCAGGCCAACGTGGTCCTCAAAACAGGCGAAGAGCGCCTCCCCAACCTCAACAGAACTTGGAGCCCACTAGAGAACTTTTGGTTCTCGAGGAAGAAGTCGGAGCTGCCGGAGGTCTCCAAGATGGAAGACCCTCCATTTCCAAAAGACAAAGGAAGGCCGAAATCCGGGCCATAAATCAAGTCCAGGAAGGCAGCTCCGGCTCCAGGTCCTTCACACAACCCACTGATGAGCTAACATTCTCTTCGGTAGACCTGGAAAGGGTACTTACGCCCCACAACGACTCGTTGGTGATAACCGCCAACATCATGAACGTTCGAGTCCACATGCTTCTTGTGGACAACGGCGCCTTCACCAACATTCTCTTAAAATCCACCTTAGATGCCTTAGGTGATTTTGAGTCGTACTTAGAACCTAGCAATTCTAGGATAGTGGGGTTCAGAGAAGCTGTAACCGTCCCCTAGGTACTATTAGGTTGAGCGTCCAACTTGTATCGGCCGAGGACCCGGAGCGGAGACTGACTAGGCTAATAGATTTCCTTGTTGTCGACCAGCAGTCCTCCTACAACGGGTTCCTTGGCTGCCCCTTTTTCAATGAATTCAAAGCGGCGTGTTCGACTTACTACTACTGTATAAAATTCCCAACTCCAAAAGGTGCCGGAACCATAAAAGGTGACCAGAAAAAGGCCCGAGAGTGTTTGCTCCAGATCAAAGATGGTGGGGTCAAAAAGTCTGTGACGCTGGTTCACATCCTTTAAGAGGACGTGTAGATTCCAGCAGACGAGCCAAACATCCAAGACATCATCTCAATAGAAACCGAGTTGATGGAGGTAGGCGGTCTGCCGGAAATTGACCAAGTCTCTGAACTTGCGCAGGACACACAACCGGTGCCAATGGAGGGGGTAGTGGAGACCCAGAATAACCAAGTGCCGGAACCGGTGCAAGATCAGCAACCTGCGCCCATGGAAATGGTTAATGGAGTCAAGGACCGGTGCCAATGGACGTTGATCCAACTCCCCAGGCTACAGGACCTCTCCAAACTGACGAACCCCCAGAGGTACTGACAGTCGAGGAACCTGTCCAAGTTGAAAACCAAACTGACGATCTCGAACCACGCCTAGGTCACGAACCTGTGCAAATGTCACAAGAAGAGTGGGATGAGTTCATCAGTGACTCAAGGTGGAAAAGTCAGAAGAGGAAAGCCACTCTCATGGAGGAATTGACGGCACTTCCGGTGGACCCGGAAAGGGACTTGGAACTTTTCATAGCTTCCGAGTTACCAGAACCGTACAGGTCGAGGATGGAGCTATTTCTGATGTCCAACTTGGATGTGTTTGTCTGGTCTCACGATGACATGACGGGAATCCCATTGGAGCATGCTTGTTACCGACTCAATATAGATCCGACAAGGAGGCCCGTCCGCCAGAAAAGTAGGAAGAATGGACCAGACAAGTACGTGGCCCGGACCACCGAAGTCGGAAAACTGTTGGACAACAAGCTGATCAAGGAAGCATTATGTCCGCAGTGGGTCGCGAACCCCGTCCTGGTGAAAAAGCACAACGGAACGTGGAGACTATGTATCGACTTCACGGACCTAAATAAGGCATGCCCAAATGACAACTTCCCACTACCCCACATTGATCAGCTTGTAGATAGCACCGCGGGCCACGAGATGATGACATTCATGGATGCTTTCGCGGGCTATCACCAGATAGTGTTGCACCAAGATGACCAGGAACATACGACGTTCTACACCAACAAAAATATGTATTGCTTGGAAAGAATGCCGTTCGGACTTATCAACGCCGGAGCAACCTACCAAAGGTTGGTGAATAAAATGTTCAACCAGCACATCGGCGAATCTATGTAGGTGTACGTGGATGACATAGTTGTCAAGAGTTTGAGAAAGGAGGACCACCTTGACCATCTAAAACAAACCTTCGACATACTACGCCACTACAACATGAAGCTGAACCCCAAGAAGACCAACTTCGGTGAACATTCGGGAAAGTTCCTGGGGAATCTGGTGAGCCAACGAGGAATAGAGGTCAACCCGACGTAGGTCCAATGCATAATCGAGATGGGTGTGCCCGATTCCGTACAGAAGATCCAAAGACTGACCGGATGTATGGCAGCCTTGAACAGGTTCATCTCTAGGTCCAGCGACCAGAATCGCCCATTCTTCGAGGCAATTAAGGCGAACACATGGAGGTACAAGGAGGCAGCTAAAGCCAACAAGTTGCACCTTAAAAATTACTTCGTGTGGACAAGCGAATGCCAGCGAGCCTTTGAGGACATTAAAGCATACCTGGCTGATACGTAGGTCCTGTCAAAGCCTATACCTGGTGAAAAACTGTACTTGTACTTCACCGCGTCGGAGGTGGCCATCAGCTCCGTCCTGGTCCGAGAAGAGGCAAAGACACACCTACCAGTGTACTACGTAAGCCAAGTCTTACACGAAGCTGAGTTGCGGTACACCCCAACAGAGAAGCTGGCCTATGCACTGGTGATGAGTGTTAGAAAATTGAAGCCCTACCTCTTTGACCACCCGGTAGAGGTGCTGACGACGTTCCCACTACGCCAAATACTACAACGGCCAGACACTGCGGGACGCTTGTTGAAATGGTCACTAGAAGTTAGCCAATACGGTATAACCTACGCTCCCCGAACAGCGATCAAGGGAAAAGCACTAGCCGACTTTATCGTCGAGCTGACTTTCCCACAAGATCCGACGAGGGGACGTATAGCTCTGTGGAACCTCTACGTGGATGGATCATCGACTAGCATAGCAGCAGGAGCCGGGGTAGTTTTGATCAGCCCAGATAGACAAGTCTTCACCTGCGTAATCTGGTTCGACTTCCGAGCAACCAACAACGAGACGGAGTACGAAGTCTTGATAGCCGAACTTAGGTTATCACTAGCTGTGGGGGCAACCAATCTTCAAGTTTTCAGAGATTCCCAGCTAATAATATCCCAAGTCCGGGGGGAGTACGAGGCAAAAGACTAACAGATGATGACCTACCAGAAGATAGCGGCACATCTGATCTCGATGTTTATGCAGGTTTACATCAATCAGATACCGCGGCTGGAAAACATGCAAGTAGACGCCCTAGCCCGACTAGCTACCAGTAACGGCGAGGCCGAGGTCACAGAGGTTGTGATCACCAAACTGAATAACCCCTCGACGTCCGATTACAAACTAAATAAGACCTCGAGTGGGGGGCAGGAAGAGGACAAGAATGGTGATGGTGAAGATTGGCACACTCCAATCCAAAAATACTTAAAGGGCGGAACAACCCCCGAGGACACGTGGGAAGCTAGTCGGCTAGTGAAACAAGCTGCCAGATATACGCTGCTGGATGGCCAACTCTACAAACGTGGATTCTCTCTACCGCTGCTCAAATGCTTATCTAAGAAGCAAGGGTACGAGGTGTTAGAAGAAATTCACGAAGGAATTTGCGAAAGTCACGCTGGGGGGCAAGCATTGGCATACAAGACAATCAGACAGGGGTACTACTGGCCCACTCTTCGCAAAGATGCCATTAGCTTCGCACGAAAGTGCCGAAAATGTCAACTTTTCGCACCTAATATCCACTCCCCAGCCAACCAACTAAAGTTGGTTTTCAGCCCATGGCCTTTTGCAAAATGGGGTATCGACTTGATCGGCCCATTCCCACCTGGCAGAGGCGGTGTGAAGTTTGATGTTGTAGCAGTAGACTATTACACCAAGTGGGCTGAAGCCGAAGCTCTCACGACAATAACACAAGAAAGGATGATCGGCTTTATATGGAAGAACCTGATCTGCAGGTTCAGACTTCTGCAATCGATCATCACGGACAACAGAAGGCAGTTTGACGGCCAAAAGTTGAGAGATTTTTGTAGTTCGTGGAACATCAAGAAGCACTACTCAACTCCATACCATCCACAGTCAAACGGCCAGGTCGAGGCGGTTAACAAAATTCTGAAACACATATTGAAGATCCGCCTCGATGACAAGAAGGGAAGCTGGGCAGACAAACTCCCGGAGGTTCTGTGGTCTTACAGAACATCATACCGAGCAAGCACTGGAGAGACACCATTTACCTTGGCCTTTGGGACTGAAGCGGTAATACCGGTTGAAGTCCAGAACAAGACTTGGAAGGTGGCAGGATTTGACGAAGAAAAGAACGACGAAGCCTTAGCAGTTGAAAAAGATATGATCGAAGAAACCAGAGCTTCATCGGAAATGAAAAATGCCACTTACAAGCGTAGAGCGGAGAAGTACTATAATTCCCAAGTCCGAGACCGAAAGTTCAAAGTTGGGGATCTAGTACTGAAGAAGAAATTGATGGCCCCGTAGGGTGTATTTGGATTGAATTGGGAAGGACCGTTCCGGGTCACCGCAGCCTGGGCAAACGGTACTTATTACCTCGAAGACGCAGAAGGAAATGCCTCATCGTACACCTGGAGTGCGACACACTTGAAAAAGTTTTATCAATAGATCGAGATTTTGTAATAGACTAGCCGAAGGTTCGTAACCAGTGTAAATTACGTTGCTATGAGAAGTTAGAAGTTTTTCTTGAAAAAATATCCAACCTCACGAAGGTTCGTGAAATATCCGACCCCTCGATGGTTCGCAAAATATCCAACCCCGCGAAGGTTCGCGAACAGGCAAGGACCAAGGTCCCAAACGTTATAATCTAAAGGCTCAAAAGGTAAAGGCCAAAGTGCCCAAGGTTAGCAAATGTATCATTCTTAAAGGGTCACCAAGCACCTACTGCCATAAGTTAGAAAAATTCACAAAAAGACGATTGAAACGTCTAAGGCAAGGTTCATGAAACCCGATCACCCAAAGTGAATTAAACAAAGTACAACTCGCTACCCTAAGTGGTTTAAGACGAGCAATTCACGGCCCAAAGTGGTGTAAGACGAAGAATACGTACTATTAAGACGAAGGTACGATTCGTAGTCCTAAGTTACGTAAAATGAACGATTCGCTTCTCGAAACTAGAGTAAGACGAACAGTTAAGTACCGAGAATATTTAATGAGCTAATTAAAATTATAACATAAGCGTGCAAACGTAAATGAAGACAAGGTTGGAACAAAAGGTCGAATTTCATTCAAAAATACTTGAGGGATTTTCATGCCAAAAATGATACTTGAAAAATTTCCCAAGTATAAGTAGTGGTGCTAGCCACAAAGGTCGGCTAGCTGACCGTCTTTGAAATACAAAACTAAGCTCCTTCTGGGCGAGCTACACATGCCCGGCGAGCTATGAAGACTTGGCAAAAATAGAAATTACAAAAAAGCTAAGCTAAGAAAGCAATGAAAAAACTCAAGTCTCTGGAGCAACGGGGGTGGCAGGAACATCGCCAGTGACCCCGGCGGGGTTGGCGGCGACCTGGCTAGCTGGAGGGGAGAGTTCGGGCAATGTGGTGATGCTGCCCGTGAGCCCGCTGGTGTCGAACCCAGTGGTGTCGAGCATCGCGTCCCCACATGCCTCTTGGAGCTGCTCCATGGTGGGTGGAGTCCGCTCCTCCTCGTTGGCGGCCTCCCCTTCCCCGGCGACGTTCAGTTCTGGCACGGGGATCGTGTTGATAATTTTAAACCGCACCGAAACGAAGTCAAGTGGGATCCCAAGTTCTGGAAGGTCGCCGATGTCCAACTCGGTGTCGTCAGGGAAGGGGACCCTATCCAAGCAGTCCTCAAAATCGCCCACCACGGCCTTGACCTCGTCGTCCTGGTGAGCCATGGCCTACCAGAGGGCCCTTAGAACCTCGGCATTGCACTGGACAAACCCCTTGTCCGAGGCCTCAGCTCTCACGGTAACTAAGTCCGCCGAGGAGGGTGCATCGTTGCGAAGTTCGGCGACCTCATTTACCTTGGCCGAAAGCTCCTCCCTCAACTTCGAGCACTCCTCGTCGGCACTCTTGACCAAGTCTCGCTGAAGCTCCAGCTCCGTCTTGGTCGCAGTATGTTGACCGACCTTGCTGGCGAACTTTTCGGCGAGCTCCTCCTCCTTGGCCTTCATCTTGGCATCCATGTCCTGCTGGATTCCGGTGAGCTTGCACTGGAGATCCCCGAGTTATCTGAGAGCATCTTGCTCAGCGATCAAGGATGCGGCGGCCTTCTCCTCGGCGAGCTTTGCTGACCTTTTGGCCTTGTCCACAGACTCCGCCATCTTGATCAGATTCTTGTTCCTCTCCTGGCGACCTGTTTCCAGTTGGCTCGCCTGGTCGATCACCTTTTGACTGGCAAGTAGGAGTCCACTTGCATAATGCATTGAAAGCCGGGCGTTTTCGACCAGATCCTGCTTTTCGATGGTCGCCAGCTGAGGAGTCGACCAGTACCTCGGCACCTTACTAATGGTATCCTGAGCAAGCCCGCGAGGTAGGTTCTTCATGGAGGTTAAAGACCGTGACCGCTCATAGGAATGAAGAGCTTCATGCCTATTAGGATGAGCAATGGAGGCATAGCTGCGAGGTTCAAACACTTGAGTTATAAAACAAAAAACAACAAGGTAATACAAAAAAACAAAGGTGATGGGCGAGCTACTCACTGGACCCTCTCCTGGTCCCAGCTGAGGACCGTGTCGTCGTTCAGTTGGACCCCGAAGGGTGATTGAGAGGGTGGCGACCTCGGCGTGGAGGGAAGTGCCAGTGCAGCGGTAGACTGGGCGGAGCCACCTTGCCCAGACCTCACCGAAGCCCGCCCGGCTTGGTCAGAATCCTTATCACGCAAGGCGAACTTGGTCCTCTTGCGACTCTGGGGATCTTCGTCACCCACTAGGGTCCCATCACCCCTGTGAAGGCCCTTCTTTCCATAACCTCGCTCGGGGAGTGGCGCCAGCTCGCCCTCCTCCTCGGCTGGTCATGGCGACCTCTGCAGCCTTGGATTTCGTTGGGGCCTTAGTCGACCCCTTCTGGGTCCCGGACCCACCTACCTCGCCCTTCTTCGAGGTGAGCTCGGCTTTCTTGCTCGCATCCAATGCGAGTATCGAGGGCGGGGCAAGTTTGTTGGGGCAAGGTGGACCCATAGCAAACCGGCGAGCTACTATGTGGTAAGCTTTCGGGATCTCAACAGTTGGGAAGGTGACCCGACTACCGTCTGCAAAAATCAAAGGAAAGAGGTTAGAGCTTGAGCGAGCTATCCCCCCCAAGTGGACGAGCTTCGAAATGTTGTGAACCTGGGAATTCAGGACCTTGAACCGTGAGGTGGTGAGGCAGGGTGTGAAGCCCGGTGAGCCTAAGACAATGGTGCTGAGTAAGGTGGGCGATCTCTCGATCCTCCTTGCTCTGCAAGTAACAAACCGCTCGTACCACGTCGAACTTGAGTGACGTCTCGGGCTTGCCGCGGCTAGACTTGTGATGCTTCAAACCTGCAAAAGGAAAGAATTAGATTAATAAATCTAATTCGACCCACACACACCAAGTAGGCGACCTACTGCTAGCCTCTCCATATTCATCGGGGGTTGGAATTCGCTCTCCTTGCCCGGAGTAGCTCGCGGAAGCTCGCCAATCTCCGCCCATGAAGATAAATTGCTGCTTCCAATCGCGAATTTTATTCGGAAGAATCCCCAAGAACTTGTCCCCAGGGCGAGCTTTGAGGTAGTAGTACCCCTTGCCATCATTTACTTGCCGAGTCACCCGAACAGTTCATTGAGCTAGACAGTGGTCAGTCTGTTTTCGTACCCCTCCAATCCGAAGACCGCCAACGCCGCCAACAAACTGCTCCATAAATTAGGGGTGAGCTGGGTGATGGCGATGTTATTATCAAGCAAGAACTGACCAATGATGGGGTGCAGAGGTAGTGTAAGCCCCGGCCTCGAGGGTGTGGACGTTGATGGCTGTCAATCCCGCCGGAGGTGCATCAGCTCGCTCATTCTTCTCCGGGGCATATAGGAAGATGTCAAGTGGGATCCGGTACCTCACCCGGAGCTGGTACTCATTGATAATACTTACAACATCACTTGCTTTATAATCAGACTTGTTGGCCGCATCCCGATACTCTCGCCCGGGGAGATCGAAGCTCGCCGCATGTTGGGTGACATACTCATCCCAGTCGAATGCGTGAACGACCTCGGCAGGGACCTGATGCTCGATCAGCTGAGGCTCCGGGAAACTGATAGATCAAAACCACTCGATTGTGACCTCTTCGAGGTCGTCCCCTTGTTCGCCCACATCGGCGACCTCCTCGCCAGCCTCGGTGACCTCTTCGTTGCCGCTCACAACTCTTTCCTCATGGGCGACCTCGTCACCTTCCTCCCATACCTCGTGGAAGACGGAGCTGGAGGCCCCCTCCCCCGAATCAGGGCGAACCTCACCGAGAAGCTCGCCAGAATCTGGGCGAGCTACTAAGGCCGCCTCAGAACTGGAGACGATCACTATCGGGGAGATTAGAGCGATTGGTCCTTTCCCGGTCATAGGTCATTTCCCCGGGTTACGGTTCGAAAGGGTTTCGCTCGAGGATTGTGTCGACATAGTTCGGGCGAGGTTCGAAGAATTCCAAAGCAGTCCGGAAAATCTCAGTCGCCGGAGTTACGGTACCGAAGTTATCGGAAAATCCGAAGAGTTACCGGAAACGTTCAAAATTTTTGGGAACTTGAAGAAAAGAGAAGAAGGATAGAACAAATCTGCAAGAAAGAAGGAAGGGAAGAAGAAATGTGTTTCTACCTTGAGAAACGCTCGAGAACTTGTCGGGTGCAAAGGATGCCGTTCGCCGGAAATTCACTCGAAGAATTCGGAAGTGTAAAAGTGGGAAATGAACTTGATTTCCCCTATTTATAGACATCGGGGCGAGGTCGAAATATTCTAGGAGTGCAGAGACCGATTTGCAAAAAAATTGAAAAGTTGCCATGATGGGCGCGGAAAACAACGCCTAAAAAGGCGTGCACGACGCCTTGATTCCCGCACCACGTTGGCCGACCAACCGCCGCAACAGAGCTCACCCACAAGCTCGGCACCAGCCCACAGGTAGTTCGCCCATACTCGAGCCTCCGTCCACAGAGACAAGTCAGCTCGCCCACACATTAGAAGTATCATGATGTTGAATTAATATGCAGTTCGGAATTACTATAAAGGAGGCCCCACTCTGTCCAAAAATATATAAAAAAAAGGCAGTATCTTTTAAAAAATGCAAGGAAGGACAAACGTATAATTTTAATAATTTTTGCACATTTATGAATATTAGTGTTTTCATATTTTTTGAGTTTACTTTTTTAATAATTTTTATAAACTTATATAAATTTTGCTAACTATTTTTGGACTTGCCCTAAATAATAATTACACTGCACAAAATGTCCCTCTATATAAATTCTTTGGTAAGTATTATATAAATAATTTTCATGATATAAACCACTTTGTAATATAAAGTTTATATTTATGAATTTATCTTTTTCGCCTTTTTAAAAAGTGATTCATAATATGAACTACTTTCACACAATATCTACTCCTTGCTAATGGTTGGAAGAGATGCAAGGATGTTGATGGTTAATTGGAGAAAAAATAGAAAAGAAAACGGTAGTTTGATTTTTATACTAACTAAAGTGCATTTTATTCCAATTTTAATAGATAAAGGGTGTATTTGCACTCAATTTTAGTTTAAGGTCTTACTTGTTCCTCCCACTATATATAGTTGGAGGGCTTAATTGCACCTTTCCCCATACTTTTTCTAGTTTTTTTTCTATAAAGTAAGATACTAATGAGTCAATTGCAAATAAAATTTCAATTTTCTTGCAAATTGCAATCTAATATAAGTTTTAATTCGTTGCAAACAAAATGTTGTTAGTCATTTTAACCTAAAAATAAATTTAATTTTTTTAAAGTAATAATTAATTATGTGTTGTTATCGGAATCAATCTAAATATACTAACACAATTAATTATTCATTATTATGTAGGTGATAGATCATTTCTGGATGTCAAAATTTTCTTTATTAGTTTAGTTTGTAACCGAATATTAAATTAGAGTTTTGTTTGTGAATATTTGAATGTTTAAATTGGATTGCAATTTAAAAAGTTTGTGATTTTATTTGCAATTAAATCTATATTAATTATACTCTCTCTAGCTACCTCTTCACACTTACCTTTTTATTTTTCTTGCACTTTACATCAATAATTTTACAATAAAAGTTTGGAACATATATTATTCTCTAAATGTTACTTAACGGTAATGTTAAGTATCCATAATATGGATATCCAAAAAATTTAGGCATTTTTTGTATGGATTAATATAACCCGACAAACACTTAAATACAAATTTCTACGGGTCAAAGATCCGTAGAAATATCCATTTTTGAAAATTCGCGGGTCTAAACCGGGTCGGGTCGAATTTGAGTATTTTTTTT
>JAPKLY010000294.1:390621-456738 GCA_026898435.1 Prunella vulgaris
ATACATTTTATCCTATAGTAACACATATATGCTCATATAATAACACAAATTGAGGAACAAATATGTGTTACAATTAGAGTAAATATGTATTACTGGAAATTTATGTTACAATTGGAGTAAATTTAGGTTACTGCAAATGTGTGTTACATCTAGAGTAAATGTGTGTTACAATTAGAGTAAATGTGTGTTACTCCAAATGTATGTTACAATTAGAGTAAATGTGTGTTACTGCAAGATCAAATGTGTGTTACTGTATACACACACATTTATTTATCCTTATAAAAATATATGTTATATTTTATATAACATATATAAGGTATTAAATGATGTATTAAGTACATGAATAACATATTATTAACATAAATCAACAAAGAGAATAAAAAATAAATTAAGTAACACATATTTATACTTGCAGAAATACATATTTTCTTTATAGTTACTTGAAAAGTATAAAAAATTAATTTTTTAAGAATTTGTAACACAGATTTTGCCTAATTGTAACACGCCTTTACCCAAATTGTAACATATCTGGGAGTGAAAAAACATATTGTTAACATAAATCAACAAAGAGAATAAAAAATAAATTAAGTAACATATATTTATACTTGCAGAAATATAAATTTTCTTTATAGTTACTTGAAAAGTACAAAAAATTAAATTTTTAAGAATTTGTAACACAGATTTTGCCTAATTGTAACACACCTTTGCCCAAATTGTAACATACCTGGGAGCGAAAAAACCTGGAACTACAAGTTGAGCGAATTTTGGAAAAAAATGTCCAAATCTGACCCGACTAGGTTTAGATTCGCGAATTTTTTAAAAATGAATATTTCTTCGGTAGAAATTTGTACACAAGTGTTGCTCATATAACCCTGATAATTTTGGTTAAAAATAATGATAATTAATGTATTGGAGTGTCAATATTTCCTCCATCATTTTTCTTTTTTATTAATTATGGTAATGACCATTAAATTGATGTACATATTCCAATTATTAATTATGGTAATGACCATTAAATTGTTGTACATATTTCGTTATAATTAAGATCATGACCATTTTGAATTTAAATTCAAATCACTTCTATTTTTTCTTCTTCTTCTAATAATAATAATAGATAAAAACTTATATGAAACGTTTCACAGTGTGAAACATACTTAAAAAAGCGGGTCGGGTTATTAGAGAAATTCGCGGATCCTTATACTTTGTTTTCGTATCCAGGCCCACTATCAATTTTAACTTCACAATCTATCATAGTTAAAGTAATTAATTAATAATGTCGGTTCATGACAATCCTACTACGGGGATGAGAGTCACTTGAGAATAGCATGCTAATTAGGTAGAAATGTTGATGGACTTAATACTCGAATGTTTCATAAATTGGAATAAGTTTTTGAGAAAATATTTTGGGTTGTAATTGTGTATTCATGATTATCTATAATTTGTTCTTAATCCGTGTTACAATATAAACATATGTATGTTACTAAAAGACAAAATCTATGTTACAATTTTTTTTAAAATTAATTTTTATATTTTAAAAATAACTATAAGGAGAATATGTATTTTTGAAAGAACATATACATGTTTCTTAATTTATTTTTATTCTTTTTGTTGATTTATGTTGATAATATATTATAAATATACTAATACATCTTTTAATACCTTACATATGCTACTATAAGTATAATATATATTTTTCTAAGGACAAATAAATATTTGTACATAGAGTAACACACATTTACTCTAATAGTAACACACATTTGCTCCCCAATATGTGTTACTATATGGGTAAATGTGTGTTACTATAAGAACAAAATGTATTTTTATAATAATAAATATGTATTTCTTAATTTATTCAACATTCCTTTAAAATATAAGTATATTCTTTTATGTAGTAACACACCTTTTACTACTTTAATATGTTATTTTATGAAAAATAATTATTTTTATAAAAAAATATTTATGAAATACTAATATTTATTCTTAGTAACACACATTTTAATCTTTATATAATATAAAAAAAATTATTCTTTAAAAATAATAATTATATGTAAAAAAAACTATATTTTATATGATAGTAACATATTTTTGCTCTAAAAGTAACACACATTTGCTCCCAAATTTGTGTTACAAGTTGGGCAAATGCATGATACTATTAGGCAAAATCTGTGTACACATTTGCTCATATAGTAACACGCATTTGCACATTTAGTAACATAAATTGAGGAGCAAATATGTGTTACTATTAGAGCAAATGTGTGTTACTATCTTATAAAATGTTGTTATTTTACATATATTCATTTATTTTTATAGAATAAATAGTTTTTCACATAATATAAGATTAAAATGTGTGTTGCTATAAGAAAAAATATTGATTTTTCATAAATATTATTTATTTGTATATAAATAAATATTTTATATATAATAATGCATATAAAATAGTAAAAAAGTGTGTTATTACATGAATTAATAAACCTAAATTTAAATAGATGATGATTAAATTAAAAAATACATATTTATTTTTATAGTAACACACATGTTATCCTTAGAGTAACACATATTTGTCCATATAGTAACACAAATTGAGAGAGCAAATATGTGTTACAATTAGAAAAAATATGTGTTACAATAAGAATATGATTTTCAGGGTTTCTTGACCTAAGGTTCTCTCACTCTCCACTGAAGCGAATACCTCTTGAATGTGCAAATAGAAGAACAACATAAACAATTGAGCAAGGTCCCAATCATTAGTTTGATAATTTTTGTATAGTTGATTGACAAGATGCCGCATGCCGCAAACATACTGGGCGTTGGTTGTTGACCCGCATATTGTTTAAAAACTATTTATAGTATGTTGCACGGTGTGCAATGTTTCACAAGAGTTTGCCTCATAATAATAATAATAACAACAACAACAACAACAACAACAATAATAATAATAAATCGTACAATATTGCTAAAACTGAAAAAAATCTTTAACTCTTCTTCCTTTCAAATAAAAAAAATCAACCTGGCCACATCCGATCTTTTTTTGTAAAATATTTGGAAATGATAATAACGAATATTTTTATGATACTCCGACCACTACTAACGAATATGCTTCTGATGTAAATTAAGATGCTAAACAACCATCCGGGAGAGATGCTACACAACCATCTAAGAGTAATGGAGAAGGTGATACAAATGTGATTGAAATAGGCAGGCAGTTTGATAGTATTGAATTTTTTTTCGATGCTTATCAATAACATGCACGAATTAAAAGTTTTAGTGTTCTGAAAACGACTGAAAATGTAAAATATGCTCAGTGTTTGTGTGATAGGACTGAAATTCGTAAAGCAGATAAGATATCAAAGAAAGTTGATTGCAAAGCTCAATTGAGTGCTATAAAACAACTCGACCAAACTTGGTTGGTTTCTTCAATGCACGTATAAGACCTTGTAAAAATATAAGATCGTGTGAAGTGCAAATTGGTGGGCCTAAGTACCTAGGTTGTACAACCATTAATGTAGGAATTTCATAGAGAGTAGAAGGACATTGAGATTAGGAGAAGGTGATGCAGAAGCACTTCGGAGAATATTTGCGAGACTTCAACTAAAAGATCGAAATTGTTTTATTCTTTGGATTTAGATGATGAAGGAAGATTATGCAACATGATACAGATCCATCCATGAAGTAAGGCAGCATACGAAGAATTTCATGTTGCTATAAACTTTGATACAACATACCTTGTCAATAGGTAAAAATTATCTTGGTCCATTAATTTTTTATTTTGATAATTGCAAATATCATGTTGATTGCGGTTAATTAATTAGATTTTTTTTAATATTTCTAAATTGAGATAGTTAATTAATTTTACTTCTTTTATATTTAATTAGTTTGTATTTGAATAATTAGACATATATTTCTCTTTAAAAAGTTAATTAGACATATATTTTTCTTAATCTAATATTTTAAATTTAAATTAACCACCATGATTTAGTCTACAATCCCAACATGCTTAGATTTGAAAATTAAAATTTGATATAGGTAAGATTTAATTTTTAAAATAACAAACCAAATAATTATACAAAGAATTAATTTTCATGATTAAAATAAAAAAATTTGAATAGTTTGTAATGTTTATATAGAGAATTTAAAATTTAAAATTTTTATAATTAGAATCTTAGTTAATTAGATTTTTTTAATATTTATAAATTGAGATAATAAATCATGATTTATTTTAATTGCATTTATTTAAGATCATGAATCATGAATTTATTAATTTTTTTTTTATGTAACTAATTAGATTTATTTAACATCGTGATATATATATTTTTTTAAAATCATGTGTTACAGATTTTGTTAATTTAGATTTCATGATATTTGATTTTTTTAATAATTTAATTTTTGTTTTGGTTTAATAGGTATATATTGCCATTTGTATCAATTGCTGGAGTTAATCACCATGGTCATTCAATTTTGTTTGGTTGCGCATTGTTGACAAATGAAGATACATGTTCTTGTCGATGATGACTGTTGGTCCCGAAACGAGTATAATCAGTATATGGGGGGAATACACTGATGTCATATTTTCCAAAATTTCAGAAAATACGCTTACAAAACTCAGTCAGGAAGGTTCTGATGGTTCTCACTGATTTGATGGTTCCAGGGACAGCAGGGACTGATCAGTCAGGAGATAGATAGGCTGAGTTCTGAGTAACGTGCTCTCGGAAGCTCAGTAGAGAAAACCCACCTACTGACCGCTTAAGTAGCTAATCAGTTGGATACCTATCTCAGTAAGCTAGAGTTACGTGCGGAACTGAGCCCTTAAGTTTCTACTTGTTTTATGTCCTGAAAAGTAGGTTTCCGTTTTGCTTAGAAATAGTTATTAAGGCTGGTGCACAGGTTAATGCTCAGGAGAATTGATTCCTTCTGACTTTGTAAAAACATGCTGAATGTTCAGTTTATAAAGATGACAGTTATGATCCTGAACGATAAAGTAAATCAGCACACATGGGGGGTTTTTAACGTGGTTTGGAGATAACCAACTCCTACGTCCACGACCTGATTTAACAGGAAGCAATCCTCTCCACTGAGGATTGATACTTGTTTTTAACGTGCCAAGATGCACAGATATCCTCCTTCCTCTCTAAGGAACTCGACCACTGAGTGTTTTACAAGTCTCAGTCCTTCCCACCAACCTTCTCAATTTGGATTTCAGGTCGACTTGCAGTCAGGTACAATAGAGATCCTATCAGTTCCCTATACTCAGTCTGGTCTATGGAGATCCCTTCCCTGTCAGGATCCACCTTTTCGTTAGCGTTCATCGGAATCTTTGAGACCTTGCTGGACTGACAACCAAACTCCTAAATCAAATCTCTGGTGTATTTAGACTAATTGATAAAGATTCCGGAGTCTGATTGCCTGACTTGTAGACCTAAGAAGAAGTTCATCGCCCCCATCACGGACATCTCGAATTTACCAGTCATCGACATATATCTGAACTAGGAGAATATCCTCACCTTGAATTCAGGATTCTTCTTCATGCTAAGTCGCGTCATCCTCTTAGTCACCCCCTCAGTATCAGGACTAGGAATCTGCTTCCTATGCATTGATGCAAACTCATCAAACACAACATAAGGTGTTTCCTCCATAACAAGAGTCCGTCAGTTGTAGACCCTGAAGACTTTGCTAACTGAAGAATATCCTAAGAATATCCCCTCGTCAGACTTGCTATCAAAGGCCTTCAACTGGTCTTTCCTGTTTTTTCAGGATGAAACACTTACACCCAAAGATATGGAAATAAGACATACGAGACTTCCTCTTGTTCCACATTTCATAGGGCGTTTGAGCATGTTGTTTGTTCAACATAGATCGGTTCTGAGGGTAACACGTATTTGCCTAATTCATGTATTGCAATCAGGCAAGTATGCGTGGACGTTGTTGTTGAGGCAAGTTAACCAAGTAACAATATCGAACTCAGGGAAACAAGGCAATATTAAACAAATATTGATTGTTTACAAAGGTGAATAGCTAATGAAAACAAGAAAGAGTCTTGGTTTCTATCTACTTTCAACAAGGATGAGTAAATTCTAACTATCACATTGGGTAAGATGAGCAAATGTTGGGGTTGAGTGCATTGGAGTACTTCAACTATGGTTCATCTAACAATTTATCAATCCTAGCATGCATAAGATCACTTAATGTCTTAATCAAGTCTAAAGACTCTATGAAGTGCTTAGATCTCTCTATAACACCTAATACTCCAATTGAGAGGTTCTTAGCTCCTAAGCAATTCTCATTGACATAAAAGTAATAACACAAACACATGGTGCGCACAAATCTCAATTAAGAACTTCAATGAATTAACTCAATTCTCATGTGTTGCTAACTTATATAGGCTCTAAACATCCAAGTAATTACACCAAGAGTTTAGTTAATCATCAAATTAGAGAATTAATCCATTAAGATCACTCATTAGTTTAATCATTTGATGAAACTCGTGATAGTTATAGTATCGATTAATGCTTTAATTGATGCATAATGGAGATTATCTAGAGCATACACCCACTCCCTTGTACTTCTATAGAAATTAGATTAGTTCACCCCTATTTTCATTTTGTTAAAATAGGACCTGAACTTGTCTTTTTTTTAGAAGTATATTACTAGAGATTAAATTGGATTAACACTTGTTTCCCTTGGTTCGATATTTAACTTGGTCACTTGTCTTAGCACAACAATGATCCCGTACACTTGCATGTTGAAATAGAATTAGGCAATCATGTTGTTATGACGATCAAAATTAGAGATCTATACAGACTACTTACCTAGCAAAAGTCCAGATTAGGGTAAGATCTTATCAGAATCGATGATGTTGAGCTAGGGGTGTAAATGAGTCAAGTCGAGTAGTGTTGAGCTCGAACTTGACTAGAAAGCAATACTCGAAGCTCAAAACTCGACTCGACCTCGATTGAACTTGATTTTTTAGCTCGAGCTCGACTCGGCTAAGAACTCGATAAACACGAGCCCAGCTCTTTTTAAATATATTTTAGCTATTTTTTTGTCTAAAATTCTAGGTCGACTAGACTCGAGCTAGACAACTTTATTTATATATATAAAATTAATGGAGAAATATTAAATATCGTGACTCGATTAGGCTAGCAAGCCACTCGAGCCGAGTATTTATAAACTCGAACTCGAGAGCTACTCGAGTAGCTCGAGCTCGAGCTTGACTCGATTTGGTTAGAGTCGGTTTCAATCTTTTTACGAGTCGAGCATGAGTAGATTGCGAGTTGACTTGACTCATTTAGAACCCTACGTTGAGCATCCAAGGATCTAGATTTGACCCCTTACGGATTACTGACGTGGAGCATCCAAGAATCTAAATTAGATATGTTTTAGATTGCAGACGTGGAACTTCTTCGTAGCGCTTATGCAAACAATTCTCTTTACAGATTGCTGATGTAGTCGATTCACATGTATTTTGGGTCACTGAATTTGGCCCAAAATACCAGACCAGTATTTTTGGGTCTCTAAAAAGTTAGAAAGGGGGTCAAAGGCCCACCAAAGGCCACCCAAAGACCATTTGCAAAGATTCAAGGTCAAGGCCCAAGACTCAGACCCGGGCATGGGCACAAGCCCGGCTCGGTTAGCCATGAGGGTGGCGGCGATGGTGTGCTTGTTGTTCATGGGTTAGAGTCCCCTGAACCTTATTTGAATACCGTAATAAACTCTTACTTATATAATGTAAAATTCTTTAATAATTTTTTGACGTGGAACATATTAAAATAACTATTATTTTAATTTATTTTTTTCATATAAAATTCCTCCACATCAGTATTGATATTTTCACTTAGGTATTGATTTCTCTCTCACTGTCATTTGATTTTGAGATCAATTAAAAAATATCATAACAATCTACTTCGCGAGTAGAACGTATCAATTCTAGTAGTTTCTCTTAAATTACTGTTTTGTCCTCCAATAAATTTGGTTAAACTAGAGTATTAAATACTCTTCCTAAACTAAAATTCCACATATCTTTATCTAGACAATCCTAAATTCTTAAAAATTATATATTTACGATTTAATTGCACATAAAATCATCACATTTTTATTATAATAAAATTTCAATCTAATCAGCAATTCGAGTTCACGGGTAGAATACCTCATGATGGAAAATGACGTAAATCCTACCGAGAAAATATTAACCTTTGGTTATCTGAAAGGCTGATCTCCCACTTTTGTGGACATTGAAAGCTAAAACCCTATTAGTTTCCACATGTACTAATCAGTACAAGTTATTTGTTTCAACAATTTATATATATTTTCTTATTTAGTTGCTGGGTCAAGAAGGCAGAGTGACTGTTTTGACATTATTGAACATGTGTGGGATCAAATTAATTATGACATAATTCTGCAAGATTCTTTAAACATTATCAATATTAGGATTAATTATGTGTCACAAATTTGATGGACCCAGAAACATCATATTGTTCATCTGTTTGTGTTTATCTTGACACTATATATATATATAGTTCACATGCTAATGGGCTTGATTGAATGTATAAAAAAATCCCATCATTAATATAATTTAATGACTAGGACTTCGAAATGCAGACGAAGGATGAGTATGTTGCAAGCAAGATTATGAAATTATTGTGTATTGTTGATAAAGAAAACGGCGTGAAATTGAAGAATGAGTTTTTACATGCATATCTCTAGATCATGTGAAAATGAGTTTAAAAACATATATACGTCGGAAAAATTAAAGCGAGGAGAAAATCATGTTTATCATCGTTGTTTAAGAATAGGAATTAATTTTTTTTTTTTTTTTTGGTGTATGGATGAGTTGATATTCTAGGGTTGTCATCAATTACGGTGACTACTTAGGTATAAATTTAAAATTGTAATGGTAACATTACAAAAAAAACGGTGATTAGCGACCGCAAAACAGTCGCAAAATTGATTTAGCGGTCGCTAAAACATTAGTCGCAAATATTTTGCTACCACTTTTTGGTAGCGGTCGTTAATTTACGACCTCTAAAGCGGTCGCAAAATTGGTCGCAAAAATGTCCGGGTATCGTTATTTTTTAATTTTGCAAACTATAAATTATAAAATACAAATTTGACGACCGCTATTAGCGGTCGCTAAATGTTCAGAATATTTTAATATGAAATTTTATTTTATATTTTGCGACCGTCTACGGCGGTCGCTAGCTTTTTACGTAGCAAAAACAACGTGGCCAATGTATATGAGCCACATTGGCCACGAACAACATCTTAATCATATCATCACATATTGTATATGAGTCTTATTTGGCTCAGAATAAATATTGAAACTTCGTGCCTGCAAGGAGTCGAACTCGCGATTTCTGGGCATCTCAGAGGTGGTTGTTCCACTCGGACACTTGCTCATTTCGTTTACTTCTGTGCAACTAATTGTATGTAACTCCAAATTAAGTTACGTTTTTTTTAAATTCATCAAATGAATTCCTTTTCGTATCTAATTTATTAATGTATATATATTTCAATAAATTTTAAAAAATGTTATAAATTTAATAATTTACATTACTATTTTTTTTTAAATTTTATTCGTCTTTTTCAATTAATAGTATATAATTCCAAATTGTGTCTCTTTTTTTTTTTTTAAATTCATCAAATTAATCCTTTGATACTTAATTTAAATATTTATATATTTCAACCATAATAATGTAATGTTATAAATTTAATAATTTACAATACCAAAATTTTAATTTGTTCATTTTTATTCAATTAATTGTATATAACACCAAATTAGCCACAATTTTTAATATTATAAATTACTAAAATTTGATTTTAAAAAATTAACTTTGATGTAATTAAACATACTATTGTAAACATTCAAAATATATTAACATAAAGTTAAAATGCTTAATATTCAATTTAAAAAAAAGTGTTCAACATATAAATTAACTACTCGTTAGAATTAAAATCGTCTCATCCTTCAAGATCCACACCCTCGTCACCCTCATTCGCACGAGGAGACGCACCCACACCGGGACCACGACACGCACCATGACCCGCACCACGACCCGCACCACGACCCGCACCGGCATTTGCCTCATCATCCGAGTCCTCCGGAAGTGGAATGTCGGTATGCTCGGAAACTTGAGTCAACCAAGCATGCATCTTCCTTTCTTTCCTCTCTTGCTTGGACAACTTGTCCTTCAACTCGACCACTTCATGCTGCAGATCGATGTTTGGCTGAGAGGACATTGAATATGATGATTAGGTCCGGCGGTGCGTCTGACGGACAACCTTACTGTATCCTTTCAACCCTAGTATCTTGCCCCTATTGATTCCGGCCAAATCAATATAGAGGCGGTCCTCATCAATAGGGGTAGGTGTAGGGTTCTCCGGAGTAGGTGCCGCTTGTGTCTGAGCCTCATCGAGAGCAGTTCTGAACTTGTTCTGAAATTAAACTAAATAGAATATTAATTTTATTTTAATAGAATAATTAAAATCTATTTACAAGTACATTCTAATTAGATACTTACATGAAGCTCGATGGTGCGAGAATATGTGGATTTCCCAGTCTCATTCACTGGGTGAAGAAAGGAAAGAGACTTGAAGAGTTTGGGCTTCCGTCCGTGCGCTTCCTCCTAAAAAAATTAATTATAATAATTTAATTAAATATAAAAATTAAGAATTATAAATCGAAATACTTACAAAGGGGAGGCCGTGCTCGTAAGCGGTTCGGGAGCCACCCCGATGTATGGCGACTCCTTCTCCGTTAGGGTTGCTCATGCGATTTCTCGCGCCTTACGAGCCCTCTCATGGTGCTCCGGATCACTCCAGTAAGCCACCAATCCTTCCCTAATCAGTCGTTCATCATCCTTCACCAAGTCAACCGTCTTCCCTACTACCCATTTTCTCTTGAACTTGCAGACGATTTCCTTCATTCGGCCCTGTGCTTGACTGCACCATAACTCCTCCACCCTAGCATCATCTGCCGGAACTCAAAAGCACAATTTCTGCAATTCAAACAATTCAAAACAATTAATTATTCAACTTTTAATAATTACTCAAAATATTAATAATTATATACCTTAAACTCTTCAAACATCGCTTTCCTCGTGGTCCCAGGTACACCAGTCCACGATCCTACTCCATAAGGCCATGTGACCGACAATATGCACGTCGTGACATTCTCAGTGACCACGTGGCTCGGAAGCAAGCTGGATTAAAAAAATATATTTGTAATTATTATATAACAATAAAAAAAATATTTAATTTACTTATTGTCCCTCCTTTACTTCAATGAACTGTCGGGTCTCATGTAGAGGGTGTTGCCGTGATGAAGATCCGGTAACTGATGATGAAACTCCTGCCCCAGGAGACTGGGAGGGCGGGGGCATCAGAAACTCGGGGGCTCGAATCTCTGGTAGAGGGAGGACTCGTGGCCTCCTTCCTCTCCCTCTCCCCCTCCTTCTCCCTCTCCCCTGACCGTCACCCTCAATCTGGTCGGGTTGTTGACTCATCTATACCAAATTGTACAAATAACAATTCAATTTAACAATTGATACTATTAACAATTATACATTAATACTATTAACAATTATACACAAATACAATTACGATTATACACTAATACAATTACAATTATACACTAATACTATTACTATTATACACTAATACTATTACTATTATAAACAATAAACATACAATAAACAATAAAATACAAACATAATCACAATATAAACAATAAACATAAACGATAAACATACAAACATATAAACATACAAATAAACAAAATAATCATACAAATATAATCGGTATAAACATATAAACTTACAAATAAACATAAACAATAAACAATAATCATACAAACATAATCGTGTAAACAATAAACATACAAATAAACAATAAACATACAAACATAATCACAATATAAACAATAAACATAATCGGTAAAAATATATAAACGGTAAAAAATATATAAACATACAAACAATAAAAATATATAAACCGTAAAAAATATATAAACATACCTTTCATCGGAGGAGGCGACGACGGCGGGAGGCAGGACGAGGTGACAGCGATGGCGGCAGGAGGAATCGGCGGCGGCAGGAGGAAGCGGCAGCGCAGTGGAGGAGGCGACGGCCGACAGCGCAGGTGAGGAGGCGACGACGACGATAATTTTGGTAAGGGGGTAATATTTGGAAACTGTAAATTCGATTATGGCGAAAAGGGGTTATATTCGGTGTTGATTTTAGCGACCGCCAAAAGCGGTCGCAAAATAAGGTAAGGCGGTCGCAAATTAAAGTAGTGGCCACGTGTCGAAACCGAATGAATGGTAAAATGCGGTGTTTTGCGACCGCTTCTGGCAGTCGCAAAATGAAATGAAGCGGTCGCAAATTCCTAATTCGAAATTGTTAACCGCCTTTTCAGCCCGCCCTTTGGTTTTAAATTTTGCGACCGCTTTTGGCGGTTGCTAATTGTTTTTTTTTAAAACTATTTTCTTATATTATTATGTTAACCCTGTTAATTATATTATAATGTTTATATAATAATACTAATCCCAAATTTTAAAAAATGAAAATGTTAACTAATTAAACATATATACAAAATCATTGTCTTAATCATCCTCGTCATCATTATTTTCCTCATTATCATCATCTTCCTCTTCATCTTCATCATCATCATCTTCCTCGTCATCATCATCTTCGTCTTCCTCCTCATCTTCTTCCTCTTCATCTTCATCTTCATGTACTTCTTCTCATTCCTCTTCGTTCTCAACAATTACCATATCTGGATTTGCAGCCACTAAATCAACTGTAGAATTTATACCTTCGTCCTGAACCACTGTTTGAGCCTCTTGCACTTCAGTTTGGAATGGATCTTCAAATTGTGCAGTTTCTAATGTGGATAAATTAGGCATTTCCACCAACGACCTTGCTTTGACCTTCACCACTGTTCTTAAGTTCGATTTGCCTGAAATCGGATACTTGCAATAATAAACCTGAGATGCTTGTGATGCAAAGATGAAGGGGTCGTATGCAGCTGGATATTTTATGTTGATGTTAATATCAACAATCTTGTAGTTTTGCATGGACACTCTTCCCTTCTCGACCCGGATCAAACCATTCACAGAAGAACAAAACTATTTTTCTCTGTAGCCACCCTGGATATTCAACTTTAACCACCTCTTGCAACACACCATAGTAATCGACCGGTGATTCGTTGAAGTTTCCACTGGTAACGCAAACACCGCTGTTTGAAGTGGCTTTTACTGAAGCATACGCAGCTGTGTGAAATTTAAGAACATTTGCATAGTACCCATTATAACAAATCACTTGTCGTAGTGGTCTTTTGCTCAAAGCTTCAAGATGTGGATTCTGAAGCTGATTACTTAGTCCCTACAAATATAAAATTATTACAAGATTAATACTATTAACTTTGTGGCGAATATATAATATGAGGTAGTGTTATATACCATTTTTTGGAACCAAAACGTGAATTTGTTGTGTACTGCATCATACACCGTTGTTTCTCTGATGCATGGTAATTGTTGACGAGTTTGTTCACAAAACATCCTTACATATCAGAAACACTAGTATTAAAATACTAACATAACTTCAAAATATGACTAAAAATATAAAACTCACTGTATGTATGGTTGAACCTCCGGCGTATTCATCAAAGCATACGAATGTATCGTCTCTTCTTCCCAGTCACTTTGGAAATACCGTTTGGTCCCCTTACCGAGTGGTCGACCTGCATGTAAGAATACCGACAGCATACCATCGAACTCACGAAGAGGATGATCTTCTGCGTGACCATCATAGTTGTGAGGCTCGTTTCTGACTCTCGTTTGAACTTGATCACCGAAGTAATAAGAACAGAATGTACCAACTTCTTCAGTAAGATAAGCATTAACAATGGACGCTTCAATGTGTGCTGTATTTCCAATATTACGTTTCAAGTTGTGGAGATACCTAAAAATAGTAAATTAAATATTTAATGAACAATAAAATAACATAAAAATTAGAAAGAAACAAATCAATAAATAAATTTATACTTACCTCTCAAAAGGGTACATCCACTTATACTGCACTGGACCACCATGTAAAGCTTCATACGGTAAATGAACAGGTAAGTGCTCCATCGAGTCAAAGAAATTGGGTGGAAAAAGTTTTTCCAACTTGCACAATATAAAGGGATGTCTCTATCCAAACGCTGCATGTCATCCACTTTAATCATTGAGGCCGTTAAATCTCTAAAAAATACACTCAATTCTGTGATGACACTCTATACATGCTTCAGAAGTGAGTACCGAAAGGCAATCGGTAGCAACCGCTGCATAAAAACATAACAGTCATGACACTTCATCGGACCGATCTTCCCAGTTTCTGGCTCAAACGACCTACCCATGTTGGACACGTAATTGTCCGGAAAGCGCAGTTCCTTCACCCATTGACATAATTTTTTCTTCTCTACTTTGAAAATTTGGTAGCATGATTGTGGAAACTCACCTGGTCGTCGACCACTGGACAGAGTAGGACGAGAACAGAACTGACTTAACTCTTGTCTGGATTTTGCAGTGTCTTTGGTCTTGCTTTCTGTATTCAAAATCGTGTGGAACAAGTTATCAAACACATTCTTCTCTATATGCATCACAACCAAGTTGTGTCTAATCAATAATTTACTCCAATAAGGCAAGTCCCAAAAGATGCTCCTCTTCTTCCAACCTCCTCGGATCCGTTTATTGTGTTCCATTGCCTGCTCCTCAGCCATTTTCCACAAGTCAGTTATTGTAACCTCTCTCAACAACGAATCACCTAAAATAAAATATGTACTGTTAAACTAAATATACAAAACTCTTATAATAATTAAGTATTGGTTAAAATATAAACAATGTATAAATACCTGTTCGAACTCGTGGCCTTGGACGCTTTACAAGAGGTCTACCCTTTAGAAAATTATGTCTGTCCCTCCGAAAGGCATGATCATCACATAGAAACTTCCTGTGGTTGTCGAACCATGATATCTTTCTACTCTTTGGAAGATAAAATGCATCAGGCTCATCCATGTAGTACGGTCACGCTAGTCTTCTAGCTGTCGACCACCCAGATAACATTAGAATATGCTGGAAAGTCGCTGATGGTCCATAAAACAGCAGCCCGTAACGTGAAGTTCTCCTTTCGGTACACATCGAACGTCTCTACTCCTGAATGCCACAAATATAACAACTCTTTAATCAACGGTTGAAGGTAGACATCCAGTTTATGCTTCGAGTTGTGAAGACCAGACACCAACACAGTGAAAAATATGTGTTGAGGCTTCATGCACAACCAAGGGGGTAGATTGTACGGAGTCAACAAAACAGGCCACAAAAAATACTTCTTCCCGTGCATACCGAATGGAGCAAATCCGTCTGTGCACAAACCAAGTCTCACATTTCGCTTCTCACTCACAAAATATGGGAACTCTCTATCAAGATGTCTCCACGCATTAGAGTCTGCAGGATGACGCATCTCTCTGGAATTCTGACCAGAACACTCCTCAGCATGCCATGTCATGTCTTTTGCTGTGGCACTCGACTGATATAACCTCTCTAGACGAGGAGTGATGGGAAGATAATACATCGACTTGAAAGTTGTCTTTTTCCTACGATCAGAGGGTTTGAACCTAGGGTGGCTTCACATCCTGCACTGATTAATGCTCTCGTCGTCGCCCCAAAACAGCATGCAACCATTAGTACACCAATCAATCTTCTCAAACGGTAAACTCATATCCTTCAACAGCCTCTTACTTTGATAGAAATTTTCTGGCGCTGTGTTCTCTTTTGGTAGGGCCCGTTTAAACAACTTTATTGATTGTAGACTTTCTGACTCACTTTGCCTTCACTTTTGATGGACAACATCTGAGCGTTGAATGACAACTGAGTCTCAATATCACAACCAGGAAATAATTTTTGATCGACAGATTTGAGCATCTTGAAAAATTTCTTTGAACGGGAATTTGGTTCCTCCTCCATAGATGTATGGTGAGCACCCAACCAGACTCATCAATCATCGTATGATACCATTGGAATTCATCTAGCTCATCCAATGGTGTAGACGGGTCGCAGCTCGAACCACCAATCTCAAATCTCTCACCTCCACAACTACTCAAGTGATCATAGAAGGCAATCATTGTTTCCAAATTATAATTCCACCTACTTTCGCCATGTCCAGTTCAATTATAATAAAATGGAGTAAAATCGAACCTCACAAGATGAGTTTTAACCTCATATATGCTAAAAAATCTCCTGTTACTGCACTTTTTGCCTGAACAAGGACATCTAATCCGACCACAACAATCCATGCAATTTGTTTTACTACAAACAAACGTAATAAACTCATCAAGTTTCTCGCAAATTTCATAGTTCATATTTTCTTGTATCAAACGAGGCATTTCATACATCCAACGACGATCAGGGAGTTCCATCTGATACAAAGTAAAAATACATCACATATAAATTCTAAAAAAATTCGGCAGAGTTTCGACTATAAACAAACATATCCAATTTTTTAAAACAAAAAATCAACTATAATCAATTACAATAATTATTCACATTATCATTCTAATACATGCATATTATAAATTCTAAAATTTAATTATTCACAATAACACTTAATTATCAAATATATCTATATAATACACAAAATTAAAAATTAAACAGTAAAATTATAAAAACGTACGGTGAATTAGCGAAGCAACGAGCACAATATAATAATAGACCTCCACAATTGCCACCAACACGTTGAAACAATGCTTGTTTGAATATGGGAGGATTTTGTGATAGGAATTGGGGTTTTCCCCCGAAAAAAACTGAAGAAAAAAAGGGCAGAATGTGTTCTATAATCTCGTATTAGCGACCGCTTTGGCGGTCGCAAAACAATAAAATTGAATGGGCCAATAATTGGGCAACAACCCTAAATCTGATCCGCAATTTGCGACCGCCAAAGCGGTCGCTAAAATTAAATATTTACTTTTCCGACCGCCATTAAGCGGTCGCTAATATTAATACTCGAACCGGTTCTTTAATTTCGGGTTGGTGGCTAAGGTTTTAACATTTTGCGACTGCCTATGCGGTCGCTAATTTCAGTGAAATATTAGCGCAAAATTGTTAAATACTACCTCCGTCCCAGGAAAGTCTGCGGTACTTTCCTGGGCACAGGTTTTAAGAAAAAATGTAATGAGTAGAATGTGTATGGTGGAGATTGTGAGGTAAAGATTTTAGAGGTGGAGATTTAAAGGAATATTTCCATTTTGGGAGTATGCAAACTTTTGTGGGACAAACTAAATAGGAAAGTGTGCAAACTTTTGTGGGACGGAGGTAGTAAATCATTTGCGACCGTTTTCCGGCAGTCGCAAAACAGTCGCTAATGTTTCAAACTTCACCAAAATGCCAAAGCGATCGCAAAAGGGGTCGCTAAACTCTATTTTTGCGACCGCTTTTTTGGCGGTCGGTAAAACGAACTTTTTTTGTAGTGTAATGAGTATCATTAAGGAGGTAATTACTATGGAGTTAGGGTTACCCTTTTTTAACATATTTTTATGATTTCATTCATGTACAACAAATAATAGTACCAAACACTACTAATGAGAATGAATCCTAATTTTCATTCATTCTCATTCCCCACTCTCATTATCTCCCAACAAACGGCACCTTAATTTAATTGACTACCATTTTTCTATGAGTAAATCTCTCGCATTGGGTGCACCATGCAGTTTAAATACATTAATTACAATTGAATCAATCACCAATTAAAATTTGTTTAACGAAATTCAATAGTTGATCACGTTTAAAGAGTATTTGACTTAGCTTATAAATTATTTAAAAACAGGGGTTTGGTATTAATTTATACGAGAACGATAATAAATATCATTAAGGGGTTAATATAAAAAATAATATCACATGCTGTTAATGAGAATGAATCCTCATTCATTTTCATTTATCACCCTTATTACCCCAATCAAGTGGACCCTTTTATTCTTTAAATATTTGGTAATAAAATGTTGACAAATTATAAAATATTAAAATTAATAAATTCTCCTTAAAATTATAAAATATTAAAATTAAAATATCAAATGAATAAGTTTGGATAATATTATTGTTTACGGTACCTGTTGTATATAATACACCGTTCTTAATTAGAACTCAAATTGCATATTAACTCAATTTAACTAAACCTTTTAATTAATATTACTTCTCGAGTTATAATTGAAGAAAACAAATTAATATTCGTATTTTAGTTGTGCAATACTTATATAGAAATTTATACTGTAGAAATATCAATTTTTGGAAAATTCGTTGGTCTAAACCGGGTCGAGTCGGATTTGGACATATTTTTTTCAAAATTCGCTCAACTTGCAATTCCAGATTTTTTTGCTTCCAGATATATTACAATTTGGGCAAATGCATGTTACAATTAGGCAAAATCTGTGTTAATAATTCTTAAAAAAATTAATTTTTTGTATTTTTCAAGTAACTATAAAGAAAATATGTATTTTTGCAAGAATAAATATGTGTTCCTTAATTTATTTTTTATTCTCTTTGTTGACTTATGTTAATAATATATTGTTCATGTACTAATACATCATTTAATACTTTATATATGTTATATAAAATATAATATATATTTTTCTAAGGACAAATAAATGTTTGTATGTACAGTAACACACATTTGATCTTGCAGTAACACACATTTACTCTAATTATAATATACATTTGCAGTAACACACATTTACTCTAAATATAACACACATTTCCAGTAACACAAATTTACTTTAATTATAACATACATTTGCAGTAATACATATTTACTCTAATTGTAACACATATTTGCTCCTCAATTTGTGTTATTAGATGAGCATATATGTGTTACTATAGGAAAAAGTGTATTTTTATTAAAAATAAATATGTGTTACATATACAATGTAATATATATATATGTGTTACATTGCATGAAAAATATTTTTACTTCTACAAAAATAAATGAATATTTTTAGAAAACAACATTTAATCTGATTGTAACACACATTTTGCCTTAAAGTAACATGCATTTGCCATACCTAAGAGCGAAAAAAACTGAAATTACAAGTTGCGCGAATTTTGGAGAAAAATACTCAAATCTGACCCAACCCGGTTTAGACCTGCAAAATTTTAAAAAATAGATATTTTTACGGTAAAAATTTGTCTATAGTTTTTATCATTTTAGTTAAAGAAATTGACCGATCAGTTTCTCATATACAGATGGATAAATATTGATTATCAATGGACTTATATATCGGAAAATATAATATAGTTAAAAGATGAGTAATCATATATATATATATACTTTTAACCAATAGTGTTAGGAAAATTAAATAAAAAATTGATTCTATAATTTTCTTTGAATTCAAAATTTTAGATGAGATAAACTTTTTTTATCAGAGTTTAGACTCGCCTCTTCAAAAAAGAAAAGTTGAGAGTTCAACCTAGGAGTGAGGGAAAGTATTAGAAAAATTAAATAAATAAATTAATTTCACACCTTTCAACAATTGAGACAAATTTTTTTCAAGGTGCTAGCTGGTATTACACTGATAATATTTGTTTTCTTATATATTCAAATTTATACAAGTATTTTTTCTTTAAAGTTTTCAAGAATGAACTAATAATTCTAGATTGGTTTTTAATGTGTAAAACAAAATTCTCAACAACTGCTGTAATTTTTTATGTAAGATGAGAAGTTTAAGGGGTACTTCTTGTACACTTGTAATAAAATTTATTGTGAATGAAAGATTGTCTTTTTACTAATTATTTAACTAACACAATAAAAATAAGCTTTTTTTTTTTGTTTCTCTATAACTACTACCTATGTACAAATAATTAGGAGTGTCTGGTGAAATTGCCGAGAGAATAGCGGGAATGTATTTTTGTGTTTTACCCTCAATTATTGTTATTGTTAGTGGGTCTAAAATTACGCGAACTAGCTTAATTAGGTGTTGAAGAATTTGAGATAAATAAATTTATCTCAAATCAATTGTTAAAGATTGAAATAAAAATGATTTATACGAATTAATTATTGTGTTAGTTCCACGACCGGTTTTGAGTGTTAGCTTGATATGTATAAAGGTTAAATAGGCAGCTTTAAATTCAGATATAAATGATCAACTGAGGAATTCATTATAAGAAGACTGCTGATCTACCATTGAAAAATCTGTCAACCTAGTCAATCTCTTGTCAGGATTGTCGACCGATACAAGCTCTACTGACAACTTAATTGTACCTATTGGGATACAATTTGAGGATTTTGATTAGATCCCAAAACCCCTTGATGACTTGCCTAGGTATAGTTGGTCAGGATGATAGATTTTAAGATAGTCAAGAATAGTTGTTCTATTCACAGGTATTCAGTTCAGGGGGAACACTGAAGAATGAAGATTGAGGGAGACGTCCACAAGATCTGAAGTCAGACGAGCATCCAATCCTGAAGGTCCAGTTCGTCCTGAAGACAACTGACCTGAAGCTGATCCTGAAGAACATGAAGATCGTCCTGAAGCTGAGAAAAGTCATCCTGAAGAATTCCACTAGTGATGTTCCTACTGAGTACTCTAAGCATGCTCAGGTGAGGACTCACTCAGTGAGGGGCATGTGTAACCTGAGTGATTGGGCTGAGTATCATCATTACTGATACTTGTAAGTCCTGAAAAAAATGGTTACATGTGCAATGGAGAGGTAGCACTTATGCTAACTACTGAGGACAAAAGGAATGTCAGCAACTCCGTATTAAGACAAACATTTATTCTTAGTATAGAGCTGGAGACTCAGAGTTTTAAATATACGAGGAAACAAAAATTAGTTGACAAACTTTTTGTTGGACAAAAAGCCAGTGAGGAGGCGACACGTATGTTCAGAGACTGCGCTGCATTTAATGCACCTCAGAGTCGCAAGCGGCGGATCAGAGTATTTCCATACTTAGTATGGGAAAGTCAAAACAAGTACAACCACTGTTTGCACCTACCTAATATAGGAAGATTTGAAAAGATCAGAAGACCTTGCCCCCATTCAAGGTTACGGGAAATTTCCAAGCAAGAAATCTCCAAGAATCCAAGTGCTCAAAGCATACATTAAACAACACTCAGCAAATTTAAATTTTCCTAGTGTTGTAGTAGGTTTTATTTTTGTATATTGCTTAGAGTGATAATCCTAATCATTAGATTTGGTTTGTTAGAAAGGATTATCATAACCTTAGTTGGAAACCAGAAAACCAAACCCCTCAGTGTGTGAGAAGGTTGGTGGAAAGAATTGGGACTTGTAAAACGCCCAGGGGTCGAGTTCCTTAGAGAGGAAGGAGGCTATTCGTGCACCTTGGCATGTTTAAAACAAGCTCCGATCCTTAGTGGAAGAGGATCGCTTCCTGTTCAATCAGGTCATGGACGTAGGAGTTAGTTATCTTCGAACAACGTTAAAAACGCCCCTGAGTGCTGATTTACTTATTGTTCAGGATCATAATTGTCATTCATTTTAAAATGAGCATGCAGAATAAGTTTTACAACTTCAGGAGAAACCAATTCTCCTGAGCATAATCAGTGCACCAGCCTTAATAACTACTTTTCTAAGCAAACGGAAATCAGTTTTCAGGAACTAAAATGAGTAGAAATTTAAGGGCTCACTTTCGCACGTAACTCTAGCTTACTGAGATAGCTATCCAACTGACTAGCTTCCTGAGCGGTCAGTAGGTGGGTTATCTTTACTGAGCTTCCGAGAGCACTTGACTCAAACTCAGACTATTTGTCTCCTGACTGATCAGTCACTGCTTTCCAGTGAGAATCATCAGGATCTTCCTGACTGAGTTTGTAAGAGTATTTTCCTGAGATTTCAGAAAAACTGACATCAGTGTATGCCCCCCCATACACTGATTATTACTCGTTTTGTGACCAACAAGTGGAATCAGAGCACAGGTCACGAGTTCGAGTCCCCCATGGTGCAAATAGTGGTATGCTTGGCTTCAAGTCAGGCTGCTGCTAGGGGGGATTGTTGGGAGAATCCTAACAGTCTCCTACCTTGGAGGCGAGTTGCACTCAAGTCCACTCATTCGCTCGATTAAAGGCATAGTTGTATGCTGCCCATGGCGCTGAAGCTAGATATGGACAAAGGGAAATAAAGTAGCACCTTACTACTAGTCCGGGCTTTTACTCTAGTGGCAAGCGCTTGATCCTATAATTGGTCCCACAGGCAGCACGCAATTATGCCTTTAATCGAGCGAATGAGTGGACTTGAGTGCAATTTGCCTCCAAGGCAGGAGACTGCTTGGATTCTCCCAACAATCCCCCCTAGCAGTAGCTTGATTTGAAGCCAAGCATACCACTATTTGCACCATTAGGGACTCGAACCCATGATTTGTGCTCTGATACCAATTGTAGGATCAAACGCTTGCCACTAGACTAAAAGCCCGAACTTGTAGTAAGGTGCTATTTTATTTCCCTTAACCCATATCTAGCTTCAATGCCATGGGCGGCATGCAACTATGCCTTTAATCGAGCGAACGAGTGGACTTGAGTGCAACTTGCCTCCAAGGCAGGAGACTGCTAGGATTCTCCCACCAGTTCCTAATGGGATGATTACAGCTTCTCTGAAGCCCATTATTTTGTGATTATAATCTTCAATGTAAGACTCATAATCACCTAACTGGTCTAGTGTATTCTTGAACAGTGTGTTCGTATATGCTCCAGTGTCAACTAACAGTCGGTGGACTTGGGTGTTCATGATGTTGGCGCTGATGACGAACGAGTCATTGTGTGGGATGATAATGTCATCCAAGTCTTGCTGGGAGAGTGTCAATTCAGTTGTCAGTTTGGATTGTGACCTTGATCCTATCTCTAGCACCTGAGTAACATCACAGATTTCTGATGTGACGAACACCACACCTGCACCGGCTACTTCTTTGTGTGAAACTCCATCAAAATATATCTTCCACGAAAGAGAAGTTTCAACCTCCAAACCATCTTCATCTGGGAGATCATCAGTCAGCTCCCATTCAGCGGTGATCGGATGATCGGCTAAGAAGTCAGCAAGCACCTGCCTTTTGATAGCTTTCTGCGGCACATAGACAATGTCGAACTGCTGTAGTTGAAGATACCATCTTGCAAGTCCATTGGAGAGAACCGGCTTGAACATGACGAACTTCAGTGGATTTACTTTGGAGATGAGTCGGACAGTGTGAGCTTGGAAGTAGTGCTTCAACTTCTTAATTGCAAAGATAAGTGCCAGGCATATCTTCTCGATCTGTGAATAGTTCAGCTCATTCGGCACTATCATTCTGCTCAGATAGTAGAGAGCATTTTCCTTGGCTTCATCATTCTCTTATGCTAGCAAGGCCCCAACTGATCTTTCTTGGGCAGCTACATAGAGTATCAACGGACGTCCAACTATCGGAGCAGACAACAATGGAGGCTTCATCAAGTAAGCTTTGATGCTGTTGAAGGCGTTCTCACGGGCTTCATCCCACTTGAATGGATTGCCTTTCTTCATGAGGTGGCTGAAGGGTTGACATCTGCCCGCCAGATTTGACATAAATCTTCTCAAGTAAGCCAGTTTTCCCTGCAAACTCTTGAGCTCACCGATGTTGCAAGGCTTCGGCATTTTTAGAATTGCGTCAATCTTTGCCTGCTCAATTTCTATGCTTTGATTTTTAACGATGAATTCGAGGAACTTTCCTGAAAAGACTCCAAAGGAAAATTTCAATAGATTCATTCTCAATTGATATTGTCTGAGCCGTTCAAAGACTCGTCCTAAGTCTTGCAGATGATCACTCAGCCGCTTTGATTTCAACACCAAGTCGTCCACATAGCATTCAGTGCTTTTATGGAGCATGTCGTCAAATATATTCTGAATTGCGCTCTGATATATTGTACCAGTATTTTTCAACCCGAATGGCATGACTTTGTAGCAGTAGTCCGGGCATCTCTTTGTAGGTCCATGCGAACACGTCCCTGAACTCTTCCAAGAGCTTTATGCATGCCTCTTCTTCCTCTTTCGTCAGCAAGGCACTTATGTAAGTTGGTTGAGGATCGCTTTCATCTCCTAAGTTGACCTCTTTCAGCTTATCAACAGTTGTTTTGACAACTTCCTCGAACTCTGGAGGAGCATCTTTGGCGTCTTCTTCAACAAGAAAGGCTTCATCAGAGATGGTGATGTGGTTCACAGATGTTGTTTCTTCTCTGACTTCTTCTTGACGTTCATAGAGGATAGTCTGCCTCATTCGACCATCTCTTCCTCTAACAAGGACTATCCTCATATTTCTGGTGTCTTAAGAGATAACTCTTTGTCTAACCATCAAGCAACTCTTCTTTGCACAACTCTGCTTCATTCAACTTCTTCAGGGGCCGGCTGTTGGACAATGCGGGTGTTGACGAAATTTGAAGCAACACTTTCTCTATCATCATCATCCTCTCGGGTGTAGATAATTATCTGCCACTTTGCTTTCAAAACTCTCCTGCAAGATACATTCAAGATAGTCTGCCGCTTCATGAGAGATGGAATCAAGCTTCGAACTTGTGGTATTGAGGAGGTTTGGCAATCTTCTTTCCCCATCGGTTATTCTTCCACTGTGGTCCCTACCTCTCGAAGACAGAGACTCTATTTATCTTTCTTCCATTCTTGTCAAAGACATCTTCCGTAAACGAAAGTTCACCATCTGTAATGTTTAATGTGCTGGCACTCACTCTTTTGAACGCGATGCAAACTGGGGCTGGTGCTTCATATCCAAGACCGACTTTGTTGTTCTTGGCAGGAACATACATACTCTTCCTTATCGGCTTTTGAGCAGCTTTATCATCCTTGTTTGCGGCTTTCGCAGCTCCAATGGTTTAAATCTTTGATGCTAGGATCTCTTGAGATTTGTATCTAGCTTGAACTAAGAGTTTGAAAGTTTGAGGACCTCAGTGATTTCTCCATACTCTGTCTTAGCTTCAAGAACAGGTCGGGTGAACCCTTTAAGCGGTTGTGGAGATAACTTTGTTAAATCCAGTTTGGTCAGAGGCAGTATTAGCTCTTCTAGCGCTTCATCACTGTCAACATGTTTCTTCCTTTTATCTAGATGAGGTGACATCGCATCTTTACTGCCCCCTGCGGCTTGAGCATCTTTTATAACCTCTTGAGGTGATTCTTCTTCTTCAGCTTGGGTAGTATGCTTAAGGTAGTAGTTGGCATCTGAAAAGTAAGACTCGGCTTTAGTGAAAGGCTTCGCATCTCCAAACACTCGCTTCACATCACCATCTTTGCAATACTTAAAGCATTGATGCATGGTAGAGAGTATCACGCCATTCTCGTGAAGCCATGGACGTCCTAGCAGCATGTTGTACGACCTCCTTGCATCAATAACGTGGAAGAGGACGGTTGAGACCATTTCATCAATCAACAGGTCTAACGTCATCGTGCCAAGAGCTTGCTATCCCTCTTGGTTGAATTCTTGAATCATCAAATGACTTTTGCCCATCTCATTGACTGTGATGCCCAACTTCTTCATCATCCTCCAAGGTAGGAGATTTACTCCTGATATGCCATCGACTAACATCCGGTTAACTTTTTGTCATCTCGTGTATCCAGTCACGAACAACGGACGGTTGTGCGGTTGTGAGCCCAACAACAAGTCTTCGTCTGTGAAGCTCATCGTCATACCGCAATCAACAGTTGCATTTTCTTTGGGTAGACGGTTTTCACTAGTGCCCACCATGTGACAAGTCACATAGTCACAGTTGTCATCTTCAATAGATATGAAATTTGAAGTAGCTTCCTCATCGAGCAGAATTTTCCCTTGCTCAACTAACTGCATGAATTTGTCCTTGAAGACAAACCAATCATGGATTGGGTGACCCACCAGTGTGTGGTACTTGCAGTACTTGGGGTCGTTGACATGTCCAGCTTCATCTGGCTGCTTCATTTCTGGGAGTTCGATGAGCTTATCTTTCATCAAGTTATCAAAGATACCTGAGACGTCAGTGTCTAGGAATGGATATTGTCTTTGCTGCATTTCATTCAAGGTCGGCTTCCTTTGCGATCTTTCAGGAACAAGAGCAACAATTTTCCCTTTGTCAGCTCTGATTTCTTTATTCCACTGGGTTTTGACAGGCTTTGGGTTTGTCTGCATAGCTTATTTGTGATATGCTTTGACGAATGTTCTGTCCTCTATCTTAGCCTCTGGTTTTTCCCTGAACCTTCGTTGTTCCTGGGTTGGTGGCCCGTCTGATCCGGCTGCTGCCATGCTCGACTCCATGTTGTGAGCTCGAGTTGCCAATTCTTCAAATGTTCTTGACTGGATCCCCTGCAAGATATGTCAGAGACCCCATCGCATCCCTTGGGTGCACATCTCGATCGCAGACGCTTCAGACAGTCTGTCCTTACAGTTGAGGCTAAGATTCCTCCATCGGTTGATATAGTCGATGATGGGCTCATCCTTCTATTGGCGTATATTCGTTAAGTCGATCATGCTAACAGTCCTCCTTGTGCTGTAGAAGCGGTTGAGGAACTCGCACTCCATCTGGTTTCAACTGTTGATAGAGTTAGCCTCCAAGTCGGTATACTAGTTAAAAGCATTACCTTTGAGGGAGCGGACGAACTGCTTCACCAGATGATCGTCATATCTCTCGGCATTGTTGCAGGTCTAGACAAAATGAACGACGTGCTACTTTGGGTTGCCTTTACCATCAAACTGGTAGAACTTTGGAGGTTAGTAGTCGACTAGCATCCTCAAGTTGTTAATCTTGTCAATGTAAAGCTTCGCATAGCTGTGGCTTGACTTAGAGTCGTCTTCGAACTTTCCTTTCACTGTCTCCAGAATGAGTTCTTTGAGTTGGCCGACTTGTATCCCGCCATCAGCTGATATCGGCAGCTACCTAGTAGTTAGCTCAGTTTCAGGTGCTTGTTCTTTGCTTGAAGTCTCCACTTCATCATGCTCTTCAACTTGCTTTCCACGAGCATGACTTGACTCGACACCATCCACTTTGCTAATCAGTTTAGCAATCGTACAGTCTTGTTCTTTGACATAGCTGGCGAGGCTTTCAACAGCTCTAAGCAGACTTGACAGTCTCTCTTCAATGGTCGAAGTGTCTGCCATCATCAACACAGTTGCTCCTGAAGTTGATGAAGAGTTTGACTGGGAGGGAGGAGTTGAGCTTGCTGAATCAACTTCATCTTCCTTAGCAGCACGAGGTGATTTGTTACCAACTGAAGAGTTGGTCTGTGAAGAGGTTTCTTCAAATTGCAACCTCTTTGATAAGCTTCTTGTGACCATGTTGGCTTCAACAGTCTTGGATGGAGCAACTCTAACAAAAATCTTGCGTGCTGAAGAATGTTGAAGACGATTGATGTAGACTTCGAAGGTAGCTTTGTAGTCTTGAAGAGGAGAGATGAAAGGTAGAGTGAGGTCCCACCAGGCGTACCAAATTTGTGATAACAATTCTTGTGTAATAAAATATTAATTAACACTTGAAATGATATACAATTACTTCTCTTGAATTTTGGGTTCTTCTCTCTAACTTATCATTTGATTCTCCTTCAATTTTGACTTAGCTTTTGTCTTGACTTGACTTTGACTGGACTTTGACTTGATAACGCTTATCCAAGGACTGGGTCGTCTTGTTTTGGATTGAACGTTGGTCTGTGGAAGATTTTGATGAAGAACGCTTCAGATTTGATGAAGAACGGTCTTCGAATCTTCAAGGTGGATTTGATCTGGAACACTTGATCGGAGGGGTCTTGGACCTTGATCTCTGATCGGAGCGTGTTTGTGGATGAACTTGATGAAAAACAATTTGAAGATGGTAATGAACACTTATTGTCTTCGAGGTGTTCGTGGACGAGAAATATCTGATCAGGGGGATGGAGCTCCTTATTTTTGATCGAATGGTGTTTCTGGATAAACTTGGTGAAGAATGATTGAAGATGGCGAAGAACGCTTGTTGATCTTCAAAGTGTTCTTCAAGAAAAACATCTGATCAGAGGGATTTGACCTCTTGTCTTGGATCAAACGGTGTTTTGAGAGGGGTTTAAAGAAGAACGGCTTGAATATGGCGAAGAACGGCTTGAATCTTCGAAGAACTTCTTCACATTTGGTGAAGAATGCTTGAATCTTCTTCTTAGCTCGCAAGTTGCTCGTAGAGAGGATATTGCTTGCTTACTCGTTTGTCTTCAATGATTTCGATCTTTCGATGTGTTGAAATGCATGAATATGACCCCTATTTATAGGGTGGAGAGGTGAAGACCTTCCTTATTCGCGCTGACACGTGGCGCGATCTGATTGACTGATGTTAATTTGATAGGTAGCATTTACGAATTGACCAAATTTAGCTTGATTGATTTCCGTCGTCTTATCTATTTATACGAAACACTTATTATTTTGCATAAATAGGACAAATCAGTCATTTATTGTCATTTACAAGTGTCAGAAGACTCGTAATTTAATAATGACTTGTATCGTGTACAATAAATATCAATTTACTATTTAATTAGAGAATTAAGTTGATAAATCCTCAAAATTAAAATAGTAATATATGTTGATATTTATTTAATTTATACATGTGTCATTATTTAATTGGGAAGCAAAATTTATTTGCTTACAATGTGTAAATCAATTAATGTCCAAAAATAAACAGGTTAAAAAATTGTAAAATAATAAAGAGTAGGTCTCTTGTGAACCCGAATTTCATAAACTCATATCACTGTTATTCATATATACTATCACTGTTATAAAATATACTTAATTTTCTTAAAAGTGACACTCTATATGTATAATAGTAATAGTAAATATATATATAACAATGACAATTTATATATATATATATAACAGTGATAGTTGATAAATTCGAGTTCGTCGTGAACTCGGGTTCATATAAATTCTTATCAATAATAATTTCTGCAAATTGAAAACTGTAAATTAATAATTTGTGTAAACTAATTTAGCTTATTGTGTAAAATAACTTCTATTAGTTTGTGCAAAATATGTTCCACGTGTCTGCAGAAAATGAATTGTAAACCTATCTGTAAGTTGAATTTTTCAATGAACTTATTTTAATGTGGAGCTTAAATAGTAAACATAATTGTAAGTTCCCTATTATTTCATTAAAGATATTAGCATAATAGTATTAGTTAATTAATTAAAGGATTAAAATCAAGTTATCATCTGCAGTATATTACTTTTTTTTTATCGGTACATGTTAGTTGTTAATAGTTAGAAGTTAGTTCACCAAGTCCCCAAACACTGCAAGAATTGTCTTCAAGACAACATTATATCTCCCTTAATTCGTTCCCAGAGGGAATCGAACCCGGACCACTCACTCAAATGACTAATCTGGTGGCCAGATGAGCTAACTCACCTGGTTAGTATATCACTTATTTTAATTTGCAACCTGTACTATTTTTTTTATTAGATTTCAATCCGTACTAAGTAAAATTCATTGATTGCTACCTAAAGTCAACTTATATTCTTTTTCTGGGAAGTGCTATATTTTTCAAGGTTATACTCGTCAATCTATATATTATTTATTTACTTAATTGATATTTTAATTATTAACTTTTAAAAAAATGAAATTAAAAAATCTAAATTCTATAGAACGACAACAACAAAATCTTTAATGTTGGAATCTGGAAACAATGATAAATACTTTTATATAACTTTAATGCATGTGTTTTACGGATATATACTTTTAGCTTACGAACCAAATGCGCCTTGAAATGATAAATGCAAATCAGTAACACAGTAAAATAGTTTTATATAAAATCAAGAATAGGTCTCATGTAAAATTTATTTCATAATATGAAATTGATACCATTATATGTAATTAATAATAATTTTAATGCATTTATTTACACTACAATATTTTACACTATAAATTAATATGATATCAGTGAATATATGTAATGGTATCAATAAATTCATGTCATAATATAAGTAAATACATACATTAGTATAAATTTTAGAGTATAAAATCAGTTGACCAGATCTAGTGTAAAACCAATTGTTTTAAAGATATTTTTTTAAGTCAATTCTTTTAAAGATTAATAACGCTGATGGTTTGAGATTAAAAGTACCAAGTATAATTATGAACACAAAATTTAGTATGCATGTGCATGATATCTACTTAAAATTTTAAATTAAATTCAAATTTTAATTTTTCAAAACATACAGACACAGTACACATTAAACTATATATATTTTTCCCAATTAAGATATCATTGAAATAATTTTTTTTAAATCCAAATATATACCATACACATAATACATTAATTATAAAACACAAAAACTTATATAGAAATTTCTACGGTAGAAATTTCTAAAAATAAATTTTAACAAGAAATCAATTCACGCGCGCGGGGCATGAGCTAAATCCCATGCGCTCAAGTCCCAGACTCCCAAGAAACATCCCTCTCGCCAGGTAATAATACATTTTGTAAGCCCATATTGTAATAATACATTTTAATTATTGTAAATTTTAAAAAATAATCAAATAATATTATTTAATAAATTAAAAAATTTACATTTAATATAGTAACACACATTTGTCAATATAGTAACACACATTTGCCCATATAGTAACACAAACTAAAGAGCAAATTTGTGTTACTATTAGAGTAAATGTGTGTTACTATCTTATAAAATGTGTTATTTTACATATATTCATTTGTTTTCATAAAATAAATAATTTTTCACATAATGTAATAGCAAAATGTGTGTTACTATAAGAACAAATATTGATTATTCACAAATATTTATATATTTTTATAGAAATAATTTTTTTTCATATAATAACATATGTATTGCATAAAATAATGTACCTAAATTTAAAGGGATGTTGAATAAATTAAGAAACACATATAAAAATATATTTTGTCCATATAGTAACACACATTTGCCCATATAGTAACACAAACTGGGAGACAAATACGTGTTACTATTAGAGCAAATTTGTGTTACTATCTTATAAAATGTTGTTATTTTACATATATTAATTTGTTTTCATAAAATAAATAATTTCTCGCATCATGCAAGAGCAAAATGTGTATTACTATAAGAATAAATATTGATTATTCACAAATATTTATTTATTTTTATAGAAATAATTATTTTTTCATATAATAACATGTGTATTACATTAAATAATATACCTAGATTTAAAGGGATGATAAATAAATTAAGAAACACATATTTATTTTCATAAAAATATATTTTGTCTTTATAGTAACACACATTTGCATATATAGTAACACAAGTTGGAAGATAAATGTGTGTTACTATTAGAGTAATTGTGTGTTATTGTAAGATTAAATGTATGTAACTATATGTATAAATATTTATTTATAACATAATATTACTTGAATAATTTTTAAAAAACAAAATAATTTAAAAAAATAAAAAAATAAGAAAAACATTAAAAAGAATTGCTTGGGTTAGGGGGTGGGGCGAGAAAGTGTTAATTACAGACAGGCATTGGGTTGGGAGGGGGTAGGGGAGAAATTAGTTAATTAATTATATTTTATTATTATATTAATTAATAATTTGGGTTGGCATGGTTTTGATTTGGGAAGTTATTGATCAGCGTGGGGTTACGTGGAGGAGTGGGCGCGTGTCCTTATTATTTTTATTTTTCTATATTTAGTAATTTCTACGATAAAAATTTCTACACAAATATAACTCATTATAAAATTAGTAGTTAGTACACGAAAAAGCATCTCATGCCACATTATTTCCCCTTTCAAACCAATTAAAATAATTCAAATTGGGATGATCTCGCATGATGTAGTATTGAATTTTATTTCGTGAAATGTATTTTTATTTGATATATAATATTTTTTTTTTAAATTAACTATATTTTTTGTTGAGTAAGATTTTTGCGCACCAAGTACACCGTGCAACTCAAATGTATTTTTATAAAATTACACAATTTATTACTAAAAGAAGTTATACAAATTATTAATGAAAAGTTACACCATTAAAGATACACTTTTCATTAATAATATTTGTAATTTTTTAATACTACATCCGTCCCATTATAAGTTGCTCATTTTGCTATTTTCGTCAATCCCAATATATGTTGCTCATTTGGTTTTTTTTATTTTTTTTGGAAACTACTATTCACTTCATTATTATTATTTTCAATATTTTTTACACTATTTCCATTATTTTTTTTCCATCACATCACCTGTGCTATATTTATATTTTTATACACTTCTTAATAATTGTGTCCAACAAGTATGGACGACTTATAAAGGGACGGAGGTCGGAGGGAGTAGTATTTTGTCTAACTTTTTGAAAATAAATTTAAATTACACAATGCAACTGATATAAACAAGACTAAGACTTTTTTTTTATTTATTCTATATTCTTTTTTTGGAAAGCGAATTTATTCTATGTCACAGTACGTAGAGAAACAAAAAAAAACAATAAGAAAGAAGAAACGGTCGAAATAATTTCTAAATATAGTTAGATACCGGCCTCACATCACCATGTTTTGTTATTATCAACGTCAAATCATGCTGCAGATTAATTATTTTGCTCAAAATAATATTTATTCTAAGATAAAGTATTATGTGAATGATCCACACAATAAATTTTATGGTGAACAATAATTTATTCTAAATATTTTAAAATTTTATTATTTTAAAAATAAATGACATAAAATATTGTATATAAACTAACACGACATTGTTATGAATGAATACCACACTATATATGTATATATATATATATATTAACACGTATGACATAATGAATTAACTAAAATCATATTGTATATGAATTAACATCATACTGTATCTGAACTAACACTACACTGATATGAATTAACACTACACACCAAAATGTGTATTATTTCGTGAAATAAAATATGTTCACGAAATTATTATCGTGAGTATTACTCTCATAATACCTAATCTTATTCTAAACACGGTTATTGTTTTATTTTTATAGCAGCAATTTCAAATAATATAACAAAATTGGACATAAATAAGAAGGGTGTAAACTATATTGAAATTAATAAGAGACTTTTTTTATGGCAAAGTTTGATGTAAATCAAATTTCATGGTGAATTTTATTATGAGAATATAAATTAATTATTTAATTAAAGAATATACGTTATTTTATTAAAAGTTATTATTTGCATATTGATTCAGATAATGCCTATTCTAGATATTTTTAGAACTTAAACCATGTTTTTAACATATTTTTTTTACCAAAAATATCTTTAATAACCCGTGTCACATGATACCAAATGCCAATGCTGGTGCTCGTGATGGCATGGAGCCTATATTGACCTTCTTTGTAATAAGTTATACAGATTTATTTAAAGATTGCTAAAAATGGTATAAGTTCTAAAATAATCATTTTCTCATTTTCAATGTTTTTTTATACTATATACATTTGTTTAATAATATTATAATATTCATTTAGTAATATTATTTTACTATAAATTAATATCACAATATTTTTGCGAATATTAATTTATAAAAACTATAATATCATTGAATAAATGTAAAAATATCGAATTTATTTTTATGAACAAGTTTTCAAAGTGTGTGATTCTGGAATTTAATTAAAAGTCATTCTTCAAACAATTTTCTTCGAAATACCAACCTAGCTAGCTATTTTTCTTCGGATAGCAACTTAGCAAGTCATATTCAAACTAATAACTTCTAAGTAATCAAATAATTGATAATATTTTATTAAAAACTGCGTCCATATTATTATTATTATATATATATATATATATATATACATATAGTTAGTATTTTTTATATATCAATCAATTATCACATCAACAGTGTTATAAGGCGTCACACTAATGAAATTTCCTTGCTTATTTTCCATGCCAAGACAACGTAATGTTTATTAATCAAACATAAGATCCACATCGACAAAGAAAGGACACTAAATTAACAATAACATCTGAGCTGTTATAAGTCAAATTTGCCTTCTATATATGTACTAATCAACTACGTACGACATTATATAACATCGTGTAATCACCAAATAAGTTTTGTGCCATAAAAAAATGTAGAACTTTTCTAGGAAAAAAAGGCTTTCTTTTTATTATTGTAGTTTTTATTTTTATTTGTAAAAATATAGTGCTTTTCAAGTTAGTTACGATTTTACATAAAAACGTAAAATTCGGTCACAATTTTCTTTGAAATCGTGGACAGAAGTCACGATTTCTTACTTTACCGGCTAGAGAACAACGACCGGTTAGAAACGTGGTGTTGTTTATGTTATCCGACAAGCATAACTACTAAAAAATCTTGACCACATTAACGCAATAAATGGTGATTGAAAGACATTAATTGATATTACCTGGTGCATGCAAGACTAAGACAATTTCTCTCTCTAAGAGTTTCTCCCCCAAATGCAAGCGTAACTAGCGGAACAAACGAGAAAATCCATAGTTCCAAGGGGGATCCTCAAATCCCTCAGAGATCCACCACCAATCTATTCTGCCATTCATGGCTTGAGGGTCTTCATCTCCAGGGTAGCCTTCTGAGAGTAGAGCGGTCAGTTAGACTACTAGGCGTTCGAGTGTTTTCTCTGAAATCCGGCCTCAATGGCTATTTGTACTAACATTCTGGGGTTATTTCAAGAGTACGAAATACCTGAACCATACTTCCTTAACAATATACAACTCAATCTAGAAATTAATTGGGAAGCAATTGCGAGCGAGCTAGATGCGATGTGGAGTAAGCTCAAGCTATCTGAAACAGAGAGCATTGAAATTGACATTAACGACAATGAGCTAGTTGGAGCCAAGAATGATTTTGTCGGTCGCTTTGTGATGCGGAAGATCATTGGGGCCCAAGAGCTGGGGATTGCTATGAAGAAAGTTTGGACACTGATTCACTATTTAAAGCAGTTGACTCTGGACAATGGAAAGTCTGTGCACGAATTCGTAGATGCAATGGAGATGGCTAGGGTCCTGCACCACCACCCTTGGAATTTAAATGGAGTTATATTAATTTTGGAGAAGTTCTCCGACACAAGCACGACCAAGGACCTCAAATTGAACATGGTCCTTTTCTGGGTCCAAGTCCACGGACTCCAATTCCAATCCATGACGAGGTGGATGGTATTGAAGATAGGGATGGCAATGCGGTGGGTTCAAACCCGGGCCCGCCACAAACCTGCCCCATACGGGTCGGGTAAAAACCCGGTCAAACGGGTTGCGGGGTGGGTTTGGACCCGTTTGATCTAAAATCCGTCCGGTTTGGGATGAGTCTTAGTATTAGGTGGACCCGCCCTAAACCCGCCCCGCATATAATATATATATACTATATATATAGTTAAATAAATACATTATATTATATATACAATTAAATGTATAAAAATTAGGCTATTAATTAACATATTTATTAAAATATTAGATTAGATATGCTCATAACACTGAACAAAAATTGTACAAGGGTACATTAATTGATTTTATCATTTTAATTTCCAATGATCAATATATGTATGCTTTTAAATATTTATATTTAATATGTTGAAGCTTGAAATAAACTATTTAGTGTATTTGTTGTTTAAATCATTCAAATGCAATTGTGATAACAAAATTTAAGATATTTTTTGTACTGCAATTGATATGTATAACAAAAATAAAATAAAAATAGACGGGTAGGCGGGTCGGGGCGGGTAAAACCCACCTGGCTCGCGGGGCGTGTTGAGGCGAGTCCAACACCAAATTGAAGTGGGACGAGGAGGGTCCTAGGTTCAAAATATTCCTGCTGGGGTGGGTCCTGGGACAGGCCAAACCCGTCCCAGACCCACCCCATTGCCATCTCTAATTGAAGATTGAAGAATCAATTAACTACGTTCTTGATGTTGAATGCACAGAACAAGAAGTTAACTGGGGCAACTACTTGAGGGTGAGTGTACTGTTGGATGTCACAAATCCTCTCAATTGATGATCGACGGTGGTCATTGGAGGTGAGAAGTCAAGAATCTTTTTGCTATATGAAAGTTTAGATAGTTTTTATTATGCTTGTTGCAAGCTTGATTATACGAACAAGAATTGCCCTTTAGTGTTTCTCTGGGAGTGTGATAATGGGGTAGGTTAAGGAATTCCCAATTGGACTAAGGGCTGATGGTCACAAGGGTTTAGATGAAGAAGATACTGAACAAGTTCTGAAGTCTATGGTGGCAGCTGGACATTTGTTGATGCAGAGGGTGGGTGCATGCAGATTGCACAGGCAATGGGAATGCAATTCAACTGGTTGATGTAATTAAGACGGCTTCTCAATCAACAACAGAAAGGGTGCATGCGGAGAAGATAACTAATTTCTTTGACCTTATATCTCTCAACAAACATTCGACTCTTACTCTGTTACCAGAAAGTTCATCCATGAAAACAGAAAGACAGAACAAGGCGACACAAGAGGGAAATGTTGTGGTGTACAAAAGGAAGGCAAATATGCAATTGACCCCACAATCAACTCAGGTGATGGGACTACTCTTCTCAGTACCCTTTGGAGGGATGGCAATGCAAATAGTAGCTCGGTCTCTGTGCATATGAAGATGATACTCACTCTGGGATTGCACCAACAGCTGATGCTTTTGCAACTTTACACATGGGGGTTGCAGGGACAAGATTTTAAAATTAGAAGCGCGAACATTGGACACTCCAATGCAAAAAAAAAAAAAGAGGCCATCACACTTTAAATACTGCTCAAGGTAGATTTGCAAATATGGAGCCAGCGAAGAGAGTGTTAAGGGCAGGTGGAAGCAAAGGAAGGACAAGAAGAAGAAAGTTTTCAATACAAAGTTGGGTGCTAAAAAAGCAATATATGTGGGGGATTCATGGTGAAAAGTGGTAACAAGTTCATATTATAAATTTATGTTGATGTGATTATGTATTTTCATATTTTTATGTGACGATATGAGTTTCAAGGACTTATATCTAAGAGATATGACGATATGAGTTTCAAGGACTAATATCTAAGAGATGTGACAATATTTGTTTAAAGGACTTATACCTAAGTGATAAGAAAGAAAGGCTGGTGGATGGCCTAAAATTTTAGTTTCATCATCTCATTAATTTATTTCGTAGTGTGACTTTACTTTTTTTTTTTATGCGCATGGGAATATTTCACATTTTATCTCGATTTCAGTTCCACTGTGGACATATTAAGTATTTATTTAAGTTGAGACAAGATTTGAGACTTTTTAAAATAGGATTTTTTATATGTCACAATCTGATATAATTTCTTCTATTGGTTTGAATAAAATACACCTATTTGTTTTATGGTGATTAAAAAAATATTACTTAAATTAAATATCAAAATGTTATAGAAAAATTGTGTCTTGTTTCAATTTTTTTTTTTTAGAGACTTAAAGATTTGAAGATGAATTTCAAAATCCGAGTAAAAATTCTTAGAATTTGAAGATGTACGCGTTTGATTCAGGTCCTTTTTCTAGAGAGGATCCCGATATATTTTTAAATTAAGAATTTGGTCAATAGCTATCATATCTTTGTACATATTTTATTGATTTGATTTTATCCTTTCCTTGTATATAGCTTCCGTTATTGTAATTATGTTGTAACCTTCTCTTATTTATATTGAGAATATCAATCATCAATTTACACGGTGATATTATCATCTGTCTTACATGGTATCAGCAATATAACACTGAAAAATCTAAATTTTCTTCCCACCGATTATCTTTTCTTTCCTTCGGTGATGGCTTCCACTCCTAATTCTGATGTCATTCATCTCGCCACTCTCTTTCATATGGTTACTATCCGCCCGACTTCCACGAATTATTTACTCTGAAAGAGCCAAATCATTTCGACATTGTGATATGATTATCTCTCCACCTTCGTTGGTGGTTCTGCTGCTGCGCCGCCTCTTACTGCCAATGATTCCTCTGTTGCTGATGTTCCAAATCTAGAGCATCAATCTTGTGCGCGCCATCACGATCGAGCTCTTGCTCTTCTTCTCTCTTCCCTAACGAAAGAGGCCATGTTGGAGGTAATCGGCCTGACCACCGTGTGCGACGTCAGTTTGGCGCATGAATTATCTTTCAATCCATCCTCTCCATTCCACGCTCAGTAATTATCTGACAAATTACAATTTCTTCGTCATGGTGATTCCTCTCTCTTATGGATTAGGATTGGCTTGTCTTACTTCTTCCAGTGCTACTCCTCGTAATGCTTTGCCCAACACTTCAGCTGGATACTCCATAGAACATCCGGAGGAGAATCCAACTACTGAAAATACATACACCCCTTCCCATACCTTTGTAACTGAGCATGTTCAGTCCACGGCCGAGCATCAGACAAGAGAATTGATGGTATCCCCATGCAAAACATTGAGTCACCCAAGTAACTGGACACAGTTATTCGGGTGATGTGGCACTTAATTAAACTAATGTGGCTTAATAAGGTGACAAGTATCCTAACACTTATCACTCTTTGGACCTAAGTATTCTTAATAGGTTTGAAATGACTAAACAACCCTTTGATAGGGCTGTCCGCACTTCTGGGATGGTGTGGGGCATCGAAGCGAGCAGCTCTAGATCCCTGATGTAGAGGCGAGCAGCCTGGACTTGTGATAAGTTATTATTTAGGCCATTTAGCTATGGGCGAGCAGCCTTTATATGTGTGTCGCTTAGCTTGCCTTAGATTGTGAGCACAAGCAACCGTAAATCGAGAGTCCTTCCTTAGTTGTTCCACAGTCTTACCAAAGACCTCCCAACAACATAAGCGAAATGCGGAAGAGTATATATGCATGAACTCATAAATTTGGAAAGCATAAATTTGAAGTAGGATATTTAGTGCCAGAGAAAAGTTCAGTAGCTTCATAAAATAATATGAGCTTACCACAAATAATCTTGGTCATCCTACATTCATCTTCACTAGGACAACACTTGTACTTTGCATCACGAAACTTCAAGCGTGAAAAAACATCTTTGTAGTCCATGACTGTCTATAGCATCAAATATGTAAAGTTCCACCGTGTTTTGCAATCAAGTGCCAGTTTCTTAGTCATAACTTTAGCTTAATGAGTTGTCTCCTCAAACTTCTCCCATCTCTTTGGGTTGCCCGACCAATAAGCAACAATGTCTCTTATACTTTTAACTGCTCCCTCAATGACATCTAAACCATCTTTCACAACCAAATTTAGTATATGTGCACAATAACACATATGGAGCAACTTACCATCAAGCAAAAGAGCATCAGAAGGAAGCTTATCCACAAGTGAACTCAACATTGCATCATTCGTTGAACAATTATCCACAGTGATGGAGGATATCTTTCGATCTATGTTCCTATCAAAAAGACATTGAAACAATGCTTCACAAAGAGCATCACTTGTGTATGGACTCGGAACATAGATAAACCTACAAAATTATATAAAAAATCTCATATATTACGTAACACAAGAAATATGAAAATTCAATGAAAAAAACATTATTTATATGTATATACATGATAATCTGGCTCTGCAACTTCCAATTACTATCAATGAAGTGAGTTGTGACTGCCATGAAGCCTTTCTTTTAGAATGAGGATGTCCACATATCTGTTGTCCAGGCTATCCGACCATCATTCTTCTCTAATGATAGCAATGCGGCAACCTTCTCACTCTCGTATATCTTTATGCAAACCCCTTTAATGGTGTTTCTTGACACGGGTTGGAATAGAGGATTCAAAGTGTTACAGAAATCTCTAAATCTTTTATGCTCCCCTATCATCAGAGGATACTCATGCATAATGATCATTCTTGCATGCTTATTACGGATATATCTTTATCAAAATTGAAAGGTGAAATATCACACTTATCTCTTTTGAAATTAGCTTGCAAAATTTGTTGTCTTCTATCTTGTGTTTTCTTTCTCAGGCATCTCTTTTGATGATTATTCAAATGAGTAGTGCCCGGTTTAAGCTCACCCAACAATAATGTACCACAATACTTACATTTCGCCTTCCATTTTCCGTCAACTTGCATTCTATCATAATGAGTCCACACTTGGGAGTATATTTTTCCTGTTGTGCTACCTGGTATTTTTTCTTTAGCAGGAGCATTTTCATTTGCATCTTGTTGGCTCTCAGTAATTGGAGGGGAAGATTCGGGGTGTCCCAGAAGAACCAATTGCAGCTGGAGTTGAAGTAGGAGAGTCGGATAATCCTTCCACGCTAATCGGTTATTTAGGTGATGGACTTGCAGTAGATGCCCCTTCTTCGGCCATTAGTTACTGAAAAAAAAAATCAGTTCTATAATAAATACAAAAATATTATTATAATTCTTAGATTATCAAAAGCTTAATTATTTCTCAACTAAGATTTCCATAATTCTTTTAGTAGGAACTATAGTTAACTTTCTTCTTTAAATTTAGTTTAATGACCTTTGAATTTAATACTAATGTTTATGCATATTTAATTTGGTAATCTAATTATTACTCAAAGTCTTACAACATGATATTTCATAAATTTTATTCACAACCACATAATGACATAAGCAAATTTAGTAATTTGAAATAAATACTATCACACAAATGGTAAGTAATATTATTTCATAAATGGTAAGTAATACTATCACACAAATTTGAAATCAATACTATCTCACAACTGCACCAAGACAAACATTCATCTTAGGCCTACAAATTCAAACTCAAAATGTGTGAATTTACAACATGTTGCTACTCTTGTTCATTAATCAATAAGAAGTTAGACATTTTCATATAACTATCAGAAAATTTGTTATTCAAAAACTTTATAAATATTACAGCAAGAAGAGCACTTGTATATAACTATTAATCATTCATTAATCATACCCATAGCACCGATTTGCATATAACTAATCAAAAACTTTCTTATTCAAATAATATTACTTAAACCATTCCAAGTAAAAGAATACTATCACAAAAATGGTAAGTAATACAAGTAAATTGAATTCACAAAATGACAAAATATGGTGGAGGGTATATTAAGAATAGAATCATATGAGAATTGAAAGCTCACTTCATATATATATATATATATATATATATAATAATTAAGTCTAAGTAATACGAGTAATCTTAAGATTACTGTCAATAATTCAAAGCTTACTTCATATATATAAATATAATTGTTACGTCTAGTAATACAAGTAATCTTTAATATTACTGTAACAATTCACTTGTATATATATAAATTCATTGACAATTACTATGGACGACTAGTATTCATATACATAAATTCATTGATAATTACTGTCAACGAGTAGTATTCTAGTATTACAAATAAATTAAGTCTTAAGATTTCTTAAACAATATATGCAAAAAAACAGAGTCTACTTTGCTGGAGGTTGACGACTTAATCAAATCAGTAAAGGGCTTCTTGTGGGGGGTCGCGAGCGCGGCAGAAACAGCTTCTTCCTGAGGAGGAGGGTCGCGAGTGCGGTGAAAACAACTTCTTGTGAAGGGGGTCGTGACCGTGAGGGTGCCGGTGCAGGGAGAGGCGGTGACGATTTGGTAGCAGCAACAACTTTTGCTCAATCTAAAGCGAAAATGGAAGAACCCAACTTCTTATGGGTGGTAGCGGTGCGCCGGTGTGGGAAGAGACGGAGGGCGGTGGTTGTTTGGTGGCGGCCGCCAATCGGTTTAATGGAAGAAGGAGGAACGAACGAATGAGTTTCTTGTGTGTGAACTGTGAACAATAAACCCTAACGTGACATAAGTTATTTTAGATTATTTGATTACATTTTAGATATTTTTTATTAGTGATTAAATTATATTTAGATACTGATTATTAGTGTTATAATAAATAAATAAAAAAAATAATTTTTAAATTATTTGATAAATTATAAAATATTATATATTATATTTATTTTATATCATATATATTATTTATATATAATGAAATATTAGTATATATTGTTTTTTGAGGGGCGGGGCGGGGCATTGGACGAGGCGGACCCAAACAGATCGGGGCAGGGCAACTACGGGGCGGGTCATTTTGTCATCCCTAAATACATATGCATGAACTCATAATAAGTATTGAAAATGATTAAAATTATGATTGTTCTATAATTTTATTAAAAATATTTTAATTACAACTATCTAGAAATATATATACATGCATTCGTATTAATAAATAGTAAAAAAATAAATAATATGAGGCACATGTAAGACCCCTCCCGATCTACACGGAGGTCGAGTGTTTGATTCTCACTAGGGGCAAAATTTACCTAATATGCTACAGTGCACGCTTACAATGCTTTGCGCATAGGCGCCTGTCTATGCTGAGTTGATTCCCAGCCTCAACATTTTAATTCAGTAAAAACAAGGCGAGGGCTGATTAAGCCCTTGCCAATATACACTTGGCAAATGGCGAGAGGAAGACCCTCGTCTAATTGGCTCAGGCGCAAAGCAAGGGTAAGATCTGCCCTCGTTATTCGCGTGGACTTTGTCGAAAAAATTGATGTGGACTTTGGCGAGGGACCATGTGGCCCCCATTTTTTTTTGTACTCGTTAATCCCTTCGTTAATAATGATGATCCACTTTTTTATGTCATTATTGAATAACAAGAAGTATTATAAAAATGATATTTAACAATCGTTAAATTTCTAGTCAAATTATTTTCACTCGCCATTTTAGTTTAGTTTCTTTTCCAAATTTGTTTTTTTGTTTTTAGTGTGATCATGAAGTAGAATACATAGAAATTTTTGTCAACCGTGAGATATAATAAGAGCGAGGGAGAGGGGTTGGGATTCTTGGGAACATGCGCTGAGAGCTCATTTTCTATACTTTTTTGTATAATAAAATTGTCCTGCAGGTAAAATTTTGTAAAAATTAAATTAGTCCAAATACAATTTTGGTTGACTAGTCAACTGGAATGATTAATGTGATTGCAACATTCCCTTATTTTAAATTGTATACGCAATTAGATGGAAATATTTCCTAATACATATATAGTGAACAACGGTACTATGCATGCCACCTCTTTACTTGTGTAATACGAAATGGACCGACGCTTTGCTTTGCATGAGATCATAAGCACTTGATAATCAAAGACCGACGGATCATTTAAGATATATATTGTCTTTTTTTTAATTCAATTTTGTTTGTTGTATTTGTATATATAATGTAGAATTTTTTAATTCTACTTTGAATTTGCAAATAAATTTACTATTTCGCTCTATTTTAATTATAAAATTTTGTCATTTTTGTATTCGTCATTTTTGAAACAAAAGTTCTGATTGCTTTCCTAATAAAAGATGTTTCATTCGGTAAAGAAGGAATGAATTATCATTATAGTAAAAAAATTGATTTTTTCTTTTGCAAATTCGTATATCACTATTTCTAATTTGAATGATATTTACTCATTTCATTGAATGATATTGTTGGAAAATCAATTTACATCATGCATATATTCAAGTTAAATGTTAAGACAAAAATTTATATGAATTCGAGTTCATATATAAAAATTTATATATAAAAATTTACATCATATGATTTCACAATGAACTCGCGCGGGTTTCCAATTATCACTGTAATGTGTATACACTATCATTTAAAAAATTAAGTATATATTTATAACAGTGGTAGTATATATAAATAATAGTGATAGTGATTATACATAACAATGATACGAGTTCATGTGAACTCGAGTTCACAAGAGACACCCTAAATTTTATTATTGAGTAAGTCTCTTGTGAATCAAGTGCACCGTGCTATTCAAGTGAATTTTTAAAAAAGTTACACAAAATATTATTAAAAAATTACACATTAATTATATATTTTAAAATTTACTTTTCAATAATAACACGTGTGACTTTTATATGCTTGAGTTGCACGGTGCATCAAGTGCATACAAGATTAAACCTTTATTATTTGCTCCACTAAATAATATTAAATATTTAAAAGATGAGTTCATACAAGTGTTACTTGTGTTTTTGAATGGGTTAATTTGGTAAGTCAAAAGCTTACAAGAAAACCGATTAACAGATTTACAAGTTTGAAACCAATGAGATGGAGCACAAGTCATGATATACAACAACTCTTTTTCCATTATAAAAATTAGTGTGGATAAATGGAAGATGGCTTCACAATTACTCAAACAAACAGAGGAATTTGCACTAGCACTATTGTTGAGGTTAGATAATGTAATAAGAGAAAAGTTTCATTAATTAAATTAAACAACTTAATTAAGGCCACATTAATTTTTAATAAGGTCAAATGCAATATTTTTATATATGTATATTTCTTTTCATTGGTCAAATATTTCTCGTAGTTATAACCTTATAGATACAAATTATTTAAGTTGACCTTTTTATGAACTAGTAATATAGCTTTAAATTATACAATTTAATTTTACAACATTAAACATCCCTTTTTAAAAAATTTACAATATATATATATAACGTTATCCTGGAGGCAATAAATTGCTTGATTAAGACAAAAACTTTATTTACTGAACTAAAAGAGAAACGACATATTTCAAAATTAAATCGCTATCTTTTATTTAATTACAATCTAATTTAAATTTTAATAAATTATAAATAAATCACATATATTGTTGTAAATTAATCACTTATAGGGCCGGAGTGGATCTGACGTGCTTTACTAATATGGGTGCACTAAATGAAATTATTAATAAGTGAGTTACATATAAGTTAAAAAAAATCACTATATTTATAAATAGGTGCTGTACAAAAAAAAATATAATTCTGTGCAAATATTTTGAACATATTTATAAATATTGTGACTTTCATGAACCTATATGTAAATCATTCATTATTAATTTGATTTATAATTAAGAATAAAAATATTGTTGGTACAAGCCATATCCACTCTATGAGTACAATACATCTGGTCCACGGTGGCCAAAATAAAATTGGCAAAGGCTATAAGATATGCATTCCACCCACCCCTCCCTCATCTTCAATCTTATCCCCTTTTTATGAATTAAATATGGATATTTTTAGAGACCCGGCTGTTAAGAATAGTAGAATTAATACCGTGTAAGTAGAAGAGACCCCGGAACTTTTTTACATGGGTCTCACCAAGAAAATGATTACATATATCATCATTTTGCATATACCAAGTGTATCTATTAGTATATTTCTTTTATAGATTTTGACAATAATAAATATAGAATTGTATTTTTTTTTTATTAACTCTGCATATAAAAATTGATTGGAGAAAAATAATAAATTTACAGTTGATTAGTGAAGTCTACAACTGTAGACTTTGCAAATCTACAGCAGGACAAGAATTTACAGTTGTAACTTAACCTACAGTTGAAGACCAATTTGCAGGAAGTATCTTATAGTTCAAGAGTTAATTCTACAGCCAGAGAGAGGCATTGAAGGAACAAGTATGTTGATGAAATAATCTAATCCAAGTGCTTAAGGAAGTAATCAACGGAATAACGGATGAAATGTCCCAAAACGACTAATCAAGCATGAAAAGATCACAAAAAGGAAGTGTGAATGCGGCCAAAACTAATGAGAATCAATAATGAAGAGGAAGAATCTCTAATCGAGCAAGAAATAGACGAGAAGCAGTGCAAAAGGGAAAAAGGCGAGCAGCTCACCTGCTCACCCAATCACCTGACCCAGCTGTACCTGCTCACCTCTAAGCACACAAGAGGCGAGCAGGTCTTGCAATTTTTGTGATGGGCGCGCAGCTCACCTGCTCGCTAGCCTTAAAGTTGGTCGCCAGGGCCCTAATTCCAATATTTTTAGCCAATTTTCCATTGTAATTATCTTGTATAAACGGTGAGGGACACTTGTAAGCTTCTTATGAAGCGTGGCAAAATATTTGCCACCACCTCCTTGTAAATTCGCCTATAAATAGGCCTCCAATTTCAGAAATGAGCAAGTTTTCTCAGCCTTTGCGAAGCTCTGCCGAAATCTTTCCAGAATTGTTAACTTTGTAATTTCGGTAAACTGGATTTGATCGATTGTTATTGAAATCGCGCTCGTAAGCCACATAAAAGCTTCTTTTGCGGAGATTTCATTAACAATTTGACGCTAGAAGGAGGGGCCAGTCCTCCGTTTATTGAATTTTGCCAGATACTGGAATGAAAATTGTGAAATTTGGATTCTGGAAGAAGTTTTGCAACTTGCTCGCTCGAAGGAAAACTAGCTGGTCGCTTGAATGTTTGACGGAAAACTAGCTGGTCGCCTGATTGCCTGAAGGAGACTAAGTTGTTCGCCTCTTACTCAAGAAATAATACTATCTGGTCGCCTTTAGCTTACTTGTTCGCCACCTGCTCACCTGTTCGCCTAGGTGTTTTTCTAACAACATATCAGCTTAACCTGCTTGCTGGAAAGCAGCTGACATTACGTAAAATGTCTCGGGAGGTATCTCAACTAAGGGTGACATCTCATGTTAGGAACAATGATCAGCAAAATCAAAGAGCCCCGGCACCTGAACAATCAACGGCAATCTAGGGTGTCGCAGTAAACAGACAAAAGGCCGAACATACTGAAGTTACAACAGCTCAAGTGGGACAGAACTATATGCAAGGATTATCATAATTGCTCCCATTCTTACAGAACCCTGAAGACATTTCACATGTGACGGCTCTCTGTAAAGTGTTGAAAGAGCAACAGCAAGGTATAGCCGGTCCCTCTGGTAAATGACCTGAGCCAGGACCCATTTTTCAATGGGCTGATCAGCGTCCACCAGAGACCGAGGCTAACAGCAAACAAAGGAGGAGACGTGAAGAACGTGGAAAATAGAACGTAACAGATCATTTGGGACCGAAGATAACCGACTGATTGGGCCCACAAGTTGGAAGAGCGCGCAGTGTAGTGGACGAATCAAGTCATGGAACCAAACATAGCAGACCTGCGAAGCGACGAGATTACAGGTCCCATGGCCAACCCATGTCGACCTATCGGCCTCCGAGTAGAGTATCAGAAGCAGAACATAGGAGATAATTGTCAGTCCGAGAAAGACTACGTTGGCCAGTGGCGGAGAGGCTTGGCCCAGAAGGTGTACAGAAGGCTAGTAGGATTCCAGCGAAGTCACACCCGAGTGACGGGGTGTCCGGCTCCCCTCGCCCTGAGCGAGAGGAACGGCCGCCACATCCAGGTGGAGAGACTTCGGACGAAATCCTACGATCAATGAAGAAGGCCATTGAGGACCTTCAGGCTAAAGTGTCATTGCGCCCGGAAAGTGACTCAGCAGTACAAATCCCAACCTCACCACTATCTGCAGCAATACTTTTGGCACATGTTCAGCCGAAGATTCAGTTCCCGGCTTCCAACTTGTATGAAGGAAATTCAGACCCGAAAGTGCATATATCCAAGTTCACGGATTACATGATTTCTATGGGAGCGTCTGATGCGACCCAGTGTAGAAATTTCCCTCTCACACTTAGAGATCATGCGCACCGGTGGTTTACTGCGATGCCTCCTGCATCGATAACTTCTTTCATGCAACTGAGCCGAGAGTTTTTGTTACATTTCTCTAGAGCAGCGTCCTGTTTCACTCAGAAACACCGACTGGCAAATCTTGTCCAAGAAACTGAGGAATCTGATCAGCAATTCCTTGAACGGTTTGACAAGATCCTATTGGAAGGAGAGCCAGTCAGTGAAGACACAAAGGTGATTACTGTGATGGCGGGTTTAAAAAAAAAGGATCGGATCTGTGGAAGGAAATGCAGCTTGCATGTCCCAAAACGTATGCAGAATTTCGGAACAAAGTCAAAATATATGTGGCCATGCAAGAAGCATTGAGAAAGTCTATGGGTGAAAGTAAAGAGACATCGAAGGTGACAATCAAGAGAAGTGGGGGAAGATATCGAACCCCAGGAAATTTGAAATCTTTTGAGGGAGCCGAATTGGCAGAAAGACTTAATCAGGTCCTGACTGTGTCCATAGACCAACTTTTCAATGCGGTCAAAGGAAGTGGAGCTCTACCACCAGCAAGAAAACTCAAAGTGGATCCGAAAAGGACAAACACGAATAAATTTTGCGCCTATCATCAAGCCACGGGATATTTCACAAGTGAATGCCAAGATCTGTTAAGGCAATTGCAGAAATTTTATGAAGAGGGCAAGTTGTCTGAGTTTGTAAAGAGAGCCCCTGGGAAAAGACTGCATGAGCCCAATCAAAGGGCGAATAAAGACAGCAGTGAAGGTGAGGACGAGAAAAGAGCCGGTCTGAGACACCGGCGAAATTAGCAAGCCATACTCCCCCCCCCAGGACCAGTGTGGGAAGTTTTGATGATGGAACCAGAGGTCGGCCATGCAGGTGGATGTACAGATGGGAGGCCACCTCCGTCGAAGAGGCAGAAGAAAGCCGAACTTCGCGCTATTGATCAAATAAAAGAAACCGATGTGGGACCCTCCACCAAGTCTACTGCAGAACTGACATTCTCACAAAAGAACTTGGAAGGAATCATAACCCCACACAACCAAGGATGAAAATATCGCTATCGCAAGTAATATCGCAAATTTAAATTTACGGAAATATCGATGGATATATCGATATCGCATATCGATATCACAAAAAAAATAGAAAAATAACGGAAATTTTATTAAAAATTTGGAAATTTAATATGAAATTTTAGGGATTATTATAGCATGTTATTATGCATATGTTTCATTTAAGATCACAAAAAATTGACATGTTCAAAGCAAATAAATAGATAATGGACTATAGAATCATTGTCTGACATTAATTAATTAATAATATAATGCATAATACAATAAAAGATGATTTGAATTACATGATACAATACATTTAGTACCAAAATGATGACCTATGGGGTTCAAATATAGAAGATGAAATCCCATCTTTGTCCAAACAATATTGATACAAACTCATTGCATTAGAATAATGTTGCACATAGTTATGCACATGTCATTCATATGTTTCTCTATCTCTTCCAACAGTTTCACCATAGATTGGATAGTGTGCACTAACCCAATGATTTTGTTGATATGAAAATGGATGTTGAAACACATTTTGAGTATTCCAACCAAATTGTGAGCTCGAATGTGTGTTAGAAGCATATGAAAGAATATACAATCACTAAAAAAAAAATTATCATTTGAAAATTGTATAAAAATATAAAAAAAGAAAAAATTGCGATTTTTTATATAGTGCGATATTTTGCGATATATCTGCGATATTTCCCGATTTTCAATTAATTTTGTACTACGAGTGAACCGATATCGATATCGATATCGATATTTTGCGATATTTTGCGATATATCCACGATACTTTGTAAAAAATACATTGTACCCCAATATCCATATCGCATACTCAAAATTCGTGATATATCCGCGATATATCCGCGATATTTCGCGATATTTTCATCCTTGCACACAACGACTCTCTGGTTATAAGCGCGAATATAATGAATGCACGAGTTCACAGACTACTGGTCGACCCTTGAGCCTATACGAACATTCTGTTCAAGAGTACTCTAGACTAGATAGGGGACTTCGAATCCTACATTGAAAATTATAATCACAGGATTATAGGATTCGGGGAAGTAGTTACTATTCCCCTAGGTATGATACGTCTGTCTGTTGAACTTGTATCGGCCGACGATCCCCATAGGAGGCTGACGAGGTAAGTAGATTTTCTCGTTGTAGACCAGCCATCCTCCTATAACGGGTTCCTCGGTCAACCCTCTTTGCATGAATTTAAGGCAGTCTGTTTGACTTACTACTATTGTATAAAATTCCCAACACCAAATGGAGCCGATACAATAAAGGGTGATCAAAAGAAAGCCCGAGAATGTTTACTTCAAAATGCGCCATCGGTAACTTATGTGCACATGATTGAAAGACCTCCCATACGTACTGATTTGGGACCTGAGATGTTGGATGCTTCCCAAGTTGAAGCAGAACCAATGGAGGTCGATAACCCAGACCATGTACCAGAGAGCGCACACAATCCTGTTGTACCAGTCCTAGCGGAATCGGAGCCTGAAAGGCATTTCGGAGGCGAACGCCCAGACGAATGCCTTTTCAGCTAAGATTTCGAACCTAAACTCGATTGTGAACCGATGGAGATTGAAGATGAACTAAACGTTGACGGATCCGTCCTGGATCCAAGGTGTAAAGAAAAGCGAAAGCGTGCTACGCCGATGGAAGAGTTAACACCAATCAAAGCCTATCCAGACAAAGAAGACTTAGAACTCTTCATCGGATCTGAACTGTCTGAACCATTCAGATCAAGAATGATTAATTTTTTGAAAAGTAATCTAGATGTTTTTGCATGGTCTCATTCAGATATGACGGGCATTCCAACTGAACATGCCTGTAATCAGCTTAATATTGATCCAGCGCACAGAGCAATTCGCCAAAAAAGATGAAAGTATGGTCCTGAAAATGACGAGGCATTGAAGAAAGAAGTCAAGAAGTTGCTGGACAATAAGTTGATACATGAAGCATTGTGCCCACAATGGGTTGCGAACCCTATCCTTGTTCGTAAACCCAATGGCACATGGAGGCTTTGTATCGACTTCACAGATCTGAATGACTCTTGTCCAAAAGACAACTTTCCTCTCCCCCACATAGATCATCTGGTCGATAACACTGCAAGGAATGAACTTATGACCTTCATGGACGCCTTTGCAGGGTACCACCAGATTGCGCCACATCCTGACAATCAGGAGCACACCGCATTCTACACCAACAAAAACCACTATTGTTGGGATAGAATGTCATTTGGCTTGATCAACGCTGGAGCCACCTATCAAAGATTGTTGAACAAGATGTTTAACGAATATATCGGCCGCTCTGTCGAAGTCTATGTGGACGATATCGTTGTAAAAAGTTTGCGAAAGGAAGACCATCTTGAACACCTCTCTCAGACATTCCAGATACTCCGTGCCTATAACATGAAACTTAACCCGAAAAAAAGCAGCTTTGGAATTCATTCGGGAAATTTCCTGGGACATCTGGTTAATTAACGCGGAATTGAGGTGAATCCAACCAAAGTCAAAGCCATTACCGATATGAAGCCTCCTGATTCAGTTCAAAAAATTCAACGTCTCACAGGATGTTTAGCTGCACTGAATCGCTTTATCCCACGTTCCGGAGATAAATGCCGGCCATTCTTTGAGGCCATGAAGAAGAAAAAGGATAATTTTATGTGGACAAAAGATTGCCAGACAGCATTTGAGCAGATCAAAGAATATCTGGGTAACACACAAATTTTATCCAAGCCAATAACTGGCGAAAAACTTTTCCTCTACCTCGCAGCATTAGAGGTAGCAATAAGCTCGGTGCTAGTACGTGCCGAAGGTAAATTTCACTCCCCGATATTCTACGTCAGTCAAGCTCTACATGAAGCTGAAATTCGGTATTCTCCAACAGAGAAACTCGCATATGCATTGGTCATGAGCACACGTAAGTTGGGGCCGTACTTCTATGATCATTAGGTGGAAGTACTCACAACATTCCTACTCCGACAGATTCTATATCGCCCTGATACACCAGGAAGATTGCTAAAATGGTCGCTTGAAATCAGCCAATTTAGCATTACATACGCAACGAGAACGACAATCAAGGGACAAGCTCTGGCCAACTTCATTGTAGAGTTAACTTTTCCACTTGAACTGACAAGAGATTATGAACATCCATGGCACTTATACGTAGATGATTCATCTACCAACCAAGCATCGGGGGCAGGAGTGGTCTTAATAAGCCCTGACCGACAGGTGTTCACATCAGCAATTCGATTTGCTTTCCTAGCAACTAATAATGAAGCAGAATACGAGGCATTGATAGTCGGGCTTAGGCTTGCGTTAGCTGTTGGAGTCAAAAGGTTGCAGATCTTCGGTGACTCACAACTGATAGTATCCCAAGTTCGAGGGGAATTTGAGGCTAAAGATGAACACATGATTCTATATCAGAAAATAGTGGCTCATCTGATAGCAATGTTTCAACAAGCATATATTAAATAAATACCTCAACTTGAAAATACACAAGCCGATGCTCTAGCCCGGTTAGCATCTAGCCAGGGGGCAATAGAGATAACGGAAGTCGTCATCACCCAGCTTGACAATCCATCAACCTTTGATTACCAAATGAATCAAACATTGAATGGGGGGCAGGAGATAAACGGGGAAGATGACGACTGGAGGACAAGTTGCAAGAAATATTTAACCACGGGGGAACGGCCCGAAGATTCTTAGGCGGCGGTTCGGTTGGTCAAGCAAGCAGCTCGTTACGTAATGGTCGATCACCAATTGTACAAAAGAGGATTTTCATCACCCTTACTCAAATGCGTCTCACGGAAGCAACGATGAGAAATTCTCTATGAAATCCACGAAGGCGTATGCGGAAGTCATGCAGCAGGACGAGCATTGGCATATAAAACCATGAGGCAAGGATATTACTGGCTTACATTGAAAGAAGATGCTATCTCCTTTGCGAAGAAATGTCGCAAGTGTCAAATGTTCGCTCATAACATACACATTCCTCCACAAGAGATGAGGGCGGTGTACAGCCCGTGGCCATACGCCAAATGGGGTATCGACATCCTAGGACCATTCCCACCTGGGAAAGGAAGTGTGAGGTTCGTAGTGGTTGCCGTGGATTATTTTACCAAATGGGCCGAATGAAGAATTTATAGCTGCAACTTAACCTACAGTTGAAGACCAATTTGCAGGAAGTATCTTATAGTTCAAGAGTTAATTCTACAGCCAGAGAGAGGCATTGAAGGAACAAGTATGTTGATGAAATAATCTAATCCAAGTGCTTAAGGAAGTAATCAACGGAATAACGGATGACATGTCCCAAAACGGCTAATCAAGCATGAAAAGATCACAAAAAGGAAGTGTGAATGCGGCCAAAACTAATGAGAATCAATAATGAAGAGGAAGAATCTCTGATCGAGCAAGATATAACCGAGAAGCAGTGCAAAAGGGAAAAGGGCGAGCAGCTCACCTGCTCGCCCAATCACCTGACCCAGCTGTACCTGCTCGCCTCTAAGCACACAAGAGGTGAGCAGGTCTTGCAATTTTTGTGATGGGAACAATGACAACAACACTGGGAGCAATCAAGATGCATTCAATCTGAGCAAAACCTACAGCTAGCAACATTTTCTGAGAGTTTTTAAGAGAGATATTTTCTATGTAATTCTTAGGTTAAGTTGTTAGGATTTTTCTTAGAGGTAAAAGGTTCTGTGTGAGCCACTTGTAATTTGAGAGATTAGGATGATTTCTACCTAGAATAGTAATTTGAGTGAGAGTTAGTTCTTAGGGGGAAATAGTTGTAAGATTTGTGTGATAATCTTAATGAATTCGGCACATGTGTGGTGTAACCATGAATGTAAGTAGATTTTTATAATCTTTGAACCACTATAAACTATTGTGTTATTTACTGTATTTATTTATATTCTTGTTACATTCATTCATCGCTTTAAAACTGCATTCGTTAAGAACATAGAATCTACAAATGTAGGGTGTCTAGTCACTCAACTGTATATTTGATAGTTTACATTGATTTATTTTAATTAACAGACACATTTATTCTGATGCCCCACTTTCGAGCGAGGGTCTTTATTCGTTACAGCTGAAAAAGCTATTCGTAAACCCCAAAAACAGGCAAAACGAAGTGAATTATAAGACCCAATAGACGCGAAAGGCGATATAACGATTAGATATAAATGTTATTTCATTAGAGTTCATTAAAAACAAAATATGTACATCCGAACAACATCTGGAATTGAAGAAACGAGTGTACAACAAAATGCGAAAAGCTTGGAAAAACAAAAGTACGACAAAAAGCCAAAAGTGAAACTGATGTCTAAAACAAGGAAGACATCAGGCAGATATAGCAAGAACCCTAATCAGTAGTGGGTGCAGTAGTGCCGGCAGCGTCGGTTGATGGAACCTCGGGAGTAGTTATATTATCGCCGGGAGGAGTCTGAAGGTATGACATGGCAATCTCGTTCTCTCTCTCCTGACGACCTTCAGGGGAGGCTTCAGCAACTTCAGTAACTCCCAGGGCGGAGGTGGAGACTTCGGTGATCACATTGGCCGGTAAAGCATCTGGAAGAGATCGCGATCGTGGTCGAGGCTGGATAATGGTATATCCTTCTCCAAGGAATCCCAAGTCAAATCCGAACTGCACCAGATCAGGCAGAGAAAGAGGCTGCGACCTGTTCGGCAGGTTAGCTCTGATGAAGTCCAAAAACTCTTTCTTCATCAAGTCAGAGATCTTTCAATCTTGAGACGAGCAATACCTTCAGTAGCCGCGTTTAATTGCTCATAAAGATTCTGGTTGTCATACTGAAGTTTCTTGATCGTCTCAAGAGCATTCTTCTCAGAATCAAAAGCACTCTTGATCTTGAGGAAAGCCTGTGCCAATTTATCCTCTTTCGCCTTTAAAGCTTTCTCCTTCTCCTCACACTCCTCTTGACACTGACGATTCGCCCTGCCAAGCTCGATCGCTTGATCCAAGACCTGTTGAGCTGTGATAGCGGCAGAGCTAGCAAACATCCCACACATGAGCAAATTGTCACTCATGGTTTGTTGGTGGATCGCTCGGTCATTCAACTTGCTCCAGGACTGAGAGATGAATTCAGTGGCCCTTTGTACTTCTCTATCAGGAATGTCCCCCATGTGCCTCGGCACCCTGGAGCAAGCAGCTTGATGAAATGCATTGCAGCGAAAGGGATGATCGCCCGGATGATAACTGAAAAGAACAACAAATGCTTAAGTGAAAGGAAAAATCAGGTGCAGAATAATCAGAGAAAGTAAAAACTCACGCTTCCTGAGTATCCCGATCCCATCCAAGGTACGAATCATCACGGAAGGAGCCTGACTCGCGGGGAGAAGACGGAGACGATTCATGGAGATCCCCAGATCGAGGAACAGTAACCGGACGGCTGAACCCACTGGTCGCAACAGTCTTGCTTTTCTTGTGCCGACTGGCATCCTCTTCATCACCAGCAGAGGTACCGCCATTCTTTCTCGGCTGCTTCGACTTCCTTGGCGGACTTTTTTTAGCTGGCGGATCGGCGGCAGGAGCAGTGGGAGGTGGCGCGGTCGCTCGTTGCACGGGAGGTTTAGTCCCCTTCTTCTTCCGTAGCTGAATCAATGCTGCTAAGGGATCCATTCTACGCTTGTTTAGCCCGGTTCAAAGATCTAAGACTCGTCGGCAGAAAGCGTTGAATTCTGGAGGAATAGCAACAATAACTCCTTGATCCACCAAAAGAATTTATTATCTAAAGGAGAATAGATCGGAGGAATAATAATGATCAGACAATATTTACCTTCTTAAGGTGGAGCTTGAGCTGCGAGATGATGCAGACTAGTGATCTAGCCAGCTGCACGTCTGCAGTGTTCTGGTGACAAGTATGTCACTGTCCAAAATTGCTCGCGTCGGTAGGAGGCATTGGAAAGCGCGTAAATAAACAAGTTCGGGATTCCTTTTTGTCCCCACTTCGGAAGCCTCAAACCTGCAAAGAAATGAAGTTTACAGTAGTGAATTCCGGAATGAAAGGCACACGGAGAACGATACTTACGTCTCAGTTCCCCGTATTCTTCTGGGGTCCTAATTCTCTCTCTAGCGCCAGTGCAAGACGTGGAGGCACGCCAGTCACCACCGATGAAAAAGAACTGTTCTTTCCATCGTTTTACTTTATTTGGAAGGCACTCCACGATTTTTATCCCTGCCCGGGCCTTCACATAATAGTAACCATTCCCTTCCTCTTTGCATTCCGAGATCATCATCGCATAATGAATCTCAGGGGCCGTCAGTCGGTTGGGATATCCCTCAAATCCCATCACCGTCAGATAACCTAGCAAGTTTCTCCACCCGTCTGGCATGATCTGGGTAATCCCTAGGTTGATATCCATTAAAAATTGGCCAACGACCGGATGTAGAGGAAGTGGAATACCGACATCAAAAGTGTCTATATTCATGGCAGTGCAGCCCAGTGGTGGCCGATCAGCTCGCTCACAATCGCGCGGAACGTACATATGAACGTCAAGCGGGATTCTGTACTCATCCCGAAGAAAGGTCAAATCATCATCTGTCAATAGACTACGATGCTAAGTAGCATTGTATCTCGTCATAACGTATGGAACGGGATGGATCCGGGGTCGTATAAATTGATCCCGATATTGATCCAGATATACGACCTAGTTCATTTCCTACGCGATTCCCTCTGGAATCGTCTGTTCGAGTAATTGCGCATGAGGTTGATAAATTCGGGATAAATCATTCCAAATCTCCTTTTGACTCAGCCCGGGACCCCGTTAAAATCTCCTCCAAGCTCGGAGTCGGTACTACCCTCGTGAAGCTCAACCACCTCTAGAGTTTCACCAGTCTGATCCCGAGCTTCAGAAATCTCACGGACAGTGTTAAGCCCCGGAGATTCTGAGCTAGTCCCAAAGGCGTTATGGATAACCGAGCAAGTGTCGAACTCAGTGTCTTCATCAGTTTCTTCGTCCACTAGTAGTAATCTCCTTCTAGCTGGCGAGGGAGAAATAGGTTGTCCATATCGAGCAATTTTCTCACGGCGAGCGGCTCGCAAATCTCTGTCAGAAGGTTGGGGGCGACCAGCTCTACCTGCTCGCCTGGAGCGAGCAACTCCTCTACCCTGGGAACGAACAGTCCTTTATTTTGACCGGTGAGTAGCTCTGCGAGCAAGTGGGCGAGTAGCTGCACCTGCTCGCCCAGGTTGGCGAGCAGCTCCCTCAGTTGTCAGGCGAGCAGCTCCCCAAGTAGACTGGTGAACAGCTCCACCTGCTCGCCCAGGTTGGCGAGCAGCTCCTTCAGTAGGCAGACGAACAGCTCCTTCAGGTGAAGGCCGAGCAGCTGCACCTACTCGCCCAGATATGTGAGCAGCTCCTTGAGCTCCAAAGTCTGTGCGAGCAGCTCCTTGAGCTTCAAGATCCATGCGAGCAACTCGTTTATCTCCAAGTTCAGCTGCTCGTCTCCTCTCTTGCACAGCTAGATCACGTTCTTGAGATTCTGATGTGATCACTAAGCTTCCCATACCCCTATTTCTCGCCAAATTTGAGTAATCCCAAAGGTCATGGAGGGGTGACTCAACCATGGGCTATTTTTCCGGGTTACGCGGCGGCATGTCATCGAAAGAAGTCGGAGACACCATTTTTTCCGGCGAACAAAGCTCCATGACCAGAAAATTTGAACACCAAATCAAACGAAGAAAACCAACAACATCGATTCTTAAACCCACGACAAACTAAACCCAGAATTCCAATTCCGAGGGAGTACAATCCTAAAATCTACAGATTTCGGCAATGAACAAATGTCCACAATTCTATTTTCGATCAAAAAATGATCGAAAATTGCGGGAAAAAAGAAAAAGAACGAAGAAATATAAGAAAACAAACTACCTTTCTTTGTACGACAATGGTGGATAGAAGTTTGGAGATGAAAATCATCGGAACTCATTGGAAAGATTGAAGACGACGGAGAAAATAAATGAAATTCCGGGTTTAGGTATTTATAGAAGAGAGGCGAGCCCCTATTTGTAAATATCAAGGGGCTAAATTGGAAATTTTTGAAAAAAAAGAAAAGTGGTGCGTGAAATGAGGAAGAAACCTTTCGTATTCCACACCCAGAAACTCACAACATAGGCGAGCAGCTCACCTGCTCGCCCAGTGAGCTGCTCGCCACCTGCTCGCCTCCCCCAGTCCTAGTTGCTGATCGCCAATTCAAGCCACTCCATTATACACTAACTATATTTTCAGTGTTTTACATCGTTTGGACTTGGATTGAAGAAAAATAATAAATTTACAGTTGATTAGTGAAGTCTACAACTGTAGACTTTGCAAATCTACAGCAGGACAAGAATTTACAGTTGCAACTTAACCTACTGTTGAAGACCAATTTGCAGGAAGTATCTTATAGTTCAAGAGTTAATTCTACAGCCAGAGAGAGTCATTGAAGGAACAAATATGTTGATGAAATAATCTAATCCAAGTGCTTAAGCAAGTAATCAACGGAATAACGGATGACATGTCCCAAAATGGCTAATCAAGCATGAAAAGATCACAAAAAGGAAGTGTGAATGCGGCCAAAACTAATGAGAATCAATAATGAAGAGGAAGAATCTCTGATCGAGCAAGAAATAACCGAGAAGCAGTGCAAAAGGGAAAAGGGCGAGCAGCTCACCTGCTCGCCCAATCACCTGACCCAGCTGTACCTGCTCGCCTCTAAGCACACAAGAGGTGAGCAGGTCTTGCAATTTTTGTGATGGGAACAATAAAGTCAACACTGGGAGCAATCAAGATGCATTCAATCTGAGCAAAACCTACAGCTAGCAACATTTTCTGAGAGTTTTTAAGAGGGATATTTTCTATGTAATTCTTAGGTTAAGTTGTTAGGATTTTTCTTAGAGGTAAAAGGTTCTGTGTGAGCCACTTGTAATTTGAGAGATTAGGATGATTTCTACCTAGAATAGTAATTTGAGTGAGAGTTAGTTCTTAGGGGGAAATAGTTGTAAGATTTGTGTGATCATCTTAATGAATTCGGCACATGTGTGGTGTAACCATGAATGTAAGTAGACTTTTATAGTCTTTGAACCACTATAAACTATTGTGTTAGTTACTGCATTTATTTATATTCTTGTTACATTCATGCATCGCTTTAAAACTGCATTCGTTAAGAACATAGAATCTACAACTGTAGGGTGTCTAGTCACTCAACTGTATATTTGATAGTTTACATTGATTTATTTTTATTAACAGACACATTTATTCCGATGCACTCAGAAGTTTATCAAGAACACTTGTGAAGTACGAGAAATAACTCTGAAGAGATATCTACAAGGTCCAAAATTCTTATAGATTTTGTTTTAAGGTGTGAAGGATCTATACAATATTTTTATTGAAATTTTTGTATTTTTTTATGGTCTATTCACTCCCCCTCTATACCTTCACCACTAAGGGACCAACAATATTATATAATTTAAATAATAATTTATATTCTATTGAAAAATTATTTATTATTACTGAAAAGTTAAAATTATTTAAAATTATTCAATAAAAATAATAGAGATCTTTCACTTGAAAGATAGAGTTGACTGTTTAAAAATATGATTAAATTGTATAATGCATAAAAACTTACTCCATTGTTACTTACACTCAAAAAATAAAATGTGGAATGTCCAAAATGTCCTCCAGTAAATTTTGAAGGCTCATTTACGTACCATAAAAGTATGGGTAGGTATTGTGTGAAAATAATTTATGATAAATTTATCATAAAATTATTTTAACGTATCAAATATCTGGTCAAGTGTATCAAAATATTCATCAGGTGTATTAAAAGTTGAAGTCAATATATAGATTTTATTGACCTTAACTTTTGATACACTTGATGAGATTTTTTATACACCTAGTTAAATGTTTGATACTTTAAAACTTGTTCATGATAAACTTAACATGAACCATTTTCATACAATACTTTCCCTAAAAGTATACGTTTTCTCCTTTTCTTTTTTATAAACTTAACTCGTTCTGGCTTGCACCTCTCACTATGCTAAGGTTTCCGTAATTGCAAACCTAAACCACAAAAAGAAAACGAATTATAAATAACATTTCATGCATATTTATACATACATGTAACATACATAAAAATATACTTTGTCTATATACAAATCTCACACATGCATATATATAAATATATATATATATATATATTTGTCAATACAAATATAATCTCCTTGCACAAATGAGAGTGCACATAAGACAAATATCTTCTTCAAAAATATCTACACCCTATGTGTCTACTTTGGGACTACATCTAAGAAGATTTGTCTTCATTTGCCTTCTTTAGAGTTGGTTCCTTTATGTCAGATTTTGTGAGGGTGAGCATGTGTCTTTTAGAAAGTATTGTTAAAAATATTGGAATATAAATGACAACATGCATAGCAGAAGACATAAACATAAATTTGTAATATGTTATATTAAAATTTTCACAAATTATACGAGTATAATTTGTAATGCCTCATAGCGAAAAGTTCACCGTAACAACGTAGTGACATAGATACAATGTTTACAAAAGAAACCAAAAAACAAGGTCATGTAAAACCAATGATCTACAGAAGAAATCCAAACAAGATCTACATGATAGAGCCAAACAAGGTTAGTATTTTTACCTTTAAAAAATACATATACTAATCCAAAACAATATTGTGTTGAATGTCTAGAAACTCAACTCAACAAAAAATGGAAGACAACCTAACTAGACACTAAATAGACTAAATGTTCAATACCATTGCTGTGGTTTGTTCTCTAATTGATATATATGATGTGTTTCTCTATTTATAGACTATAAATCTGCATCCTCACTCACTTTGTAACCACTTATAAAATCTCACAATTCCTTACTTTAAATCTACGACCGTCAAACTAAAATTGACATAGATCTTCAACTTGTATATTTAGACATTGAGAACCTACATACAATATTCGGAGTTAGTATTAGGAGAAAGGACAAATTCTAATGCTGACAAAATATATTGTAACATTCTTTACAACACTAGACAAAAACATTAACAAATATCCTTCATAGCATCAAGATTTTCTAAGGATACATGGATGATATCAAGTACCTTATGTTACTTTTATTTAGATAAATATTTGAGCATCTTTCTCACAACTGATCCTTCTAAATCTTAAGTTGAAATTTCCTTCGTTTCTGAACTTTGAGCTTTCCTTTTTTTTTTTTTTCCCTGAACATCTAACAAATGCTATCATTGGAGCAATATTTGGGATTGATCTTTGAAGATATGTATCTAATCATAAGGATTGTATCATTTCCTAACAAGTCTCCTAATTTTTTTATTGTAGCAATATTTTCTTCAATTGTTTAATTTTCCAATACTGACAAGCTTTCTCTGAAGATATTCTTCCTTTTCCTTTCTAGATCAGCAATCCTCAAGTTCTTTAATTCAATTTCTCTTTAGTAAACTATAGTTGCAACTTTACAACTAGTTTCATAAAATAAGTCTTGATGACTCAACTTCAAATAGTCATGTTCTTCTTCATTTTCTTTCAATTTGGATATCATACTTTCAACCTTTACAAGTTCAGTAAGCAATTCCTTTGGATTAACTTTGAGTAGATAATTTTTTTCCATTATTGTTTCATTATCATCTCTTATGAACCTAATATCGTCAAATTACTTTTGGAGAGAGTGTATCATATCACTAGAAGAATCTTTATAAGTTAAAGAACTGGATGAGAATGGTACCTTTTCATCTTTTGCCATTTAGACAAATGAGAGCCTCATTGCCTTCCGTATCTGTATTTTCGCCATCCTTAATTTCTATAGCTGTTGTTGGAGAAGAGGGACTAGCTTCCTGGTTTTTATCAAACTATAAGGGTATGTTTGGTTTAGGGGACTAAATAGTCAATCCCCCAAACACAGGACTATTCCGGCCAAAACATGCATAGTCCTGTGTTTGGGGGATTGACTATTTAGTCCCTTAAACCAAACATATCCAGATGAATAATGCCATTTATCTTGTTCATCATCTGAGTCTGCAACTGCAACTGCTAAAGTTGTAACCTTTGATGTAGAAGAGTCTTTGTCCTTCCTTTTACCTACACTAAACTCAAATGCCTTCAAATGCAGAGAATAGCTCGAAAGTAGTAACCTTTAGATTCTCTAATGGCCACCACTTTCATATCCCACTATGATGGTAAAGAAGTTACATGTTCTTTTCTCTTTGTGTTCACTCATTTTCAAGTTATTCCATCTCATTCAAAATTTCTATATATCTTGAATCAAATGTTTAAGAGATTCTGCTGATTTCAACGTGAAGTTCTCAAACTTCTGGACAACTATCATCAGTTTATTTCCTTCAAACATCATTTTAAGTTTCTTCCATATCTTCATTGCACTCTTGAATTGTTTGATCTCGTTGATAAATAGTATTCCTTGCAATATTATTCAAGTTAGCTCTTCTTTTGTCATCATCTGTTCATTCTTTTCTAGGCTTGAGGATGATTGTGTATCCTTAGACTAGAATGCGAGTATCCGTCAATTTTTTTTATACAAGAATTTGGATACGCTACCTAATGTATCCGGTTTGAACCCAATGCAAATCATATCCACACTCGTATTCTCCATGTAATTAATACGATATACCTATGATTTTTAAAGAATTCATGCAACAGAGGTTGAAATCATGTAATTCTCTTACCATTATTCCACAAAGATGACTTTATAATTTTTTTTAAATAAAATTGAAGTATTAAAAATGTGAAGAATGCCATATATATATATATCACTCAAAAGTGAAAAAGAAAATTAGGAGTAATATTTAGCTAATAAAGATTAGTACTTTGGACCATGTTTAATAATTTATAGTATTTTATTTAAATTGACGTATCAACAACGTGAAAATCCAAATATTATACTCAAAGTTTTTTTAAAAAAAGTACTTGAAAATAAGTATTTAGCTAATCAAGATAAGTTTGGACCTTCTTTATTTATTATTCTATGTACACTATTATTATATGAAATAAAGTTTATTAAAATTAAACTTTCCATGCACCATTAAATAACGTTTTCAATAGATAATATTGACAAATAATTATTCTTTTTATGGGAAAATTAGTCAAATGTTTTTAAATATATACAATGAAAAAAACTATAAAAAATTAACAATCCCTCTGATTCAATAAAATAAATTCCTACTTTGTTTAATTAACCACATTAAGTGCTAATTGTGGTATCCATGTTTATATGTTGGCTCTTATTTTCAGTATACAAAATAAAGTAAAATAAAAGGCACTATTAATTACTCAGTGTGATAGGAAAATGGAATATAATTTAAGCTTCTTGTTTAGGTTTGGATTCTCACAAGAGTCATAAGAAACTATTCAGTTATGGGTAAAAGGGGTGGAATATATTTTTTGCCTTTTGCTTTTTCAATAGGCTTTAAAATGTTGTCTTTTTTAGAAATGTATTTTAAACCAAGTGTCTTTTAGTCCCCATTTCCATCAGGGTATACAAGGGTGAATTCATTGTCAAGTAAAGATAGATTTCGCTCTTTTGAGGTGTTGGAGTGTATCCTCGATCGTGTGAATTCGAGTTTACGTAAAAAAAAAAAAAAAAAGTTTTAATATTGTACATACAAAGTAATTGTTGTGTGCATGCAAAGTGTCACTATTTAGAAAAATAATTTGATTTATAAAAAGTGACACTCCGTACAAACAACAATATTACTTAAATGAAAAAGTTAATATAAACTCAATTCAAAAAATATTATGCCTTTACGGTTTAGGTGCACGGGTCAATTAGAAATAATATTTGTTTAGAGGATTTAAGAATTAGGAAATATGTACTTTTGAAAAATTTGCACCTTGAAAAGAACTTCGATTCATCATATTGTTCGTCCAATTTTAAGTTTGGGTGAATAAGAAATTGAATTTTAAAGTTTGTTGTAACAAATGGGAAATGAAGGGAAAACTAAAGGTTTTTGACCCACATTGAAAAATTGTTGTTGAAGAAGTGAGTATATAAGGAGGAACCAATTTATAGCTAGTAAGAACGTTATGGAGTAATGCTCCTCCACACTCTACGCGTGCGCGTAGGAGGATAGAAATTATGGGTGAATTTGGCCTATGAAATCCGAACTTGTGTGCAAGCATGATCTGCATACACGAATATCGCAACAATTTGGTGGTGGATCGACAAGCTAAGTTTTCCATCTAGTGGATAAATAGAAAAAAAAATTGGCAATTGCCACATTGTTGAGCTATAATTATGCTTCATTTTTGTTCTTACTCCGGTGATAATTAAATAATTTTTTAGTTTGCTTCAAGCACGATATAGTGTTATATTATTGCTTTAAATCGTAGTAACTTGGGAACAAGTGTCCTATAATTCACTAGCACCTAGAGTGGGGGACATAAATTGTTTTAAGAAAATGGTATTTGACACGAGTTTTGATTTCCTATTTTGTTATTTAATTATTTCACCTATCGGTGCTACCCTACCTTCAGTCTTAGAACCATTTATTCTTCAAGTGGTTGATACCAAAGTAATAGTGACGAACGATTCTGCCCCCGTGGTGCCCACTGCTCCAGCCTCCGCTTCCATGGCTATTGGTTTCGTCCCAGCAGCCCCTGTTCCTCCTCAGATCAAAATACTTGTTCATCATCACGACATGCCTGAGAAATTATGTGGGCTGAATTTCAGATGGTGGCAGTAGAAGATGTTCTTCGACAACTCTTAGCTTGGTGGTATTCTTGAAGGAAAATCCTCCAGTGAAGTAGCTGCCCAAGAAGCATGGAATCATTTAATTTATTGTACAAGAAAATTACATCTTGAACAGTGTTTCAAATGCTTTGTACAGTATGTACCTAGGGATGAAAGTCGCAAAAGAGTTTGGAAAACCGTAGAGAAGAAGTACAAGACTTAGGATGCCGGAATAAAAAAATTTCTTGTGAGTTGGTTTCTTGAGTTAAAATGGTGGATACTATACTTGTTGTTAACCAAGTGCACGATTTACTGATTATTATCTCCAATATTCACGCCGAAGGGATGGTGATAAGTGAATAATTTCAAGTTGCTGCTATCATCGATAAATTTCCATCCGTTGGGAAAAATTTCAAGAACTACTTTGCCTACAAGAGCAAAGAGATGATGGTGGAGGAACTTGTTGTTCGTCTTTATTTTGCAGAGGATAACAAGAAATCAAGCAAAAGAAATTGTGTCATCGAGCCAAAAGTCAATATTGTTGAACAAGGCCAAGGCTCGAGGACCAACACCAAAAATAAAAGGAAGAATAAAGTGGATTATTTGGCCAAGAATTTGGGACTGAAGAAGGAAGAATTCAGGAAAAAATTCATCGAGGCATGCTATAATTGCGAGAAACCCGGTCACATGGCAGTGCAATATAGAAAGTCAAAGTATAATCAAGCCAATATGGTGAATCAAGATGAGAAGCATTTCTCGGCCATTATGTCTGAGGTGAACATGAAGGGTTCAAACCCACATGAGTGGTAGCTTGATACGGGTACAACTCATCATATAAGTTGTTCCAAGGAGTTGTTTAAGTTCCTCGATGAAAATGTGTATGTGTTGGTCCCGAAAGGAGTATAATTAGTGTACGGGGGGAATACACTGATGGCAGATTTTTTGAAATCTCAAGAAAATGCTCTTACAGAACTCAGTCAGGAAGATCCTGATGTTACTCACTGAACTGATAGTCTCAGGGGTAGCAGGGACTGATTAGTCAAGAGACAAATAGGTTGAGTCTGAGTGTTGTGCTCTCGGAAGCTCAGTAGAGATAACCCACCTACTGACCGCTTAGAAAGCAAGTCAGTTGGATAGCTATCTCAGTAAGCTAGAGTTACGTGCGGAAGTGAGCCCTTAAGTTTCTACTCATTTTATGTCCTGAAAACTGTTTTCAGTTTGCTTAGAAAATAGTTGTTAAGACTGGTGCATTGATTAATGCTTAAGGATCTGAACTCAAGAAAATAATAACTTCATTGATTTTCAAATAAGTACAAGATTCCTGAAGCTATTACAATTGTCCAGATCTATTACATTTTGGAGTGACGTGTGGGCAGGGGATGAGAGTCTCAAAAATAAATTCCCTAGATTATTTAACTGCAGTTTGCATTTGGAGATGAGGATTAATGAGATGGGGAGATGGGGAGAGAATGGTTGGGAATGGGAATAGAGATGGAGGAGAGAATTAAATGATAGAGAAAAAAGATTGTTTTGTTGAATTATTGAATCTGATTCACAGGTACAAGATGGAATAGGGAAAGACTGATATATGGAGATGGAAACATGCTCCGAATGGTGAATACTCGACAAACAAGGCTTACAAATTATTGATGCAGGCTGCAAGACTAAATATAGATGTTGAGGAGCGAAACGAAGAATTCTGCAAACTATGGGAGAGTGTAGCACCGAGGAGGATTCAATTAATAACGTGGAAGGCTCTGAAACAGAGATTAGCAACGACAGACAATATGAAGAAGCGAGGGGTGCCAATCTCAAATGAGGAAATGAAGTGTAAGTTATGTTGAATAATGGAGGAAAGCCCTAGTCACCTATTATTTCAATGTAAGTTTGCTTTTGAAATTTGGAATGAATGTTATAGCTGGTTAGAGTTATTTGTGGTTACTCATAGAGATCCGGTGTGTCATTTCTTACATTTTTGTGGTATTCTCGGAGATGATAAG